>VXAU01004757.1:157494-202345 GCA_013399695.1 Formicarius rufipectus | reverse complement strand
ACACTCTATTGGTCAGGCAAACCCAAAACCAAAAGTCACCTTTCAGGAGTTGGTTTCATGATTAGAAACTCCATTGCCTCTAAACTTGAAAACCTGCCGACAGGTCATTCCAACCACACTATCTCCCTACATCTCCCACTACACAACAAACAACACGTTGTCCTCTTCAGTGTATATGCCCCAACTCTCCAAGCTGGCCCTGAGCAGGGCACGTCTCCAGGATGGAGCGTCACCGCCTCCCTAAAATTGTGCTCTATGGTGAACTCACCACCAGCTCCCACAAGGGAGGAGCCCCAAAGAGGAGATACAAGGACTCACTGAAACAGCACGTCAGACTTGGCCACATTGACCACCATCAGTGGTCCACTGTGGCCTCCAGTTGGGAGATGTGGAGACACACAATCTATAACGCTTCTGTCTCCTTTGAAACCACACCCAGAATCAGCCTGGAGGAGAAAAGACAACTCAGAAAGAACCATGCCTTGACAGTGCCACCTACGGAGACTTTCTGCTGTGCCTTTTGCAACCGGACTTGCCTATCTCGCATTGGCCTTATCAGCCATCAGTGCGCTTGAAGCAAGCGTGGGTAAAACCCTCCCAAATCTTTGTTCGTGAAGTCTAGCCATGATGATAAATAGATTGCCCCAGAGTGCTGAAAGTCAGGGAGACCTTGGAGTTGTCTACTGCTTTGTAAACTGATGAATGTTTCCTCACACTAAAATGGGAGAAACAACATTTTGCCATTTCCATTCCCTCTCTATCCCCTAGATGTCATCCATATAAACTGGATTACATGAGAAACAACCAGAAAACTATTTTTGGTGGCAAAGAGATATGTTCCTAAATACTTGCAGTATTATGTTGTACCTTGGGGACTCCTTTCAAGATGCTCTCTGATCTTACTGTATGTCTGGATGTTGGAAGGTCAAAACAATTAGGGACAGTGTCCAAAACATAAAACATCTTGGGCTTTGTTCTACTGTCTGTATTTTAGTGCTTGCCACCTTTGGCAGATACCTATACATATCCATTAGCCATCTGTGTTGGTGAGTGAGACGTTAATGCAAGTCTGAAGAAAAATGGCCAGGGAAAGGAAAACATTGGGAGAAGTCTAAAAATATGTCAAAACTAGTTAGGGTGGTTTTGGGGTTTTATAGTAAAACTTTGGAATGTTTTAGAAAGTAAATAATGGCAAACTATATAAACCAAAATTCTTACTCAATATATAATATGGTCATTTTGCTCTGTATTTAAGTTTCAACTTGACACTATAGGAACTATGTATTATCTTTTGAAACTCCCCTTTCCATATTTTTATATAGTCTTATTATATGAGGTTATACAGTGATTTTGTAGACACTAGCAACATCTAAAACAGGATGGTCACAGGAGCATTACTGTTTAGCTTAGGGTTTTTTTGTTCGTTTGTTTCATTTTTGTTTTATTTTTTTTTCCCCTTGTATGCGTACATGGCTTTTTCATGTATTCAGTGCCATTACACTGGATAAGAGCTTTGACTTCATTCCTCATGAGCAGCCTTAATTCAAGTATTTACTAATTTGAGAAGTTTTTTAACATTATCATTCCTCTCATGAGGTTTTCAAGTTGAGTTTTTTGATTTTAAGCTAAAACCTTGGAACTTGCTTGCCAGATTCCATTCATTGCATCAGTTGAAATAAGTAGAGAAGTTGTTTTCCAGAGCACAGACTTGAACTGGTGCTTACAAACTTCATTATGAACACCTTCTATTGATGCTTTCACATCCAATAATCTAGAGGCCATAGCTGAGCAAAATCAGAGGCTTATTTATAATGGCAAATAGCCTTTTATTTATATGCCTTATAAATTGACAGTGGGAAATTAACACAATTGAATATTTTTGTTTCAAATTAATGTGTACTCATTATGCATATTTAAAGGAAAGAAGGAGATTAACAGACTCCTCAGATAAGAGTTGCAAGATTCTCTTGTAGTGTATTGTTTACTTTACTTGAATTCCTGCCTGCTTTGAATGTTCACCTCTTCTCAGCCTTTTTCCACTGTATACCAGGCATTTTCAATTTATAGAGTTGTTTGGGGGTTTGTTTGTTTTTGTTTTGCTATGTTTTTCTTCCCTAAGAGCATGGTTTAGATAAATAGGTACATCAGGAGGTGCACAGTTTGTGGGCTCTTTCCATCTTTGAAAATCAGTTCCTGTTCCAAAAACAAGCCACAAAAAAGCAAATAGGGGTTTTGTATTTTTGAAACCGTATTTTACCATTAAACAAACAGGACTGCTTTTGAGGCCTGTGCCCTTGCAGTGATCCCCTACAGAACATGGAGCAATTGACAACTGTGACTATGCTTTTAAGATTCTTCCTTTGAGTGAAAACTTGAAGAGAGGGATCATGATTCTGTTTTAACCATTTATTATAGCTGAATACTATGGTTTCATGGCCCAAATTTTGCAGGTTGCAGATAGCTTTTCCTTTTGAGATACACTTTGGACAGAACTGAGTATTAATTATAATACTAAAATTTATATTGTTTTAATTGGACTCAACAGTTTCTTTGGGAAAAATATATGCTTTGTGTTGTAGGTTTTCCAATTTCACCCACAGGCTAAGTCTTGTATATATAATTATGCTTTAGGAGACATTTTAAGTGCTAGTTGAACCTTTAACCTGTGTTTCCTCTGGAATAATTACAGGATGTGAAAATGGCCAAATGAAACTCTTACTCATATAGATTAATAGAATTAGTTAAGCTACTGTTACCTTATGTTTGATTTATATTGTATGCGTAGGTCAAAACAGGCTGTAATGGCATGTGGGTGTTTTCCTATCTTCATACTTGCTAAAGTTTTGCCTTATGTTTATTACTTGTTATGTTATGTGAACTGCTTAAAAAGGCATTTTAGACCACTGGCAGGTAGTTGAATTTCAAAGCCTGGCTCTATTTAAAACAAAACAGTAGTGTTTGAACTTGTATCAGCTTTTTTTTTTTTTTTTTTCCTTTTTTTTTTAGAGAAAATAACAGTAATAGAATTGATTCCATCACCTTCCAAGGAAACAAGTTGGAAAAGAAACCTCTGTGGATTAGTAGTCCAGACATCAAATATATTTTGCAGACATTTGAAATCAAGCCTGAGTCAGCTTCAATGACAGGAGGGAAACTTAAGAAAAATCACTTGACTGTCTGCATTGCCAAAATTGTTTGAAAGGATAAAAATAACAAGTCTCTAAATATGAGTGGTATAGCAAAAGTAAAACATTTCATCTTATTTAAGGTTCAAGATTAGTGGTAATTCTAATATATTTTCAAGTAAAACATTCAATTAAAAGTGACCTGCCTTTTAAAGTTGGATCTGATGTGCTTCTTTAAACAAAGAGTGATGCACTGGCTTTGGGGCAACTTGAATTCCGATCCTCGAGGAAAGTGTTGAACTATTGTTATCTCAATGTTCAGAAACCGAATCTTTAACAGAAAACTTAAATTTAGAATTAGAGGAAAGCTTAAAATCAGCTTATCTTGTAGGATAATACTTTGGGAGCGACCAGGCAGGTTTATACCAGACTTTACTGGTGTTGAAAGACTTGGGTTACTTTTGGCGAGTACTTTGCAGCCCCTCCTGCAGCCTCCATGAACTACAGCCTTTGAGGTCCTCACCCAGGTGAGAAGGCACGTGCAATGGTGTTTCCAAGGAGCAGAAGCTCACCATTGCTCATTTTAAAATCTCAGCAGGTGTCAACTTAATATATTCATTACTGTTTTTTTGATTGTTCAACAGAATCCTGTTTTAAGGTACAGATGATGATACTAATCTTCTGTGAAGATCCTGAGAAAACTTTGGGACAGTGAACTGAAACTTTAAAAAATCTGACCCACAATTAGAACAAACCTTTTGGTGGAAAATTCTTTTTTCAGCAACTTTATTTTGAATCAAAGAATTTTTGGGTAAACACATTTTACCACTCATATAAGATATATTTAATGAGCTATTTCCCTGCCTTTAGAGCCTGTTTTAATTTGGTTTAATGTTTGCTTCAGTGGTTACAGAAGGCACTGAAAATGAGATTTATTTTTTTTATGGTCAATGAAATACAAATGCAAAGGAGATAAACAATCAGTTATTAAATCAAGATTTCCTTTATTCTCATTCTGTTTATATTTGCCTCTTTTCAATTACTTCCCCTTAAACTATTATACTAATGTAGGAAATTAAAGATTTTCTTTATATACATTTCTGTATCATCTTGAGTTACAGGATCTCTCATCTCTTTCCTGTTAAACATTCTCATAAAGTATTTAGCATGTATGAGAGATATGTATCCTCTGTGCACACAGACAACCGACTTGTTTACAATAATGATTCTGTTAATAATTATACCAAATTTCTTTTAAGTATGAAATCTGTATTTTGTTCCTTATGTAGAATGGATATACAATGCTAGGATTACAGCATTTCATCAGATATACAAGCAGAAATCCTGGAAAAGGATTGCTGAACATGGAATCTGAATGCAAATATTCAGTGATAAATGTGGATTATCTTGCTGCAGGGTGTATGTGTATGCATCATGTCATACTGTGATGGCATGAAGAGGGTTTATGGGCACAGATCTGTGTGTTGAGGTGTGACACTTCAACTGGGAAATCAAACACTGGAATATCTTCCCTTTATGTCATAATGTCTTTTGTTATGTAAGTAATTTTTAAGGAATTTTGAGAAACACAGAGGCTGTGATTGAAGGAAAATCAACTTAGCAAATCATTAATGTCAGATTAGTAGAAGAAGGGAGAGACTGCAGTATTGAACTATTGATTGTTCTGTGTGTTTATGAAAGGACGCTAGAATACCATGTTTACCATGCTTAACATAGTTGACTAAAACTTGAAAAGCATTACATTAGCATAGGCTTTATTATGAATATACTATTTATTTTGAAATTATGAGAAGGGACACACAAATCCTTTAACACACACTTATCAAATGCTGGTCAGAGAACTTCCAACATTTATTGGAACTTCAGTGGCTTCTGAAATGTTTTTATACTTCTACCAGATTTTCTAAGATCACGGAATGATTAAATATTAGCCTGTTGTTGTGCTTTTGGGAATCATGAATTTCTGGAAAATATCCCTCTGCTGTCAAAGAAACGAAGTCCTGTTCTGGGGAATTCATCTGGAAAGAGCATTTCTTTCGGGGCGATGGGGACCATCTGTGGAATTTCAACTACGTGGAAAACCTGGAGCAGAGATAGGCAAAAAGTACACCAGGAGGAAGCAGTTCTGAAGAGGTCACTGTGGTAACCTTGTTTTGAGGAGAGGTCTGCATATGTAGGCT
Source organism: Formicarius rufipectus (assembly GCA_013399695.1). Taxonomy (NCBI): domain Eukaryota; kingdom Metazoa; phylum Chordata; class Aves; order Passeriformes; family Formicariidae; genus Formicarius; species Formicarius rufipectus. The sequence continues at coordinate 197,019 of VXAU01004757.1, read as the reverse complement.
GACCTTCTGACCCTTAATAATTCAGGAGTAATGTTACACACCCTTCAAGCCTATGATATATTTCTGTGGCATAAGGCTTCTAATCATTCCCAATATTCATACAACTTTTAGATATATGTTTACACATACACAATATGTGCCCACACAAGCCCCTTGATTGTTATTTACTATGCTGCCTATGTAGTTTAAGAACATTCAACCCCAAAGTAAACAGGAACAAAAGGAAACATGCACCAAGATTCAATTCACAAATTTCTTTCTACTGCAGTGAATTAGTAACTTGCTTTGCGCTGTAGTGAGATTCACAAATGCCTTTTTACTCCCATATTTTACTGCTGTTGAGCGATTTCATCAAGTAGCCAGTTTTCACATGCATGTTCATTTGGCCTTGGCTATCCAGTTTGAAACTGAAATATGCCACATTCCAAGGTGCAATGGAAAGCCCCCCCTTCTTTTTCTCTCTTTCTTTCAAGGCAGTGAAGTCTGTTCATAAATGGAGATGATCTGACTGTCATTTCTTTTGTAGCTTATGTGGCAACGTGGTTGTGTCCTTTCAGAAAGCAGGTCTGTGTCTCTGTTGTGTGTTCCCCCCACCTCCAAGTGACCCCACTCTATTTACAGTATGTGGTGGTCTTTTTAATGCAAAATGAAGAGATGTGTATGAAGTCTGAAAATAGGAGAGAGGGGTTTTTGTTCCTTGTTTAAAATAGTGATAGCACATAATGTTGTAAATAAGGAAGGATTTAGAATTTTCTCTGTTTTTTTTTTTTTATGCTGATATTCTGGCTTCCTTGTTTTTCCCTGCATCAACTTGAATGGTAATTCTTACTTCCCTGTGTGTTTCTCATAGTCTAATTACATTGTTAGCCTTATTTAAAAAGGGAGAATAAGAATTGAAATGCTGTAATTTTTATTTGTAACCTTGTTCCATTATAGCTATTTTTTTCACATTGGGACTATCATGCATGGATTATTTGAACATATTTCACTGTTGTAATAATCCTGTTGTTTCAATTGAAGGTTTTAAATTTACAGAGGCACACACAGAGTTGGATGTTGATTTGGATAAATATTTTTTGTTTAATAGGCATTCCATGGTTGTGGCCTATCATATCAACACTGAGTTACAGATTAAGCTGAGAAGATGGGTTCATTAGGAGACGATCTATTTTAGCTGGATGACACATTATGATATGCAGTGCGTGCATTCAGTAAGGAGGAGGGAGTTTGGTTTACACATTCTCTTTGGACCACTGTCCTGGGAATCCTGCTTGCACACTGCATGCCAGCTGTGAGAAGCAGAGATTGTGTTGCCCTCAGTGTTTCTATGAGAACCACCTGAATGCTGCACGTCCTCATCTAGGTTTATGAATTGAGCAACCAGTCTTGCACAAGCACCAGCTGCACAAAAGTGAATGACACTCTGCTGTTCCTCAGCATTTCTACCAATAGAGCCAGACAGTTTGTGTGTAGAGAACAAAATATGTCCTTGGATCCAGTCTATGCCTGAGGCTGGAAATTAATTTCCAGTTGCTAAGTGTAGGTGGAAGGCAGAGTTATATTCTTAATCTTAGTCCTTTGAAATGTATTTTTGGACTCTTCCTTTAAACTTATGTGCCTCAAACTAATAGTGGTAGTTACTTTAAAATGCATAAGTAGATGACTCATTGTCAACACACATGATTTTTGTAGTGCCTTTTCTCCTCAGCTTTGGAGTTGAAAACAACACTAGAATATCTCAAGTATTACTTTCATGACTACCTACAATACAGTATTCTAATATTGACAAGTCTAGTAAGTCTCTAGAGCCATGTAAACTTAAGGGATGTTTATACCGTCACATTTTGTTTGTACTCAAACTTTGTTCAAAATCTTTAAAAGTTGACTTTGTGTTAAGTGATTACATATGTTTAATTGCTAGGTTTCTTCTCTGAAGTAGTGGTAATGCATACAGTGTTACTGAATTTCTGCTGATAGGGAAGCAGGAAAATCCTCTGAAGCTGAGTGGATTATTAATTACATATTGAAGCTGTTTATCGGACTTTTAAATATCAAAGACTTACGCATTTGAAAAACAATATAAAGCAAAAAACCCCTGAACAACCAACAACCCTCCAGAAAACGTCAAAAAAAAGCGCCCAAACCTAGAATCTGTTACAATGATGGCCCTTGTCTTGGTTGTTTATGGTTCTGTTGCATCTCATTAATCTTATGATAACTCTGACTTAGTCTCATGAATTATGAATTAAGCTTTACTTCTTGAGTCTCTGATTTGTGGTACTTGTGTGCCATGGAAATAGTTGCAGCAAACAGAGAAGCCAAACTTCCCATGTTCCTTATTTTTACATGGATTTTCAGAGTGGAAGGGGAGACTTTATTCTTTTTGTACTAAGAAAATATTTGAGCGTATTATTTCAAAGCACAGTCTGAAATGTCTTTTTTTGGTGGATTTTAGTTGAAAACAGATGGATCATGTTTCATAGTCTCTGTTTAGATAGGTGCTTGTCTTTCTAACAAATGAGCAAAGAAGACTCATTGTGTGAATGCCTAAATGGCATGGAGCCATAGACAGGGAAAGCATATTATGGGGGAATGTGATAAAGTATGAGCAAGACAAGGGCTTCATTGCATAGGAGATCACCTGTGGTTGTTCTAGTGCCTGCACCTTGGAGAATCTCTCAGAAGACACTAATTTGCAGCACAGTAGCTACTGAAAATAGGAAATAATAAGAAATGCATCAAAATAAATGAGCCTGCAATGCACAGCAAAGATGTATTCTCTAAGAATGTTTTAAGAAAGGGCCTTGTGTTTTTCCTGAAAACTTAAACACTGGCAGCCATAGGAAAGCTAGGAAACTTACGGAGAAGAGTTTAGCCATAATGATGTTTAAGGTGGCAGATTATCAGCATCTTACTTTCTATGTGCTGTCATTTCCCCTAATGATTGACTGTATGTGGGGAATAGAAGACTTCACAGTTGTCACTGGTCACAGTGGTCACTGCCACCTTCCTGCTAAAATCATGTCCTTTCAAAGACTCAGTTCTCCTCAGCTGAAGGTCCTTGTCAGTTCAGTGTTTTGCTAAACTTTGTTTGTTTCATTTAGAGCCTTCTGCTTGTCTCACTGATATGCCACTGTAAAACTGCAAACTTCAAATTGCCCTGATGTTAGTGAAAGTGCTATTTTACGTGACTCTGTCTTACGAAATCATGTAGTCTAATAGGGGGAGAGGAATTGATTTAGATAATTTTTTTGGTCTGTTTGTAATTAGATTGATGTGCCTACTCACTTTCTTGTCTGTATTGCATTTCTAATTCTCTCTGATAAAACTGGTAGGTACAGACAAGTGCAAATGGGTTAAATGTGTTTCAGTCTGTTGTTAATGTTGTACCCAACATTTGAGAACTGAAGCCACTGATAAAAACTGATGTCCAGAAGAATTATCTGGGTTTCTACAGTCAAACCACATATTTCTATGTTATGTTCACACACAAAAAAATTCTCACAAATTTTCCTTTTTTTTTTTTTTCCCTTTTTTTCCTCCCTCATGGAGGCAGCATCAAGTGAAATCTTGTATTCCTCATGCTGTAGCATTTTTCTATAATCTATCTCCCTTAGAAACTTTCTGATGGCATCTATTAATTTTCTCTATAGATCTTAAATACTATTGATGCTGAGTAATGTGTTTAATTAGCCCCAAACCTATGTAATTATTCCAATCTGTGCTTCTCTCTCAGCATTTGCCTGTAAGGCTGACAAATGGCAGGAGGGGGAAAGGGCACTTTCCTGTCAGTGGCTGACAACTTGTTGTCAGAGTGCTTTCTCCTTCTGAAAGAGCTATGAAAGAATGATAAAAATACAGTTTAGCTTCATTTAAGAAGTCAAAACAAATATAAGTTGTCGCAAAAAGCTTCCTTATCTTATGAAACAGGACATTTTTATGGTTCCTTTAGTGTTTCCCAACTTTTTATTGTCATAATATCAGCTTACTCAGCAAGGTTAAGTTCAACTTTCTGTCTCTATTCTTGCAGGGTTTAAGAGGAAAGATAAATTAGCTCAGAATTACAAGTGTTTTCTATGCAATTTAGAGTGAATACTAGCTGAATCCTCGTCATGTTTTTATGGGCATTGATATCTCTGGCTCCTGTATTGGTTATGTACCAATTCTGGGGTCAGACACGTGGATGTCAAATCACAGCTATATTGGTCTGGTAAAGCACAACATAAAGTGTACTACTTACTGTTTAGGTAATTTTTTTACTCATTCTCGACTTTTTTGACTGACAATAAAATGAAGGAAAGGCTTTATATTTTTAACCCAGCCTGCAGAGGTAGCATATGCAACTAGACTGCAACTAGAAGGACTAAATTAAAGAGAAGAGTGGAAAGCATTCTCAAATAGGACAACATACATTTTAGAAGCTGGAAGTTTACTAGAGTGTTATGGTTAGAAGAAGAGAGACCTGCCTTGTCTGTCTATAGTGAAATGTATCACCATTTGTGTATTTAATATTACCTTAGCATAGAAAAACTTACTTTATGGAATAATTTAAAAATAAGATAGTGAAATTGTGTGGCTGCAAATGGAAATTAATTGTTTCAAGGAGGAGAGGCTGTACTGTGATTACTGGGGATGTTCTCTTGTAGGGTGTATCTACCTGTAGGTGCACCCTACAAGTAACAAATACCATTTTAATAGTAATTTAATAACAAAACCCATTAATTTTTCCTTTCAAATAACAGGTTATAAAAACTGTAGAATGACAAACCTGCTCTAGGAACAAAGACAGCTACTTGAATTAAGCCATTATCAGCAAGTCAGCTGTATTTATGCCCTTGCAAAATTTCTAGGTCTTCCAGTATTGTGAAGAAAATAAGTACTTGGCCACTGTTTGGGAAAGGAATGAAACCAAGCCATTCTGCAACTCTTGAATTGGTGTTGATATATGTAAAACTACTTCAGATAAAATAAGCACTGACATTTACAGTTGGACTCAATGATCTTAAAGGTCTTTTTCCAACCTAAATGATTCTATGATTATAAAGATTTTGGGAAGCTATTTAAGTGAATAATTCCTGCTTCACATTCCAATGTAAAAATGGAATAGTTAATTAAAGAGCAAAGGCAGCGAGGCTCAGGTCCTCTTGTTTCTCTTTGCCTCTCTGCTCTTGTGTCTTTTGTTCAATGCATGCAATTTCTTTTCCTTACAACACGAGCGTGTAGTGGATTCATTTTCCACCAGCTTTCATCATCATCTTTCTGCAGCTGTTGTTCTATCTTCCTTTTCTCTTTTGCTTCTAGCCTCTGTGATTAATTTTCCAGCTTTTTCTTCGGTCCTCTGCAGCTGACTAAAGCTGCACTTACTGAGGACTACAGTAAAGCTTTTATAGTTATACTGTACTGTAAATGAATTTTGATTTTTCTGCTGTTTATGAGATTGTTGCTTTCACCCTAAGACTTATGACATCTATTGTCATACAAATCCCATCGTACTCCTACGGAAGTGCTTGAGTTGGTGTGTTTATTACGACATGGAGGAGTGATGATCCTTATTTTGTAAGATATGTAAATTATTAGGGCATCCAGAATTATTTTTAGTAATGTGTATCATATAATCTCATTCTTCTGGGGCCTCTGTTAAGATGTAAAGGAAAACAGTGTGGTTGAAGATTGTGTAGTGAGTTGCAATATTACCATTTTATCTTGGCATTGAAGCTAATATATAAAAATGTAATTCCCCTCATAAAACACTATTGTTAAATACTTTGCTATCAATGAACTGTAGTTCATAAGAGCATTTACAGGTTACTTGTTGAAAAATGGTAGTAAATATATAACTAGCTATATGCCATTAGTGGTCTTTTTTTCCAGATAGCATTGCATTTTCCCCTGAGTATCATACCAGAATTGGAAGGTCTGTATTATTTTGTAATGATTTAAACCTTCTTTCAGAGTATCACTTATCATTAAAAAAATGTTCTTTGTCCACAGGGTGGAGTCAATTTCTTTTGTTCCTGGAAGTTGAATAGGAGAAAGCAGCATTTCAGCTTCTCTTGGTAAAGGTGAGACAGCATCTGTTGATAAGACACTGTTCATTATTATGAGCTCATAGAAAGTTTGCAAATGGAGGGTTTGTTTATTTTGGTGGTTTTCTTTTTTAACTTTTTGTGCTTTGTAGTAAGTGCAATATGTGATAACCTAACCTATATTGGGAATGGAATGTGCAACTCTACCTCAGGTATCAGAAAAGACTCTGAAGATAAGCAAATACCTGTAGATCACCATGACAAAGTGGATAGCAATTTGTTCTACTGTTGGAACTTGTGATATTTTCCATATGCCATTGAACTGGCCTGCCCAAGTTCACTCCATCGTGCTTCCAGACACTCAGCAACTCAGCTCTTAAAACCAGTAGAGTTTTCTCCGTGCCACTTCTCAAAGAAAATATATAGACTTGCCTACTGCTGTCTTCACTGCTCTCTATTGTCTCATGAGAGTACAGAGGTGAGGAGATGAATGTGAGAAGGGCCTTGAGATCTATTTTAGTTGTGATAATACATTCAAAATAAAGCAGCAAATACCTGTCTTACTTCTGTTTGTCACAAGTAGGAGAATGAGAAGGGGATAAAACCCTGAAAGTCTTTCTAGATATATGCCTTCCTCAATGATTCCTGCTTCATGTTGTGCTGAAAGATCTGACTTTTTATAAATTCAGGTATTGAATTAAAGCCTGCAAGAAACACTTAAAAGTATAACATGCAGTTTAGCGTTGAACTCTTAAGTACAATTTTTGATGCAGAAATCTACAGAGCATTCTCTTTCCTTGATTCTATTTGACAAATTTTGAAGAATGTGGTTAGGTCTGATGGGACAATTACTAAGTTACTGCACATGCAGCAGATTGACCGTCCGTGTATCCTCTGTGCAGTGCAGTGCAATCCAGGTGTGGAACACAAGCCTGTTTCAGTTTCTGCCCAAAGGGGTTGGAATGCATGCACAGTCATTTACAGTTCCTTGTGTGAGAGAGGCTGCAGCCTCTAATTGAAGGTGGTAAATGTGTTTTAATGAGCACAAACGGATCACTACCTATTCTGTGACTGCATCTGCAGATCCACTTTTGGCTTGTTCATTATTGCATTTAACAGGATGGTAGAATGAAGTCTCCAGTTATGTGTTAATGTTTAGATTATCAAGAACAGCATGGCATAAGTCTAATTTTTGACAGTTAAACAGTTAGGAAAGGAGAAAAAATACAACTCTTAACAAAGCTGAAGAGAAATCAGAAGACTGACCAAAAATCAGTTTTGTGTTTTTGTGCTGATGTAGCTGATTTTGAGGTTTTCTTTGTAAGTATTATACCACTTCCTTGATCAGTAGTTTAAAGCAGTGCTATGTAGGGATGCAGTTTTTATGAATTTACAAGTGCTTACTGTACTATATAAGTCTACTACTTTAGGGAATGAGAAACCTACGATGACCTTCATACGCTTACGATTTTATGGATATGTAGACATTAAGAGTTACATTACCTTCTTGATTAGCAAAATGCAGTTAAAATATTTTTGGTATAAAAATGTTCTTTCAAAGTCTTTGGTTTCTGAATTTAGGCATTAGCTTTGATCTCTTATCCATTAATTAATACAAAAAACAATTGCCCATGAGCTCTGTAAAATCCTTCTAATGTACCCTGGTGCTCCTGTCATTCTTCCCCCTTGTGACCTGTGGAGCCATTGCCCATCATTTCAAATGTTCACATTTTTTGATTTTTAAAGTTTACTCAACATATATAATCTCAAAAGTTAAATTGTTGTTAATTCTCAACCACTCATGAAAGGAGAAAGATATATCACTTCAGCAGGGAGATTTCTATTAGAGGACTTGTGGGCTCCTAATGAAGGAATGTGTTCCAGTGTTAGATTGCTAAAGATGCAGGGTGAAAAACTGCTTTGCTAACATACATAAAACTGTATTAATAATAATTTACAAATAAGTTAATATAGCCTGAACTTAATCTCCTTCTGGCAAAACCCAAGTTGAGAGAAATAAGAATTTACTAGGTTAGGATCTAATTGAGTCTGATTTTCTTTACCCCCACCCCCACCCCGAGCCCTTTCTTTCCTGCACTGGAAAACTCTGCTAAAGTAACAGACCTAAATATTTGATAATCTATACTGTGTGAACTTGCTGGTTACAGTCAAATAATTTTCTTCCCGACATTGTGAGACTCAGTTGCCTGTATAAAGCATAGTCCTCTGGTGAAACAATATGCTCTTATATTTTCTAAATATTGAGCAGAAGTTATTCCTTCTTAGAGACTGGTCCATGCATGTGATGCATCCGTAAACGGGCTAGATTTGACTTGCTGCACTTCTTTCTCTATTACAAAAAAAGAAATCGGAAAAATCAGTACCTCTGAGGTCTCTGTGTGTCCTTCCCCATGGGTGCATAAACAGAGCAGCAGCACTGTTCTTGCTCTTTGTTACTTTGTGGGAGTGGAAGAGCTCGGAGTTCACATTTATCAGTACCCAGCAGGGTTTAAGGATTGCAGTTAGTGACAGAAATTCCCAAACATGAACAGCGGCGGATTCAGTTTCTGGATGTGTGAATTGGTGCTTGTGCGAAGCTGGGGACGGGGAGTGGATGGTGGAACTTGAACTATATAGACAGGATCAAATAACAGTATCACTGAAAGAAAGTTTCAGTTTGTAAGCTCTGATGCTTCCCAATATCGTAACAACTACTTCAGCCTAAATACTTGTGCAGTGGCTGCAGGCTTCATGAAGAAAAATGTTAACTGTTCCCTGCCTCCTACCCTCAGCCTGCTCCAAAACTAATGCCCTTGAGGTTTAATTTAGCTTATTTTCGACATCACATGCTTCTGCATTATACCCATTATACAATGTTTAAATCTGTAAATTGTATGTGAGTGTAGGATGAATGCTTTGAAAACATGCTGAAAAACAGCCAGTTCAGGCTGGGAAAACTCAGGTCCTTGGGAATGGAAGGTCAGAAACTGGCCTTTGACAGTCCTATATCTTCCCTCCCAGTTATTGATGAGCGGTGTAATTTTTTTTCATCACAGCATAGTTCAAGTTCAAGCCAACAATCTTCCCCATGTGTGTCTTAATTCTTTCTTCCTTGACTCTTTTTTAAAATCAAGAACCCCTTGGGGCAGCAGTGCTTTTCATCCATGTCTGGTTTATGACTGAGCACGTGCATGCTCTGGTCAGTCTTCTCCCTGAACAGAGAACTGTGTCAGAAAGTAAATGCCGTCCCCAGAAATAATATTTGCCTCAAGGAGCTTGACCTGCTTTGTGATGTTTTTGGAAACAAAACGCAGGAATAAGCGTTATATTGTAAATGAAACATGGAAAGGAGAGTTGCTGTTTTCCTAAAATAAGAACAGATCTTTAATACTGACGAAATGTTTGGTTTGCTGGGGGAAGTTAACTTTCCAGGAAGCTGGATGTGGTCTTGACTTGTTTATTTTGGATACTTCCACTAATTGATTGTAATCTAATTATTCAAATACAAAGCCAGGCCTCTAAAACAGCCACTGGCTGCAGTTGGAAAGATTTATTGTTATTCTTCCATAGAAGGAGGAGAATTGAGTGGTATTTCTGTTTCCAGCAGCGTATAGAGCTGGAAGTGGAGTCAGTGGAGCCAGTGAAGTGTGCGATGTTTTGTGTCTTGGAATTATCTTTCAGTAACTGTTCCCATGACTTTCAGTTTATTGGTGCATGTTATAATTTTGAACAAATATCAGCAGGGAAAGGCTGATTTGTATAGAAAATTATGCAAGGGAACATTTTGTTACCTTTCTTGTCTCATAGTCTAGTAGTCCATTCCAGATTACTGGTAAACCACTTTGAGCTTGGCAAGGTGACTACTGTAAAACAGAAATGCTAGGGAAAGCACCAGGTTAAAATACACCTCTTTCTCACATGGCTGCTTGGGATTTTTTTGTGTCTAAGAGGAGATTAATACAGAAGAGTGAAGTTGGGGGAGGAGTGGATGTTGTTGAATGGAGCAAAACAAGTTACTCATTCTTTAGAATAGCCAGAAGGTAAACTCAAGTGCACTTGAAAAACCACGCTGGTAAAATACGGCATGTGAAGTTCAGACTTTTAAATACAATGTTTACTATTGACTTTTTAATTGGGTTAGAGAAGGAATCAACTCCTGAGCACACACTGGGGAAAATAGGCCATGTAGGATGTTAAAAAGTGGGAATGTAGGCTGTAGTGCTTTGTACCCTGTGCAGTCACTTAAATGTGTGTGGTGTGTCTCTTCTACCTATAGAATATACATGTATATATAGATATGTTCAATATATGCACATATATACATAAATAGTCTGTAAATAAATACACATGTTCATACATAGGTACATGTGCCCACACGTATGTGCAGACATACATGTGTTAATACATGTGTGTGTATAACAAGAGCAAGTACAGGTGTTCTCAAACTGGGGATGCAGGAAGTGTTGTGAAAGGCAAGAGAATGCCCAGGAAGGTTTCCGGGATTTTTTTTGTAGGGGAGGAAAAGGGAGTGAAGGGGTTGATGTTATGATTTACTGCTATACCTCGCAGAACTGAAGTTTGGGTAAGGCTGGGAATGAGATTCTGTTGGCATATATATTTATATTGCAGAGAAGAAGTAGGAGAAGTGGTAGAAAAGAACTGTTAAAAAGGCCCCAAGACAAAGGAAGGAGAATTTACAGTGCTTGAGAAATGTGGAACAAATCTGAAACCGCAGACTATGCATGGAGAAGTTGCTGGCTAAAGTATTACTTATGATGTGATCAAAATAAAATAAAATAAAAAAAGTAAACACAAAAAAACACTTGTTCAGATATTAAAATACAAAAATAGTGTTCAAGTTGTGGTGACAAGGACAGGGTAATATAACTTTTGCAGCTGTGAGGGATCAAAAGGAGGATGTAAACACAGAAACTAAACCCACCCTATCTTAGTACAGAAAGTACAATTTGCGTCTCCTCTGGCCTTGGATAAAAAGACAAGCTATAGGGTACATAGCAGAAGTTGTTCTAGTCCCTGAGAGAGGAAATACACCTTTATCACATGAAATTACTAATTTTCATTACAAATGCACATACTGTGAATTCACGAAGTTGTAAATCCACTCTTAAAAAGATGTTACGTGTCAAGTCCAGAGCAAAAGAGGAGGAAGCTGAGTAAGATGTTGGTTTGCCAGAGGTGGCTGTTGCTGACTGAGACTATTTGAACTGAATCCTGGTATATTAATGTGAGAATACTGACTGCGTTGACCACTTTTGTCCACTGGAGTAACAGAAAACACTTCATAAATAAGCTGATCTTTGCAGTTTCCTGGAAATTACCTGCATTGTGACTACCTAATGTATAAAACTGTGAAGTGCTGTGCCAGGGTAGTACAACAGAAGCATTGTGATAATGTGATAATTTGTCTTCCTGAAAAAAACATGATTTAGATCACTGAAATCAGTGGGACTGAAGGACACGGTTAAAATGTATCATGTGTTGCTCTCCTGAATAGCATTAACTGGACCTTAAATGCATTCCTTGGTAATGTAGTTGGAACCATAGCACATCTGTCCATCATATTTGGGACACTGAGATATTCAGTGACCTAAGATGTTTTATGTGTTATGGATGAACAGCATATTACAAACTACTGAAACCATGCATGAAGATACTACATTTTGAAAATCACAGCTCTGTGTCTGGAATTGAATTACTTGTGTAATATATCACACAACCTATTAGCATGTTGAATGAATGTCTCTAGAGACTGACAAAAGGAATACTTATTTGGAGAATTAGTCAAAACCAAAGGACTAAGCCTGCTGTAGAGATCAGACTGCTGCAGTGAGAAAATCTAAGTCCATATGTGTGATTTAAACCATGTTTGACATGCCAGGCTTTGGTTTCACCAGGAGACTCACTATGCTATTTGGTTATGTTTTTAAAACCTGCAAGTGTAAATTAGAACGAGCTAATTTTATAATTATTCCCAACAGACACACAAGTAATTTAGTCTCAAACATGTTTATTTTATAAAGACACAATCATTCAAAAAAGAAGTGCTGAGAAACCACAAGTGGTTTGAGCAATAGCGGCTTAGAGCTTTTGCAAATATGCACATCTAAAATGTGGTAGCATTTGTTTAAAAGCCATTGAGTATTCTGTCTCTTTCTATGCAGCTTTATGACAGTCCTTAAAGAATAATACCAAATAACCGAAGGGCGGAAGAGTTGTTTTGTTGATGATGGTATTAGTCATTAATTTAGTTTAAATTCCAGGAAAAACCTGAGTTGTTCAAACTTGAGGAATAAAGAACAAAATCATGCTTGTTTCAGATGCTACTAGAGACTCATCCTGAGACTGAACGGAGAAAGGGATTTTAAAAAAAATTTAACCCTAAAACTTGATGGATTGTTCATTCTTTAGAACAGGGATACTAATTTAATAGCTTAAAGAAGTGACTTCTCAAAAGATGCAAATATGTCATGTGGAAAGGGCAAAAGGTTAAAATCAAGGTTATAGTATTAGCCTGTATATAAGCCCTTAAAAATGTGGTTAGAAAGAGTGAGGTTCTCAGCAGTTAATGAGCAAATTCACATATGTCATGACTCTCACTAGGACTCTGGTAGTTATTTGATACAACCTGAGAAGAAAAATATATTTAACAATGAGAAAAGTTAAGTGCCCCACAGTCTTTGGGTCTTACACAGTGCATGATATGATGTTATAATTTTTGTAAAATAGCATCAATAATAACAATACAAATTACAGTGGCAACTGCTCTCATAAACATCGCACTTTCTGAGAGCAGTAAGCTTTACTGCAGTAAGCTTACAAAGACTAGTCTTTGCTTCTTTTACTAGGAAAGATTAAACAAACAATCGTAGCTGCAATGTGCTGCAAAAGGTGAGTTGTAGCCTACTTTGCTTCTTTAAGGTGTTGTTTAAATAAACCTGTATTTGCCTTTTTCTCAGATGTGCTTTGCTTTCTGTTTTTGAGAAAAATATTAGCTCTGAGGGGGGAAAGGGGAGACATTTATTTTCTATAGTGCAGACAGACATAAAGCTTTTACTAAACTTTTTGTAAGATTTTAAATACACCTAGGTAGCAACCAGACTTTTTACATTTCCTGGGTAAGTTTTTAGAATCAGGTAACTAATCCTTCATTAGGCAGTGTATTATGTTTTAGGTTCAAGTAGTCTTGCTTTTGGAGTAAGTTTTTTGGCTACACCTGCAGCATAATGCTGCTGGAGTTAATATATAAATCTCTATTTCACTGAATTCTAGGTAACTTTTTTAACATCATATGGCCATTGGTTTTGTTAAATATACCAGATTCGTAGCTTCAGTGAAAAACTAGATTTTTAACTTGAGAGAGAAGAAATATAGCCCAAATGAGAACATCTTGAGGAAAGGAATTGTTCTCAGTATTCATGTCAGACTTCTGCTTGTACTTGTCTTCTGCAACATTTTAATAGTGGTCATCAAGTTTCCAGCATAGTCTAAAATTTTAATTCCAAGCCTTTCTCTTTGGGCAAATGTATAAGTCATTGCTCTCACTGCTTTTTGTTGTAACAAGTATGCCTTCATATTTACACTTGCTGTTGGAAAATGTGTGTTTTAAATTGTTGAATGCAGGTTTCAAGATTGTCTCCAAAGCTGGAGAACTTTGTGTAGCAGTGGGTTTTGTGTGGGACGCCCTCACCAGGGACAGGTGAAGGGCACCTACACTGATGGCAGTGTGCGGCTGTGACATTGGGTCAAGCAAGGAGAAGGCACACTTGTGAGGTGTGAGGCAGAAATGGCCATTCATTAAAATGGCTTCCACCTTTTGTAGGGTCTGGCTAGAATTTTCCAGAAGGGGGTGGAGCTGGGGTGGAGTTAGGGCAGAGCATGGGAGGAGCAGCATGAAAAACAAGGGGTTGGAATAACCATATAGGGAATACACTGTAATGCTGTAAAAACCAGCCAATCACAGGGGAGGATTCGAGGCCATGAGGGAAGAAGGAATTTTTCAGCAACTACAATAGAATATATAGGGAATTATACATTAACTGCAAAACCCTTAACAAAACCCAAAACGCAAAGTCCATTATAGTGAAAAACAGTCCTTTTCACACACTTGTCTCCCCATCAATGAAGGTCCATTGTCAGACGTTGTCTCTCCAATCCTGGTGGCTCCTTCCTCCTACAGCAGTGGGTGGTTGCTAACCTTGGGTTGCATTGTCCTCTAATATGTTAGTGTATGTGTGTGCCTTTTTTTGTTGTTGTTATTTGTTTGTTTCTTTTTTTTCATTTTTCTTTTTCCCTGTTTGTTTACATGGTTGTGTGCTAGGAATGTATTTTTTGTACTTTTGGTTATAAAAAAAGTTCTGCCTTTCCATTTTACAGCAATATATAGGATACCTAGCTCTTTTGTGAAGTTTTTAATGAAGATGCGCTCTTTCACCACTTCCATGTAACAAAGAATTTTCCTGGTAATCCTCAAATGTCTTCATCTTCAAAGTGATATTTTATTTTAAATAGTTACTAAAGTAGAGAACTTTTATCCTTGCTTCCTGTAAATTTTAATGCTGAAATGTTTTATTTACAATTCAATTTTCTGTGCATTATTTGTAGAATTTCCTATTTAATTTTGATTTCCTTTTTTTATGCTTCTAAGACATGTTGCACTTTTTGAGGTTAGATTTTGGGCTTCTGTTTTGGGAATATGGGTTTAGAGAAATGGGAATGAATGTTCAATATGGTCTTTGTATCCCTTTGTTATGAAAAGCAGATGTAATGGGTGATTCCTACTTTTTTTTTGTTTTAATGGCTTTCAGCTGCATTTAGCTAGTTATATTTGTTATAAATATCGTTCACCAGAAAAAGAAAAGTAAGCAATTAATATTGCAAAGCTGCAACAACAGAGAGCATCACTTATTTGTCAAAGCTGAAAGAAACTGGTTTTAGTCTCAAGGTTTCTGCAGCAATGTGATTTTTTTTTTTTATTTTAAAGTATACATATCTAAAACAGCAACAAACACATGTAATCTATGAATATTGTTATTCCACATATATCTCTAGCAATTATAGACATATGAAGAGTCCCACTAAACACTAGTGCTACAAAAGAAAAGAAAGGTCCTTAGCAAATGTGGTAGTATGTGGAGAGAGCCCTGGATTGGTAAGTAGGCATTCCTTTTTTTTTCATGCAGCTGTGAATTGTGGGGATTCTACTTCCTTTTTTTTTTTTTTTTTTTTTTTTGCATACCCATCCTTCTGTGCTTTTTAGTTTTCACAAATATCAATATTGTCAGGGAGGCTTGAAGATACAGATCACCTGGAGAACACCTTTTATGAGGGTCACAGTATTGACTTGAAAAGAGTAAACTTTTTGATGCCTGAAAGTAAAATAAGTAAATAAAAACACCTTTGAGATTTTCTAGCTCTAGGCATATAAATATATGTATATGCACACCTAGTATGGGGATTTTTGAAAGAATGCAAAAAAAAACATAAACAAAAAGAGGTAACAGATATGGAGATTTAGGACATTTTTTGCATAGCTCCATGAATTGTGACATCACATTTTGATTTTAAATTATTTTAAAATATTTTAGGGACTTTTTTTCCTACTGTATGTAATAATATTTATAGTTATCACATTAATATCAAATTCAACAGTGTAAACAAAATTCACAGTAAATCCCCTCTATCTGAATACTCAAAGAACTTTCTACTCTGTTTTCCTCCATTAGCATATGTGTAGTTAAAAGCTACAATTAAAATGTCATCTGAGATAGGTGAGCAATGAATTTGTTTGAGACTGAACTAAGTCCAAAAGATTTAAAAAAAAAAAAAAAAAAAATGAAAAAAGGATCCTACAGTACTTCAAACATGATGCCTGCTCCTCTTTGTCTGCCAAAGTTACCCTTGAAGACCTCATTTAAAATGATAGAGATTTACAGCACTTAGATGCATAGTCAATGAAGGGAAATGAAAATGTAACTGCAGTCATCAAAAGCTCAGTCTTTCAGTTAGTTTCAGTTAAAAAGCAGAGTTTATTATGAAGTGACCATGCTGGTTTAGAGTTAAACTGGCAGGAGAAATCAATCCAACTCAGAGTGGGATTGCAAGTCAGAATAACAGTTTAATGAAAGATCACAAAATACACAGAAGGGAAATCTGTTTGATCCACAAAAACAGATGTACAGCCCAGCACAGTGGAACATGAGCAGGATGGAGCTCACCAACCCCTGTGCTGAATTCCATGTGGCCCCCCTGAGTTCAAAGTAAGAAGAAAGGAAGAAAGCTGCTGGTGAAAATGATGGTTGCAGTCTGATGGCAGTCTCAATCTGGTTGAGGCTCTGCTCCTGGTCTGGATCTGAAGAGCTCCCAGTCCCAAAACCCCAAGCTTAGATCTGCTTGGGCTCTGATGGGAATGTCCAATCCTTCCCCCAAGGTGGTGGAGAGTTTCACAATGGGTGATTTACTTTGTGAGGTGAACAATTTTTGGCATCCCTAATGGCTCATTAGCAGATGTGATCCCTCAGGTGGGTGTGGAGGCAGGAAAACTTCCTTATCTCACAGAAGTCGCCTAAACACCCAGCCTGTAGCCTGAGGGATTGGATGTGCCCTGGGCAGCTGCTACAAATGGCCCATTGTGAGCAGTTCATGAGAAAAAATGACATAGAGGGTTTAAAATACACACCCACACAGTGACAAACTGATCCTGGCTACTACAACCAGGACAGTGGCATGCTCAGGTTGGCAGGATTTTGTCAAGTCTAAGTTGGAGCTAAATCAGCTACAGGTAGAAGATAAAAGGCCCAATCCATACCCCACTGAAGTAAGCCGAAAGCTTCCCAACAGATCTAAGACTTTAAAATATAGCAGATTTTGATTGTGTGTGATAAGAATTATTTTTTTTTAAAATTTTCAGTAATGATTAGAAACATTATTCACTTACATATGTTTAAGAAAAAGATTATACTGTAGAAATCATAGTGTTGATCCTAGATACTGGTGCCTGAGCCCTGGATGTTTTGGAGAGTCCACTGTTAGCCTGTGAGGCTATTGATCATCAGTACTTGTGAGTGCTGCAGCATAGCCAAACCATATGGATTTGAATCAGGTCAGATGTGAGAACTTGCTCATCTATTTGTCAGCCTGGCAGAGCGCACAATGTATTTATAGCTGCCTTATACCAGCTGCAGGAAGAAGGATGATAACTGATCTGGCATAAAATTTACCAAGATAAAATTACTCCAAATTTTTGTGTGTGTGTGTGCGCGCATGTGGTTGGTTTTTTTTTTTGTTTGGTTGGTTGGGGTTTTTTTGTTTGTTTGTTTTGTTTTAATTATTTGTATCAGCAAAATGTCTTGGTCCCAGTTCAGATTTTTTTGTCATGAGCTTTTACTGCTTTTTTAGGTATTGAGCATCTGGAAGGTGCAAGTACCATCTCACTGAACCACATATTACTATTAGTATTACTGCGTTAAAAAACTAATATTATTAAATATTTGATTTGTATTGAAGTAAATTGGGGTGTTATCTGAAAGCTGGTAGTTGTCAGGGTGCAATTTGTGGAGCTTTTTTTTTCCTCCTCTTACTGCAAAGAGGATTTTCCATGACAGCATGCTTTCTCCTCTCCCTTCCCTCAATTTGTCCTCCCACATAAACAAGAGTTACACTATCAATATAGAATCATACTATTTTTTGAAACAAGAATTTATTCAGGCATGATACTTCTCTGTTTTACTAGCATAACTGGAGTCATGATGAGCCTGACTCTGGAATAGGAGCATGGTGAATGACAGAAAGGTCATAAAATTTGCTACTGGACAGGGATTCATGGATTTATTGGAGTAAATGCTAGTGAAATTTACCATCAGAACAGATGATAGTGCACTAGTATTTCACATGAGGAAGTCTTATCAACAAAGGGTTAAAAGCTATGTCCATTCAGATATTTATTAATGTTTTCAAAGTTTGGTCAACATAAGGGCTTTTGGTAGACATCAAGTAGTTATAAGTTTTTTGAAGAGAAATGCAGGATAATAAAAATGTACAATTCAGTTGTAAGAAATGGGGTGATCACCTGGGAAATGTGTTGGAAATGTAATTTAGGGAGAGGAAAAGAGAAAATTGTGAGAGTAGAAAAAATTGTCATGTTCCAATTACAAGTGCATATGCACACATGCTGTTCTTCCATGTATAATCACATTGCAGTTCAGGATAAAGCAAGTAGAAAAGCCTATGCAGATTTCTGTAAGTGATCCCTGCAACATGAGATGTGGGATGTGAAGAGCTCTGGGGAATGCCAGTTTGGTTTTTCTGGATTCTCAGTTTTATAACATGTTATCTACTATGTTTGCGGCAATAAATACACTGAAAATAATCTCTCAAGAGTTGACATTTACGTGTAACTGAAGAAGTGTCAGGAATTTCAGAGTACTGTCTTTTGGGCTCTGAACTTGCAGCTCCGACTCAGGCAATGCATAGTTTAAATGTAGAAATTTGGTGGCGCCAAATAATCACTGGTGGCAATTTTCATCAAAGAAAAGAAATACGGAACAAGCGTCCTGATTTCAAATTATGTTTAGAGCATATTTGTGTGGGTTGGACGATTTTGCTTGTGCAGTAATTGCCCATGCAGGGTTTTGCACAACTGCTTTTTTCCAGTTCTGCTGACTGCTGAGCAGGACCCGGAGTCAGATGACTGGAGAGGTTTTTGCAGGGTCTGTTGTCAGTCTGGCCACAAGTAGGCAGTGTCAGTGCTCAGGCAGGAGGATTTGATGGATAAGATAAACCCCATATAAACTAACAAGCATATCCCTTGGCTGTATGAAAGAAGAGGACGGCTGTAAGGCCGCATTAAAGTCCTGAATTGTTTAGGAAAGCTTATGTCTTCCAGCTGGGAAACATCACACAGACAGTTCAGAATTCACCAACGTTTTGCTTTAACAGAAACACAGAAAGTCGACTTAGGTAATTTTATCTGCTGTGTTCCCTTGGGCCAGTGCTTTGGAAAGGAGAGTAAGATCTGTCATTAGTCATCGTTGCCTCTTGTGAGCTATTAATTTATTATGCTCTTTTATGTCTGCATGTATTTTTGTAAATAGTGCTTAGATTAAAGTTAAGTGTATGTATTTGTTAAAACAGATGGATTGGACTTTCTTTTTCCTGTGAGTAGGGCTGGTACCATTTTACTCATGTTAAACATCGACACTTCTCTGCTGTCCATGAAAGGTTTGATAAATTTAGAAGCAAGACTAATGATTGGTGAGAAGAGTAAGTTGCAGAAACTGATTCCAGTTTTTCTTGCTTTTATTAACAAAGGAACAGCCTGTGTGTGCTGAATATCTTTGGTAACTTGGTAGAACTTCATATACTGGCCTCTGTACTTGCAAAGGGCTTTTGTCGGGTGCTTAAGTGCTGCTCTATCCCAAGGCTGTGTGTACACAAATGTGAAATGGTCATGAGAGAGCTTTGTAAGAACTCCTGAAGGATCTTTCAAGGTGAAGTGTAAATTTAGAATTGTTGTTTTATTAAATAATCTTTCAGCCTTTCCAGCGTTTGATCCTGTTACAGCAGTGCTTTGTGTTGAGGTAAGTAGGAACCTTGGAAACACAGTGTGATGCTGCATAATCAGGGTTTCCAAAATTGTGAATGAAACTGTGCCCTCACTGAAGGAAACTGAGCTGGGATGCACACACAGGCACCCCTTGAGCAGAAGGTGAACTCAGCTTTTACAAAGGATAGTAGGCACAAGTTGCAAAGCTTTATAAGACTCAGGCAGTTTGACTTGTCTTTAGATGAATCAAATGCACTCTGTGGCTATTACAGTTTGATAATGAGTATTTTCTGACTTCATTATACCATAGGCAGTTGTTCTACTATTTTTAAAGTCATGGATTCAGTAAAAAATTAATTAAGATGCAAAAGAATTGTGAGGAAGTCTCAGTATGGATTCTAGTATTCAATGGCTCCAGGCAAGCAAGATGATAACATAAAATTAGAATGCATGTTTAGGTTAGTGTTTTGGCAAGGTAAAGGATAGGTTAACAAGGAAAAGATAGGATTAGATAAACTCATAGTTTGATTTCTCTTTTAACATCCCCTTAAGTTTTGCCTTTGGGTATAGTTAGCTGCGGCATGATTTCATGCATTATGTTGGAAGAGGGTGTTGTAATTTGGATGAAGGCTTTGGAGTGAACAGCTTTCTGGCAGAGGGAGAGTTGTCTGGGGAAGATGTATCCTGAAAGGACTCCAGGAGAAATCAGACCTGTGGAAAACCTGGCCTGTTAATACAACGCGATCTTTTCCATGCTATTTCTTGGTTCTTTACTGTAACCCTCGAGCTGCAGCTCTTTTTTGGAGTTTAGTTTATGCCCTCTAGGTGTAGTTTTGTCTGTCTTTTGCCTGACAAGAGTATACAATGGAGGTTTTGCAGCTTAGCAGTGTCCCACTTATTTCTGTGGCAGTTCCTTAAGTGGAAGGACAAGAGTTGCTGAGAAAGAGATGAAGCTTTGAGAATGTGCCCCTGGTGATGAAAGGAGGTGCTTTGACACTGCTGTAGGGTGTCGTATGGGATACCCGAGTCCTACACCTGCATACTGGTATAACAATGATCTACGAGAGACGAGATAATACTGAACTAACAGATGTTTTTCACCCTTTCTAAGGTAAAAGAAAACCTCATTTCAGGCCTAGTTGCAACATTTTGCTACTAAGCACGTTGAAGGGTCTTTATCCAGGGCTCTGCTTTCTTCTCAGTGGATTTTTGAATGCTGGAAATGGATTTTCCCAGTGTTGCCAGCAAGCTTGTCCTAGGGCATAGTGAAAAGGGGAATCCAGTACATGTATGATGAACTTTTCCCACTCATACTCTGTGGCATGCATGCTTGCATGGTGTCTCTCCCAGCTCCTTCTTTGTGATTTTAGCTGTCTGAATGCTGGAAATGGGGGGGGGTTTGGTTTGAATTGTCCATGAACAGATGCCTCAGTTGCCAGTGGTTGTTCCTGGGCTATTCTGTTCTGCTCAGGTGCCTCACAGAGAGTGCTCCCAGCTGAGAAACCCGCCTTATGTGCTGCTGTGAGGGTAGTGCTCCAAAGCTGGAGAAACCCGAGAAGGAGAGACGGCCTTCCTGCAAGTAACAGATGGTTACTGTTCTAAATACAGGAAAAAAAATAATAATAAAAAGAAAAGGATTCCTATCCTACATGCAGTGCTGGAAGAGTAGGGAGAGTTTTTTTGAGGGGGAGGATGTGTGTCTGTGTTTTCTGAAGGGAAAAGAGGTGGAAAGACAGATGAAAGAGAGAAAAATGGATTGGAGCTTTTTCATATCCTACTTAATCACAGTCATATGTCAGGCTGTTGGAGAGGAGGAGGGAGGGGATGGCTTGTTGAAATGTGTAGCGTGCTGGAATTCTGCGAGTGAGTTGTACGGTGTGGTGAGTCCTGTGGCTTGCTGCTGCCCTGATGAATAGAGCCTTTCCAGAGCTGCCAAGCCTGAAGCAAATGTGGTCACGGATTTATTATGAAATGTACCAAACCTTGGCATGGGGCTAATTGCATATAACAAGGAGTGTGGTGGAAACTCAGACCTGAAAGGTGACAAATGCAGAAAGTATTCTATATCTGTTACTGGTGAAAGAGGTTTTGTGTAAGGGAATGTCTGTATGTCTGTGCTTTTTGCTAATGAGCTCCCAAACACAGCCACATGTTTTCTTGTTATTAGTTTAGTTAACATAGATGTAGATTTCTTGTTGTATTTATTTCTTTCACAGCCAAGGAAAAAGAATAATCACTCTATGGCTGTGATAGCTGAAGTTCTTAAAGCAACTGTCTGGGTGCTGTCTACAAAGTATCTGATGCACACATCGAAAGGGAATAGAAAGATAAGAGCCTGGATATTAACAAAATACTGAAGCGGAGAGATTGAAACTTGAATATAAAGGTTTCATTTGCCTGTGAATGCCATCAAACTATCTAAATGACTGTTGTCAAAGATCAGAGGTACTTCGGGGGAGGGCATGGAAAGAAAAACTGTAAAAAAAAATAACAAAACATCCAGCCTGGGGATGGATATAAAACTTAATTGACTTGATGTTAACTGACATAGAAGCTAGGCAATAGCGAAACATGTTGCAAAAAAACAGAAGTAAGTGAGGCAAGGCAATATTCTTTCTTGTCAAATTGGCAAATTTCTTGTCAATTTTTTGGGGGAGAGGAGAGCAGCTTTTGAGTGGAGGTTTGATCCAGAAAACCAACATAAATCCACAGTAAGTGATTTCTCTTGCTTTCTTTCTTCTTCTTGGCATTTGTAAAACTTCATCTAAATTATAGGGTCTGAAAAAAAACATCCTTAAGCTTCTTCCTGGTGGTGCAAGTTTGCTGTACAGAGTGATATTAAGGAGAGACAGACATGCAAAGTAGAAGTTTCATGTATAGTATTGCCTTCCTCTCAGTTTCCTGTCATGTTGAGAGTCAGGAAAAGAGAGACTTACCAATGAGGCAAATGAAAGCACAAGAAAGCAGAAAATGAGCATGCTGTACCCATTCACTCTTGTTCCAACAGAAGCTTTTATATGGAGTATGCAGTCTAAGGCACTTGGTTCAGTGAATGCATTAGCCCATAGTAATTTACTGTGTAAGTACCAATACAGGCCTGATACGGCATGCAAAATAAAATGTTATAAAATTGTTCTAGTGTAAAGATGTTTTTGAGTATTGTGAGGGCTGTAAGATGTACCAAAGTTTATATAATTTAAAAAATAAAATGCAGTAGTTATCCTGTAACTTTGTTAAATTTATTCCTTTCAATAAATAACTATTCTTGCTGGCTTTAGTGGCATTCTAGAGATGACATCTTAACTCAGTTAAGCTGTTCTTGAACAACTTTCTACATAGATGAAGCTCAAATAAGAGTTGTTTTCTTTGACATAGAACATGTTCTATTTTCCCTTCATTTTCCACAATAAATATTCAAGATTTTTATAGAAAGCTAGAAATAATTTTGATATCAACATGGTAGTGTAAGTTTTATAAAGTTAGTGCCAGTTACATTTGAACACAGAAAAAGTTGTATTTGAAAGAAAATGAGTAAAGTAAAAGGAAGGGAAAGGACCATGGAGTCAGAGAGAGAATATCCAGGTATTTCTAGAGGACTTCATTTTCCAGGGCAGAAGTTGCTGATAGCTTCTATCATACCTCCATCTGTGCAAGTTACAGTAGCTTTGTACCTGTTACAACCTCTGTCCATCAATAGCCTGAGCATCCTTGTGTTGAAGCTAGCAGGAAATTGTGTTTGATTCCAGCAAAGCTGAAGTATGCTGTGAGGGATGGTGCTGAGGGAAGGAAAATGCTACCATAAATCATCTTCATCTGTACGGGAATAATGGTTGCACATCAGACCATAAGCTTTTGTGATGTCCAAGGTGTGCCTTCTTGCTGCCTTTATAGCAGTTGTTCAGAATAGACATGAGCGGATGCTAAATCTCTGTCATTCACCTGCTTTTCCTTAAAAAATGGATGAAATGGGATATCTAGTAGGATATGAATTGAGTTTGTAATCAATTTTTTAACTAAGTGGTAGCAAAGTTCACCCCTCTTTCCCTTTCCTTAGCGTAAGACTTAAGAAGGACTCGTAAAAGCTGTGGTTTTCACTCTAAGGATATTCTCTAATTTTGGAGGCTTCTGCTGAGGAAGTTATTTTCCTCCTTAGTTCTTGATTCCAATAAGCACTAAAAAATGAAGCCTCATACAAGTAATGCTGTAAACCAAGTTGAAAATAGTACTGAGCAAGAGTGTTGTCATAGACTAACTCTACCAGAAGAGCAATTAATAAGTTTGTAACTTACAGATGGCATAAGATTTGAGAGATTCTTTCTACATTTCATCCAACAACCTTCCCACAACTTTGTGTGACAAATTAATGCCTATCAGTCACATGTAAATATGAAGGTAAAGACTGTAGTAAAGGTGGAATGGTTGCATGAAGTAGATGTCTCTTGGGTTTGCACGAGTCAAAATTAGGGGATGTTTTATGTCCTTGTACTATCTATGTTCCCTTGATAAGGTTGAAACATTTAGATCCCTTTCTGAGATGGTAGTGTTTCTGAAAGTTCATAGATAATATCAAGTATGTATGTGACAATTTGCACCAAAACCACATATACTGCCTCTGACTCAAAATTTTTACAAAGGATATGATGGAAGAGAAGCGTAGGTGATTTAGCAGCCAGTGCTATCTGCAAGAATTCTGGATGTTTGCAAATATATCTATTGGTTCTTCATAGCTTAATAATCTTAAACATTAATTTCAGATGAAAAGTCCAGAGCTTTTAAATTAAGGAACACAGGATTGTTCTCTGGGACTGTATAAATACAGTATAAGCATAAAAATAAACCTTCAGTGAAGTTAAAATCCCTGGAAGTGTGACTTCTATTACAAATACCTCCTAAAACATGTTTTAATCGAAGGTCAAAGTATGAATGTCATCTGTGTGAATATTTAATATATTCAGGAACAGATATGTGAGGGACCATGGTTGCAGAAGGCACATAGGTTGGGCTTAGATCATGGTCAGGAATTGTTTATGTCTGTAACATCTACTTGCAAAGTATGTAACAACATTTACTTTTAAAATTTTACTCCTGTGCAGTTGGATCTCAGGCCTTCAGTGAGTTTGACATTATCTGCTCAGGGACAAGAGGCAGTCAGTTTGGTAAGGGTTGCTGGAGAAAGTTTAACAAAAATAGCTGTGCAGATTCCATCTTCTTCAAATACATGGTGGGGGGGTGTTTGTGAAAATTTTTAAAATTAGTGAACAGACCAAAAAACCCAGTGCCAAACCCCACGTGCTTGCTATGCTAGGACATGAAGGAAGTGCATTTGTTTTCTGAAGTTTGGGATGGAACATCAGGTATTTATTTTCATGAGTTTAAATTTCTTTCAAGTGCATTCTCCTACTGATTTCTGTCACTTTGATAATGCGTAAAATAGGCAAAACCAAGCTACAAAAGTCAAGGCACATGGAACATGGTGTTTTCCTTTGTTTGAGATGTGGAGGTGCTGTGCAGTTGTCACCTGAGGAGCTGAGAGCCACATGGAGTGTTTTTAAGACACATGGTGAAATTCCCATGGGCTTCAGTGAGGCACGCAAACAGTCCTTAAAATATCAGAAGCATGTAGTTTATTATTCAGTGTATTGTCATGTGTACTTAAAAATTTAAAGCACGTTTATGTAAGTATTACTTGAAACAGCTTTGTGCTCTTTATGGCATGTGCTGAGTGATGAGCTGAAGCCACATCAGATCTCATCAGCTGGCTGAAGTCTCTTTCTGGTGATTAAATCTGCACTTCTAGCTATCCTGGCTATAGAGTGGAATTGTGACAGGACATGTGAAAACAGGGATGGCTTTGCTTTTTCTTACTGTTTATCATTTGTGCTGATGCACTACCTAAACCAACTGCCTAAGGAACTCGCTGCTACAGTGTTTGAGGTTCTTTACGATACAAATTGGAACCATGGGCCTTGCCCTGAAGAGCTCATAAGAATCTTCTTTGGTCTTTCTGCCCAGCTTTGAGTGATGTGCAGATATGCAAGTAACTGCAGACTGCCAGGCTGTACTTCTCTCTGTTTTGTGAGGAAAAGCTGGGTGAAGTTCAGTGACCCTTATTAGAGTCAGTTTAATTCTCCGCAAATGTAATGTCAGCTAAAAATGGAAGTTATTGGCTGGTTTTGCCTCGGTGCCAAGTGATGGGGCTGTATCAAAAACTGCCATACCACTAGAGTTGAGTTAAAATGCAGTTAACCATTTCTGTCTGCCTTCTCCAGCTAGGATAAATAGTTAGGGCTTGAAGTGTGTGGCAATGACAATTTACAACCAGATGTTTAACCACTGCTGCTGAGGAGGAGAATGGCAGGTTGTTACCATGGGGGCTGGCTGGAGAGGGGCACAGGGGTGGGAAGGAGGCCAGGGGTTAGAAATAACCTGCTGGTGGGGATCTTTAGGGCCTTTATGTAAACATGGCTGGAATGAAAACAAGGTGGGTTGTTTTTTTTTTTTTTTTTTTTTTCCTTTGGAGACCTGTAAGGCATCCAAGGACAACATTTCAGGCTGAGCTGCACACTCCCTTTCAGAAAGGCACCACAGTGCAGGAGATCAGCTCCATGAGTTTGATTCAGTGCTAGCTTTGTGCACAGCTGCAACTTTCTACATCAGTTGTGTTTTTGCACTGTGACTATAAAGGATGGGGAAACGAAAGAAAAAATAGATAGGGATTGTAATGAGGGAAGAATAGCTAGTCTAATAGCAGTGAACTGGAGTGACAATATTTGAATGATAGGGCCTTAGGTGTGCTAGAAATTAATAATTAAAAAAAAAAACCCACAACATACTCAATGTCTTCTTTACTTTTGGATATCTAGAAAACATAACTGAAAATTGAACTGTCATCACTTTCTAATCTGAAATGAAGTTCAAATCAGTATTAGCTTGCCTTTGTTTGAGATTCCTTTCTATCTCTGCTCATCAATATGTTGAGCAGGAGTTTGCATGCTTATATGTCTTGTTAGAAAACTATACAGCAACACGTCATTTAGACAATTTTAAGGTTCTTCAATCTTCACAGTTCTTACAAGTATAAATGTAGTTATACACTTCTTTTGTTTGAGGATGTTCATTGCATCTTCATGGGCCAGCACCTTCATAGATTTGTGCTATGTGTATGGGGCTTGTTGCAGAAATGCTGTATGATGCCAGCACACACTTATATCCAGAAAACCCTGCCCAGAAAGGTAGAAACCCCTGCACTTTGCTGGACAAGATGTCCGTTCCCAGCACAGTGCAGGGTCAGATTGTGAAATCCTTTTACCACTTGTTGTGCCACGTTGTTTAAGGTCATGACAATTGTAGCCAGAGACAGTCTCTCTCTCTCTCTCTCTCACCCACCTATTCTCTTTTGACTTGGGGGAGGTTGCTGGTGGTACTGGTACACAGCTTTGTAAGGTATTCATGTCCATGCATCTTGCACTCCTCCTGCCATTGTTTTAGATGAATACAACTCTATCCAAGTGCTCCACTGACCTGGGAAGACTCAGTGAAGGTTAGTTTACACACAAGGACCAAATTGCAAATCAGCCCCCATTTTCTTGTCTTCACCTTGCTTCCAAGTTCGTTTTTGTGTTTTGTTTGGTTTTTTTTGTTTGTTTGTGTTTTTGTTTGGTTTTTGTTTGTTTTTTTTTGTTTGTTTGTTTTTTTTTGTTTTTTTGTTTGTTTTGTTTGTTTGTTTTTTGTTTGTTGGTTTGGGGTTTTTTTTGTGTGTGTTTTTGTTTTGGTTTTTTCGTGGGTTTTTTTTGGATGGAGGTGGAGATAAGTAGAGGGAAAAGCAGAGGCTTAAGTAGCCTGAGAATTTGAGTGACTCCTTTCACAGATAGCGGGTCAGGGGATGGATGCCACTCCTTGCTTTGCCTCACAGAAACAGAAAATCCAAGAGCCTTTAAACGTGAGTGGCTTTGGCCAGTTCCATCATTGGCATTACAACCTGAGGGCCACATGGCATGTTACCTTTGCTGCTCAGCCAAGAGCCATGAGAGGGCTTTCCCCCACTAGGAAGCTGGGAACTAAAACAGCTTTCAAAGTAGGGAAATGTATTTTAAAGGGAAGAACAAAAATCAAAAGGTGAGGGGCCATTGGCTTAGGCACTGTATTTCCATAGGCTGAGGGTAGGTAGAGAATGAGGACCACAGTGGGTTCTATGCAGGAGAAGCTGAAAGACACACTTTAATAAAGCTTGAACTGTGGAGTAGGAGTATCCACAAAGTCCCTTGCAGTTTTGCCTCTGGATATAGCTGAATTATTAGTATAGCTTACTGAAGCATCCATTCCAATACCTGTTCTAATGTTGCAACAACTATAATAATCTTTAGTACATTTTACAGAAGGTTAAACAAGTTAGTGAAGAAAGAGAAGAATCCTTCTTCTATTTTTCCCCACCAGAAAGTCTAAGTGAATTATAATGATTGATGTCAATTAGAAACCAACCATATTCTGTTTAGTGCATAAATGTTAAGCAGAGAATATCACACAGAATCATGACTTGCTAAGCACACATACAAATTATTTAGAAAATGAGTCGTGATATGTGGCCTATATTTCAAAATACACAGATATACAGAGTGTCACTGGTGACACTGTTATACCCTTGAACAATTTAACTGAGGATTAAGAAACTGACCAGTTGAAAAACTTGAAAAGCACTGTTTTCAGTTCTTGTCTTTTCTGAGAAGATACTAATATATTCTTTTTGCTATGTTTGAGGGAAGCAAAATTTCAGCAGCCATAACTGCATTAAATCAGTAACTAGTTGCTCAGGAATGCTGCTATTGGCATGTACACTTGAAAGCTTATTAAGAGAGAGGAGAGTTTGCTGCAATTAGTAAATTTAATGAATAAAATCTTCCTGGGATTTTGTGCAAATGGTATTGTTGAGAACTATATGAAATCTGTGAGAGATGTGAAAAACAGGTCATACGGCCTAAAATCAGAGCCACTCTTACAGAATTAATTTGCTTTTCCTCCAGAGATTAACACTTAGCAATTCTGGGCTAAATTTCAAGAAGAGTGAACTGTAACCTGTGCATTTTCCCTTTGCTTGTTTTTCTTAACCTGAAAACAGTTTTAAGAGTGTTTGCAATAAAATGCCAGGAAAAATAAAATAAAATTAAATAATCCATTTTCAAGCTTTGGGAACTACTCTCTTCAGTTTATAAAGAAAGCTAAAAATACCTCCTGTATTCAGCAGCTATTTGAAGGCTTGTTCAAGCTCAACTTGTTCACCACCAGATGTGCCCTAGGTATTCTTTACTTTAGGCACATGCCCCCATAGAACTCCCCTTGCCCTCCGCAGCGAGTTTCTTCATGTGCAGCACTGGTGAGATCTGCTCCTGAGTTAGCAAATAAGATTGTGGTTTCTGTATAGGATGGGAGAGTTCCAGTCTTCTGCTCTTCTCTCCTTCCATCTCTGTCCAGGAAGTAGACTTGGTCCCAGTGCAACTATGATTCAGATCTAACACCAAAAGGTTTTAGTTTCTATTTTCTTCTCGGATATGGAGTATAAAAGTAACAGCACAAAGAATTTACATGAGCAGAAAGTACTGAAGTGCAATTTAAGGAAGGCCTCAGAAAGTGTACACTGAGATAGTGTGTTGTCCAAATTTCAACATATTTGGACTCCCATTGAGCTGAGGCCTCAATGTATTGTAGCTTGGTGTAGTTTTGATGTGAGATATGTATGAGTATTTTAATGTGAGTATTGTTGGTTTCCTCTTTTAAAACTACATGAATCACTCCTAGGCCTGAGGTCATTATAGGCTGGACCAGATGCCAACCCCAAGTCCAGAGATATCCCTTGGATACTCAGGGAATCAGGGGCTTACCATATATTTCACCACACTTCTGCTGTAGCTTTGATGCAGCTTTTGGTTATTTTTGTGGTAAAATTTAATAATTAAGTAATTTAAAAGCTGCCAGGAGGCCATACCTTTTAGACAGTTGTTTTCGATTCCCATCCCTCCATCTTGACAGTTGTTGAGGTGGTGCATACAATTTGTGTCTAGTATCAAGTGTTTGAGATATACTGGGTGTCCTGAGAAAAGGCATGTATCTTGACACACTGCTGCTGCCCAAGGGCTAAGAAATACAGTAAAAACATATAAGCAGGTTTTCAAGTGGCTTATTTTAGTTTTTGTGGAAACTTTCCTGTGGCTGGCAAGACTTGTAGCTTCTTGTTCATTAGAGTTGTCCTTCTGTTTTCAATTTTCAGCTAGATTTTTTTTTTTTGAGGTATGATTTGATTCTTTAATCAGCCTAATCTGTTTATTTTTCTACAATGCTCAATCTTTTAGTGCATAAGAACTTGAAAATGAAATCAGATAGAAGTTTGTATAAACTACCTTGAGGTTCATTTTTCTACTTTTTGCTGCCATCTCTGAGAGAACTCTTGATTTTGTGGTCCTGCATACAGGATAGATAAGCAAAGACAAAAATCACTTTAGATCTTTTCACTTTTATAGACAGTTCTCTTTCAGTTGACCTAATATAAAGTAGATGTTTTATTTTAGTACAAAACAAGTTTCAAAATCAGCAAGTTCCCAGAAGTAAAATGCATATAAAGGAAAACTCTACAGAAAAAAATATATTGATGTCCATATCTGTGCATTCTGAAGGCATTTATCTCAGGTTTAGTCTCTTGGGTTGAAAACTGGAATTCATCAACAGCAAAAGTGCTCTTAGCTTGGACTTGTCTGCCTCTTAGGTAACTTTCTTTTGACTAAAGTCCCAGAACTACCAGAGTTACTGTCTGATTCAGCAGGGGTCTGAGTATGTGATTATACCAATTTAACACTATAAAATAACAGCACAATAATTAAAGTAAGTTATACTGCTAATTTAGATTGTACAGTTGAAAAAGTAAAAACTGCGACCAAAATTCACATTTGAAAAGTGCTTTCACCCCCCTGAGGCATAAACTATTGAAATAGCTGGATATGTGAATATTCATTATGAAGCTGGAGGTTCTTAAAGAATTGGCAGAATGAAAAATATAGTCTGCTAAAGCTTTCAGGGGACTGTGGAATTGAAAGCTTTGCAAAGTTTAATTTATTTGAAATGATTTTCTTAGATACAGAGTTAATTTTTAAATCCTGAAGAAGTCTAAATAAACCCAAGCCAAGGTAACACCACTTGCCTGAAATATTCCCTAATCTCATCTGGTATAGTTGAAAAGTGTTTTTGTGGCTCAGTGGCCTTTGACTCAGTCATATATATGTGCACATTAGTTGGATTTAGTAACATTTTTCCTTTAGGCAAAGGGAATGAATCACGAAAATGTTTAATGAAACTATGAGCAACTGAAAAAAAAAATCAGTTGGATTGGAAACTATCGTGTTCAAATAGGAGAATGTTTGCTCTTTCTTTTTCTTGGTCTTAGAATGTATAATTCTTTTCAACCTTCATTCTTAACATGAATCATACTGCAGTCCATAGAGAATCTTCTTTGCTTCTTGATTATAACGTGTAGCAGTGTGAAAAATATCTTTAGATTATTAGGAGAAAAGGGTCCCATGCCCAGCAGCAGTTTAGACACTGAGGATACCACTCCTGGGCACTAGTCCACAGTTACTTTTAGGTAGCAAAGATTAGTTTCTGCCTCATTTCCTCCAGTTGTGGATTCTCATTTTAACTCTTGAGCGTTTCCAACAGTGGAGGCAGCACTGCTGGTGGCATGGAGCTGAGAGCAGAGTGATGGGCTGGAGGTGGGAGGAGGCAGGATGCTCCTCAATCTCATGGTCTCCCTGCAGACCTCTTACCAGCGTGGATTGTTGTCAACATGGATATATCTGCACTTTAGTACATTTTTAGTTTAAAAGACAATAATTCTTCTAAATTGAAAAATGCAGCGTTTTGCAAGTGAGGTAAAGTTGTCTGAAATTTGGCACCAGCAGAGAATGCAGCCCCAAATCTCCCTGGTGTCATGCTCTCATTTTCCTGTGCTGTGAGTTACTTGTGCTGAAGCAGATACATGACTTTAAACACTTACTGTAGGCACTTTTCTGTATGTCTGGATACATTATCTGATCATATTGACACAAGTCAGGCATGAGACTTCTCATCTGGAAAGGTCTGTGCCAAAGCTGGGTAGGGACAGTATTTTTAAGTGGTTTAATTAACTCAGCTGGCAATGTTCCAGTTTTCCTTAGCTGAGTCTCGAGTGGGGGAGAGCTGCTTTTAATTTAGGACAATGACAAAAGAGTTCTAGCATTTTTACCAAGAACATTTATTCTTCCCCACTCCCACATTTTGATTAAAAAACAGCATTAATGTTAGAATTTAGCCTCTGTGTGACGTCTTCTAAAACTATTTAATTGGTTATGTGTAGGCAAAAAAATTACTCTGAATCGGGGTTTTGTTTGTTTGGGTTTTTTTAAACAACTATTCCTTTGGGAAGCATGGTGCTTTTAGGAGTGCATCACGAAGGTGACAGATGCTAACTGCAGTGGCTCTGAGACCCCTCTGTTCCAAAGAGGTTTTCTTATTTTCAAAGAGGAGCAGTTTTTAAGAGATAGAAGCAAGACTTCTTCAACATTGTGGGCTGTCCTGTTTGAGAAGGGTAGTCATTTAATGAAGGAATAATTTCCTGGATAGCTGCATCAATAGGTTGATGTTCTGCAATTAAAAAAGAGAATCTGTTCCAATAGAAAAAATAATATTGCAGGAGTTGAGACCATTATTGTCTCCCTAGAGGTAGTATTAATTAAGAGGCTAAACCCAAGTACAAGGTCAGACATTATTTCCACTTGGAGAGCTTATTAGGATAAATTGATTTTATTTTTTGGGGGGAGGAGTGGCCTGAATTTATCTTTTACTCATGTGTCTTCTAAGTGTATTAAGTCAAAAGTGGCTTGTGAACAGCAAAGCATCTAATTCCTTTTTCCTGTGTTTTTTTTGTGAGCAATGGTTGTCTGTGGAGAATGTACTGAACACTTGGATTGTAGCAAAATGAAATATAAAAGAACAGCCAGTTGTATTTTGTCTATTATTAGCAAAGTCTTACTACTGCTGGTATTCTTTTTATCAGAAGAACTGTTTTGTCACTTATGTGTTACTACTTCATCATGCTTTCATTTCCCTTAACTCCACTGGTATTCACTCAGTATATTTGTTTAAGGAAAGGTAATTCTTGCATGGCTTTCCCCTGCCCTTGTCTTACAACCCAGTTTTGGCCTTTAGAACATAAATCAAATGGATTGTGTTCTTCCCTAAAATTGGGCAATCTTTGCTACCTTATGAATCAATATGCAGAGATTCAATAGATAAATTAATTCAAAGACATTACAATAGTAGGGTTCTGCCAAATGTTCAGCACATTTTGTGAGGAACTGTGTCTCCAAAGCCCTTGACATCTAGAACAATTAAATTAGTTAGCTCTTTGCTGAACAGCATGCCAGAAGACTCTATTAACAATATACGTAGAAAGGTTTTTGAGATTTCACTACTTGCAGATAAGTAGAAACCTGGTTTCTTTTTTTCTTTTTTTTTTAATAGTACTTTCCACTTGAGGCTAATTTAAAAATAAGAAACAAGTAAATGATAATTTCTTTTTTTCCCTCTCAAATTAAGAATGGATTGTATTTCCTTCAGGTTTTTCTGGATCATTTGCTCTTTCGTAATTAAGATGCAAAAAGTTTAGTAATAGCAAGAAACTGGTCCACAGAAACAGACTTTTCATACTTTTTGGTTGTCCTTTGTTGTTTGTCTAATTTTTTCATTGTTTTAAGAGTTCCATAATATTTTGTTTTCCTGTAGAGCACCTGCCCCCATATTTCATAAATATGGCAGCTTTTGCACTGGGAACAATTTATTTTGATGCAGGCATCGTAACCCACACATTCGGAGTGATGCGTTTAGTTAAAACAACATAATAGGAAATAATTGCTCATAGCAGGAGGTCTTCTTCAATATGAGAACTATAAACTGGGAGGTCTCTTTTATACTGCAATTTAAAAAACAAAAACCAAACTTTTAATCCACAAGATTAAAAGTTGAAAATTAATTTTTTGTACATTGCTGAAACTTGAGAGTACTGTCAAGGAGTGAAATTATCCAGAGTTTTGTCAGTACCATGAATTCAATAATAGGCTTTTTGTAAAGTATTTGTACATTACCCTCTTTATCTTTAGTGTTTCCTCACAAGAGATTGCAGATTTGATTGTTTATTGTTTCTTCTGATTTACACCAAAGGACAAAACCACTACTTCATGTTTTGGACTAGGAAAATCCTGTAGTGCAGCTAAGATGAAATTAAGTTCTCTCATGTGCTCATCTGATGGAGAAACATTGACAGATTGGACAACGTGGCTTTTGTAAGTCTCAGTTTGTGTGGACTGCAGTGACAGCAAGAGACACAACTTTGTGTCAACTAGACACAAAGCACACTGAGACAGCGCACAGATAAGTTTCTGTGTTGGAGCCTTTTTCTATGAGATGATGATACAGGACAAGGACTGGTACATTTCAGTAATTTGGGATGTAATCTTTGGGCCATCCTATAGCTAATTGAGATGTTAGTTGAAGGAGTTTAACCAAAAATCAGAACTTGAGATCTTCAGTGGCAGTTTCATGTATATTCTGAATTCATCATCAGTGCACACTGTGTTTTGTTTGCATCCAGTTTTCCTTAGGTTGATACTGTTCTAACATCACATCATCCTGCTGCCAATCCTGGACAAAGTACTGTTGTTTCTGACACTTTATGCAGGCTGTTGATCTGGTTCATACAGAAATCTTTGAGTAGGTCTATAAAGCAATAGATTGTCTGAGTTTTGTGTAACCTTCAAGACTGAAAAGTAGTCTGTATATAAAATAAAAAAGCAGGTTATCACTGAATTCAGGAAGTGCAAAGGAATATTCTGTCTGCTAAAAATTATAGATAAAAATTATATTTACATAAAAGCAATAATTCTGCTCCTTAATGAAAGAGGTTAGATAGTGGTAGCTCATCATGTATAAGTTGTAGTAAATTGTCACATATAGTGGTAAAAGTGGACCAAGAAAAAATGGGTTTATATTGCTTGCTCAGTAGGGGTTATGCTATTATGACAAGGATTGAAGTGACATAGTCACAGGTCCACCCTAGTTATTCAAAATCAAAGAAATTTCTCGAGATACATGGACAGGCAACTTTTCCTTCCAGTATTGGGACACCAGGTGGTATCAAGCTCGTCTGAGTTTCTTTGGTTTTCATAAAAATTTTTCTCATTCTTCATTTATTTATTCCTCATAGACTTCTTCATTACTAGCCATATCAGAGGTTATAGAAGATTATATCTGTCACACCAGCTGGAAGGGGTTTGGCGTTTGGGCACATGTAAGTGCAGCATCGTTAACACTGCAGCTTTTCTGTATTTTTTGGCAGTAGTTACTAATTCCATCGGTTAGTGATGAGGATATTACTCTTGTCCTAGAAGATACAACTTTGCTGGAATTTCTGAAAGCATCTCCAGCACTCGATGCAGGCAGTAGCATTGAACAAACAGTAGCACAGCAAGATTTGTTTTATTGGGACACTTGCCTGGCAAGCTCTTTATCCTGTATGTGATCCAACAGGCACTGCACAAACTTTGACAAGCCTGTGTGGTTTTGATAGAAGGGGAAGTAGTGAAGTGGACTAGGACTTCTGCTCTGACCTTCTTTCTTAATCTGGTTGAACAGTTTGTTCCTACAGCTGCATTTCTCGAGCTGTGCAATGATCTTTCTCTATCTGGTTTTTCTGC
Organism: Formicarius rufipectus; assembly: GCA_013399695.1. NCBI lineage: Eukaryota > Metazoa > Chordata > Aves > Passeriformes > Formicariidae > Formicarius > Formicarius rufipectus. The sequence continues at coordinate 161,665 of VXAU01004757.1, read as the reverse complement.
CAGTTTACACTGCCACCTGTCTCTCTGTCTGGTTTTGAGGTCTTCCCTTGCTGTGTTTTTTTGTTTGTTTGTTTTGTTGTTGTGGGTTTTTTTTTGTTTTTGTTTGTTTGTTTGTTTGTTTGTTTTTAATCAATACTGCTCCTTTCCAAGCTGTATTTCCAGTCTGGGAGTATGTGAAGGAACTGAGTAAACTCCGACTTCAGTGCTTGCTCACTTTCACTTTATCTGAGGCATGCTTGGTTTTGCTTAGCATACTATTAAATTTGGCTCTGATATCTTCCTTGAGATCAATTGCTCATTTTAGCTGTTGGTTTTTCCCCTAAGTGTCTTGGGGATTTTTGTTATTGCTGATTTTAGGTTGGTTGTTTTGTGTTTTTTTTTTTTTTCCTTTCCCCTGATTTCATATCACTCATGTGCTACCAAAGCAAACTTGACATTCAAGTAGGATAATGTTATCAGTATCATGTTGTACTGTACTGGGCACATTCTAATTCATTCTCCTCCTGTCAGCAACAGAAGGTCAAGCAGTTTGTAAGTATTCAAGATATTACAGTAAATGAAAGGGAAGAATGGTGTGCCTTTTTCACATTTATTCGTATAAGTCAAGCCTTTTCACTGTTGAGGCAATGTTAATGTTAAGTTACTTTCGTAAAGTTAAAAGATACAGTTGTTCCTAAAGTTCTTTCAACTTCAAGTCCATTGGTTGGGTGTTTGTTTTTTTGTTTGTTTTGGTCTGGTTTTGGGGTTTTTTTGGGTGGGGGGGTTTCCACTCATTCGTACAGTCAAAATAAGACAGAAGAGTTTGTTGATAAAGTTGTCTGATCTTCCTGCATGAAACAGGACATCATACTTTTTGCAATTACCCTGTATTAAGGCAATAAATTGCATGTCTCTAATATAAATTTTCACTGGATTTTCTGATGCAAATACGTTCTGGAAAGGTTTCTGATACTTTATCTCTTGATATCAAGAGTTGAAGAATCCAACATTATTGGCCTTGGTAATTTAGATCACAGATTAATCATCCTTTCTGGAACATCTGTCTATAGCTGAGGGATTTTTTCATACCTTCATGATCTGAAGACTGGTGTTTTCTTTCATTGGAGGCACTTGGGAAACTGCAGTAAGGTCTGTTGCTAGAGCTTTCCTAAGTTAAGCAACTAACAGTTCAGTGTATTTTCTATAAATCTTTTATTATCTTCTCTATGACTGTGTCATTTAAAGGTGAGACACAAATTTCTAAGCTGACTTTGATGTCAGTAATGCTGTGCAGAAGCTTGCTTGATATAGATGTTACTAGTAGAGCCTGGAATCTACAATGATGACTGAAATCAGCCAGTCTTTTGAATAGGTGCTTATTAGTTACTTTTAGCAACAACTTTTTTGATCATAAGTTTGGATAGTATGAAATTAAATGCCTCAAATTGCTGAGGCACAATCAACAATGATCAACATCAATATTGATGTGCTTAATTTGTAAGCCCTTATTTAATCCCATAGATTTGCCATGTTCATCAGAGGATGAAACCTACTTTGTTTCACTAGATCTATTTTATATAAATCCATGATGTCTGACATTAATGTAAATAACTGTTCATTGTTTCTGTATCAGTTGAATCCCCTGAAAATATTTACTTTCCTTGCCTGAATTGGTGTTAGATTATAAATGGTCTGTAAATTATTTGGGTTGTCCTTCTTTGAACGTTAACACAACATTAATGACCTTCCAGGTTTTTTTGAAATACCCTTCCTATCACAGACATTACTAAAAGGTACCAACAGAACAGAGATGACTTTATACAAGCCTGTTGGGCTTGTTATGCCATATGCCATCAGTGCCTATTTATTCCCAGTGAGAAATGAACATGTGGGACCTCATCTTCCTGTGGTAGCAATGTATTCTCTGGCTTTTCTGGTACAGTTTGCACTTAAGAACTATCACTGTGTGATTAGAATGGCACCTTTTGTTTCTGTGTTAAAACCTTAATATCCTTTCTGTGTTGTTGTTAGATCGTGTTCATCTTGTAATGTTGATAGCTGATGTGCCCAATATCCTTGAAAAAGACTTTAGTGTTGCTAAGTGTGATCTTTTCCTCGTCTTCACTATTTTACTTATTGTAAATCGTTGAAGCCCCACATGGAAATCAAGAGAATTTGAGAGTGTTTGATGTTGCAGCCCGGAATTTATAACACTTATCCCCATGTTTCCTGCTCAGGGACCAAATCAGGCCCCTACATCATCCTAGCCCACGTGTCCTCCTGGTCGTCTTGATCGGTTGGGGGAAGGATGAAGCTATAACTATAATATGAAACGCCTTCCCTCCCATCCAATGCCAATTAAACTTCCCTCCTCTTTGTCCGCTCCTTTTCCCCCAAACATTGTAACTTTTCACATTATTGTCATGCAAATCATCCTAGTTGGTTTCTGTAGCAATCATGAGTTAGTGAAGTCGATTCTGTCCTTTTATTCTATTTGCTTTTAAAATCCTCTTTTGAGTGACCTCCTAAGCAGTCCCTGCAGCTGACCTAAGCTTTCTGCCAGTTAACTCTGTTGCCACAGGATTTTTTCTTTGTAAGGCTTCAGCTGTGTCGCTATTTTGCCAGGTGCCAGAACATCAAATTCCTGATTTGCAAGCACCCGGTAAGGCAAAGTAATTTAGAAGGGGTAGCAGTGTCTGTAAGGGAGTTTCTTAGGAAACAGAAATTTTTACTAGGTCATGTGGTAGCAAAGTTCATCTAGGTATAAGTTTTGCAATTACAGAAAATGGCAAGAAAAGTAAAGATTTTGCATATTTAAACACTTCTCAGTGCCTTTTCCTTTTGACAGCATCGCAGTTTGTCAGTCTCCTTTACTTCAGTGTTAAAATTCTAGGCATTAGAAATTTTGCTGTCTGATGTAGCTTAAGGAAATCTTTGAAGTAAGGTACATTAGCATATAAACTCTGGAACTCTTTGGTTTCTCTTGGGTCAGGATAATAAATGTTTGTTCAGGTGCTCAGTCTTAGGAAGTGAGTATTTTCTGCCTTGTCACAATACATTAGCAATTGTATTGTATTTTCATTAAAGCACTTGTCATATTTTTCAAACCTAGGCTTATTTCTAATTTTTGTTCTCCCAAATTATAAATGTTGAATGTTCTTTGATCTCGCTTGCTTTAATTCAGAGTGAAAGTGTTCCTTGCGTACATATGAAGGTCTCTCTCCCCTGACTGGCAGAGGACGTGGGAATGGATCAATCAGCTATCATTTAACAATGTTAAAGATTCTGGGAGCTTTATCACTTACCAATTCTGATAAAATGCTTCTTCCAGTTGCGTGGCAAGCATCCACTTCGGTAGCTGGTGTCTAGTAAGTCCTGGTTTTGTAAGGCTGGGCATATGGCTTGTACCTGGGCAGTGAATCTAAAGCACTCTAAATATAGCAAATTTACTTTACGTTGCTGAATTGTGCATTTGCTTGGCATATATGCAATAGATTTTGTGTATATTTTTTTTTAATTACTAATTACATGTACATAAGCCATCTGTGTAGTGAATGTGCATTAAGTAAGGTGCAAGAGCTGTTCACCAGAACAAATGGACATTTTATGTTGGTAGGAGGAAAAAAAAAAAAGTGTTTTGGAAATTGAGAATGCTATCTGGAGACATCTCTTGAGAACTAGCTGGAATGTGTGATAATGTTTGGTTTTTTGTAAGCAGAAGGGGTATGAACAGAGTGATACTGTATGTGAACAGAAGTTTTAAAAGTATATTTTCTTAGAGGATTTACTAGGGTCAGATGATATTTCCTACATATTCTATGTATGGTTTTATACAGGGTTTACTTTTGGGTTTTAATAAGATTAAATAGAACTGGGGAAATCAGCATGAAAGTGGTCTGCAATAGGATATCTGTAGGATGTGTGCATGTGCCAGAGGGACTCTTATCATTTGCTTTTTCTGGTTCTTCTGCTTTTAAGTGTTCATTTGCAATATTGCATTAATGTAGGGGTTTGGAGTGAATTATAAAAGGAGTGGATAACAGCTTGCTTTGGCTGCAAAGCTGCACTCTCATTTTTTTGGCAGTAGGTAAAAAGGGCTGATTAGGAGAATGTGTTTCCTGTATGTTCAAATATAAACCAGATACTCAGTCATGAAAAAATCATTCACTATTTTCCAGACACCTTTTTTTTT
>VXAU01004757.1:52567-157480 GCA_013399695.1 Formicarius rufipectus | reverse complement strand
TTTTTTTTTTTGCGTGGGCAATGTGTCAGTCCTTTTACACAAAACAAGCATCAAAAAAAAGATATTAGCTTTTTCCCTCCTTCCCTCTCTCCCTGGATTCTGATAGTTTCTGGCTTTAAACAGATGGGATTCCCTAATGGCCATATTAATGCTTTTAATTTTGCAAAGCAGGAGTGACAGTGCAGTTACTGTACATGAATATCAAAACTACTTCATTGGTTTTGATGGTCCAGATTTCATATAATTTTTAAAAGCTAAGATCTAATCTGCAGCTGTGGGTGGTCTGTATTCTGATTGTTGGTGCTTGAAATTTTTATGCTCATCCCTTTGAGTACTTAAATTGTTGTTCATTTTTAGATGGGAGACAGCAGGTTTTTTCCAGATCCAGTGTGTAAGGACTTCTTTCTGGTAGTATTCTTCTCTTGGCCTGCTTACAGCCACTGCATTGTTTTCTTCTGGTGGTTGTGGTGACTGAGTAGCTAGGGGAAACTGTGGAGAACTTCAGTAGACAGGCAAAAAATATAGTCTGGTGATTGTCACATTCTGCCAGTTATGTTGTTCTGGTGAGTTTTATAAGAGAGTTTCGGATGATGTGGTAGGTGAAGTGTTGCTAAGAACAGGCCTATGTATCCAAGCAATTTCTCTTTCCTCATGAGGCTGATGTACCTTGCTGTTCCCTGTGGTCCTGTAGCCCTTTTTCCAGGCTGGTTTTCCAGTCTATCCAGTGTAGCTGACTGGCACATCCCTGTATGACAGAGCAGCTGCACCTCACATCACTGGGGTCTAGGAGCACAGGACCAAAGCAGGAGTCAAAGAAGCTTGATAACCATAACCAGAGCTGCTGGATTCATCTCCATTCATGCCTGTGTAATGCTCTTCAGAATGGGGGTCTTGCCTTCCCCTCTCCAGGTATAATGAGTACTTGGCACTGCAGGCAATGGCAGAAATCTGCAAGGATTTTGCTTAAAGAGAAAGGTCAATTATTTGTAATAGAAGAAAGAAGAGGCAGAAAGACCCTTGGTGTTGTGCAACTCCTTGAGACAACCTTGGACCGCCTTCCACCTAAAGGGAGTTCAAATTGATAGTGCTTTATCTAAGTACAACTCATTTGGGTGACATTCAGTGGTACTGTCCCGGCAGTGTCAGTATGATGTGTATCCCTGTTAGATTCATGTTGCCTCCCTGGCACATGCAGCCCAGGAAGCTTTTAGCTGGCTAGCCAACTCACCTTACCCCTGATGGCTTAACACAAAAAAAGCAGGGGAAAAAAAAAAAGTGTTCCATCATCATTATATCATTGTTTGCTCTATGAACTGTAACTCTATGGTGCAAACTTTCTTATGGAAAGTGACATCTCAAAAACCAGTGGTGAGGCTTGGGGCTATGGGAGCCTCTACACTTACACTGGCCATGGTGCCTTATGAGATTTAACACTTTATACTGGCGTATGTGGCTCCTGAAACTTTTTCCAATACAAGCCTGGTGTTCCCATTAAAGAGTTTTATGGGGCTCCCTCCATGTCATATCTTGCACAGCTTACCATATTGCCTCCTAAAAGTGGCTTTGAGTACAATGCCAAGGCCCCCCAGTAGCAGCTTAACAGACTGCTGGCAAGCTGGGGAGCCCCATGCTAGCAGAATCCCCTCACTGGCTTTTCTAGCTAAAATATTGAAGCATCTGTTTTGTCTACTTTAATTAGATATTACTTCCTTGCTGAATAAAGCAGGGAGGTTTGCAAAGTGGTATAAGCTCTTGTTCTAGAAGTGCCTCCTCCTATTCTGAGGAAAAATGGATTCTAATTGAATGTCAGTACTTAATTCCCCTCTGTAGAGCCTCAGTGCCAGTGTAAAGGACTTTCATGCAAGCCCTAAAAATGTAAACAAATCCTTCATCATCATGGTGGCTCCTGTTTCTTTCAGTATCCCTGGCATAAAATTGTTTTTTCTTGCTTTTGTTTTGCAAAGTTACGAAACCCCCACAAAATCTAAATCTTTTATGGGGAATCCTGACACTCACTGTGTATACATCAGCTTGTGTATGAACACTGCTGGACAGATCTCCTAAAATTCATTAGTGGTCCTGGGTCATTAGATCTGGAGTAATGTGCTTAGAACCTTTTTGCCATTATCTTTAAGAACCAGGTAGATGCTACAGCCTGTAGCAGCTGGTGGCAGCCCCAAGGCAGGGTGCTGGCAGGCAGCAGTGGGCATCAGCCTTAACCCCACTGTGCCTGCCTGAGGGGCAGGCTGGGTCTCGGCACTTGCAGGATGCTGTTGAAGTGCAAAGTGACCTCTGGCAACCTTGGGACAAATACCAGCTCTTTTTAAGGTGCATGTAAGGACAAAGGTGTCCCCTTCAAACATAACATTCTTCCAAGAAACCTTTTAGAAAGCACATATTGACAGATAATGTGTCTTCACCTGGGGTTTTTTTTGGTGCTGTGTAGTTATTTCAGTGCATGGGGAAAACAAGTGTGTAAAACCTGAGCATCTTAATGCATACTAATTTTAAAAGTGATAAAAGGATGCACCAACAACTGATGAATCAGGCACAAAATTGCACAACGTAGCTTGGGTTTTGTTTTAGCAGTGGTGGGGACTGAATGCTATGTGTTTTTGTTCATGAGGCTGAATGTTAAAATATGAGAGAAATAAAATGAAATGATACACAAACGCACGCAACAATCAGTTAAAAATTCATCTCCTTAGTAAATCCCATTTAAATATTAGAGCACTGAAGAAACAAACACTAGATTATCTTTTAATATAAAAACAACAACATTGTCTGGCTTTTTTTCAAAGGAAGAAAGACACTTGAAAGATTGTGTGGAAGTAAAAAACACATGAGAGAAATTTCCTAAACCAGAAGTTGGATGCCCTGCTTAACTTAGATCTGAAGATGAAAAGATACAGGGAGACAGAAGAGGTGGAGTAGACGCAATTCTAGATCTAAACAGGCTTTATCATGAAAGAATCTTTGTAAACTAATAGTACAGTTTTGGTAAGACTCTGCCAATGTAAATCCTTTTCAATGTGATTAGTAAAGAAGGAAGTGTTCAGTTATTTGATGCTCACAATCTGCCAGTGTTGTATTTCTATTTTATAAGAATTTTCTACTTCACATTGTTGCAGTTTGTATTTGGAGGGAAAACAGTATAGAAAATAAAAGTTAGTATTGGTTGGGAAAGGGTGAACTTAAGCATGAAGCTGGAATGCATGTGGATCATTTCAATATGTGGGAAAAGCCAAGCAGGACTGAGTGGTTTGATTTAGACCCAATATTGTGTTCTTAATAGTTTGCCCATCACAAACGGGTTGATAATGGTCTCTGCTTTTGGTTATTGCTTGTCCTGTAGATCGGGATAGCATGTGGTAGTGCACTTCCAGATGGGATTTCCCAGGCTGATTTGAAGGTTTGAAACACTTCAGTGAGTCATAAAGGAGGGTGTCAGTAGCCACATTTTTCAAGAGTGTTATGTTCAGACAAGAGCTCAGAGAGGGCGGTTTAAAAGGCTGCTCCATGGTTTGATTGCAAAACTCTTGGCTCCAGGCTCTCATGAAGTCTATGTAGGAATATGGCTGGAGCCTGAAATCTTGCAGCTCTGTCATGTCTACGTGTTTTCCAACATCTTTTTTTACACAAAGACTGCAGGGAACACCAGTCAACACGTGGCTTTTGTTATTTTTGTATTACTATTGTTAGGATTTTGCATATTGACTAATATGTTACTGCTGTGATGTATAACTGAAATAAAATGCAGCAGCCTTATTTTGATAGGGAAATGTGTGTCACAAGTTCCTTGTGTTATATTGCACTGCCTTGTTAATTTGATGTTTTCCATTAAAGAGAAGAGTAGAGTGGAATAAGGGAGCAGGAGAATGAGAGATGTCTGTCTGCCATGGATTTTCTCTCTTCTTGAAAGGCTCTCATGTCCTCTACCAATTAGTCGCCTTCCCTGTACTACGTGATGTGCTGCCCACTCAGAGTTTAGCTGGCAGTTCAGGGACAGTTCGCTCGTGCTGCAAAATCCCTGCAGGCAAAGCAGCTCCACCAGTCTTCCCAGGCTGCCCCATGGTCGCTGGGCTGCCCTGTTGGTGTCTCGGTTGCCGGGCTTGAGAAACAGGAGTGTGTTCTCCTGGCTTTAGCCAGACTATAAAGATCCAGGCATTTTCAAGTAAGTGATCTTACCTATTTTCAAGTTAAGAAGTCTGTTTGAAGCAGTTTGTACATACTGCTTCAGATAGTTTTGGATGGGGAGGGGGTTGGTTTATGATGATTTTTGATGTGTAAGCACTCAAGTTTTATGTTTGCTGTCAGATTTGCTGAGGTTTAATGATGCAGGTAATTTATGGGTTTACTGGAGATGGAGATTTATTGAAGCAAAAATGTATGCAATTACATACGTTAGTGTATTTCTGTTTAACTTTTAGAGTTACTAACTTTTGAAGTTATTTGAACAGTTGGTGAGAGTTGTCTGATTATATGACTGTATTATGATTTTACAGTCAGTTTCACTGTATTTTTTCACTTACTTGACTGGTCACTTATTGCTCTGGTTTTATGCAGTAGTAGTAGCAATGATTATGGACATTAATTTCCCATAAAGATCTTTTGTTACTCTATTAAAAACATCATGTTACTCTGTTAAAAACCCTGAATAATACTCTTGCAAAAATTCCTATTCAAATAGAAAGTTTGAACAGTTGAAAAAAGTCACGGCAACGTGAGTATATGCATAGGGTGCTTTCCCAGGGTGGTAGAGGAGGTGATGATTTGACAGAATCTCTGATATCTCCGGAGGAATCCTAAACCAATTTTGTGTTAGGTACTGTGAGTTTCTTTGAAATGTTTAATTTTCTTTATAATTTAAGCAAAATCTCCCTTATACTAAGGCTCATAGCTCATGCTTACTGTCCAGTGTTGATCTGGATAGGGCAGAGAGAAAATGTTTACTTAGGAGATGGAATGCCAACCTTTTACTTCTACGTCAGAGCAGCATCTCATGCAAAATAGTCCTCAAGATGCAACTGAGATTGCTCATGTCATACCATCAGACGAAAGGCACACACCATTGCCACTTGGAGGGTAACATTTTAGATGGTATTTGGAGTTGTATTTCAAGGGACAGGTGGAAGTAATGATGAAAATTAGAATGCCTTTGATGCTGTATTTAGCTAGTGCTCTTTTCCTAAAGTGGGAAGATCAAACAACAGGAAGCACTTTCCTCGCTTGTAATATGAAGCTTGGCTTTTGCTGCCATCGCTCTGCCTGAAAATCTGCCATCCTTGCAGGGAGGAGCTAAACTATTGCTTTCCTTGCTGCCCATAGTTCTCCTGTTGGGTTTGATTCTCTGTGCAAATTAAATGCAGGAAATACACATAGAACCAAGTTAACACTTTGTGTCTTAAGATATGTCTCAGCTGTCACAGTTGGAAGAACCTGAAAGCCTCCTGCCCCTCCCAGGAAGATTACACCTTGACCATGCTCAGAGCAAGCAAAATAACTCTCCAAATTAGGGAATTCTGGCTATGGATTAGAGACTATTGCAGTTTTGTCCCCATGAGTGATTTGCTCCAAACCTCTTATAGTTCCCATTATATAATGTAAATCAGATCACACCAGGTTGCTCAGAACTGCAGAATTTTGTTGAGCACATCTGTCACAGACAGCAGGAAGGCAATTACTGTTTATGCTGGTCTTTGGGTGGTGACTTTCATTGTCTCAGCTGATGTTTAACAAAGACCTAGTCATCCTTCATTTAGTTTGGTGGCTAATAAACACATCAACTTCACAAAAACTAGGTTTGCTCATAGTCGAACCTCCTCTAAGACATTGAGAAGATAAGCGCTGAGAAGTGAAGACATTCTGCTCGTCCAACTGGTTGACTGTTATCTAATTAAGAACTATACACCTGCAGTTATCAAATACAATAAATCTATCCTGTAGACATAAGTCCCTCAGTTATATGTCCTTTAAAACAGAGACCCATATGGAAAGTATCTCTTGCCTTGACTGACTTGTATTTTGTTGTGTTTTGGCACATACTCTCTATACTGTAATTCTAAAGCATGAATAAGTTATGAAAAGAGAGGTGAGTGTGAATGCTAATTCTACAAATGGAATAGAGAGTTTGGTTCCACATGTAATACTTTATTTCTTTCAGGTTTCCTGTGACTAACAATGGTAGAGGACAGAGGCAACATACCTGAGTTGTGTACATGTGGATGAGCTAATGTTTATATTGAGTTGGAGGTGTGGACATAGGCTGGTATATGCCATTCAAGCTAGAGTCTAGCAGTTCTATCTTTTGTCATGGTTTTTGTATTGCAGCTATGTTTAGCATATCATGTTTTGGTTGAGGTGCAGGTCTGGAGTTCAGTAATGTTGTATTCAGAACAACAAGGGTTGGGGTTTGAATTTTCCTTTTTTTTTTTTTTTTTTCCTGACTTGGAAAGGCATCTGCCAATTAGTCTGAAACTTTATGGTATCCCCTGCTGTTATTTGTCAGCCATGAATGCCTTGTAAAATTTTATTCACAGTCAGTGCTCCATGTTGAATTGTTGGAATATTGAACTTTTCAGTCCTTTGAGATTTGCTTGATTTGAGTGAACTGAGCACAGCTACCACCCAGTGTACCCAGTATACCAGCAACTTGTGGTTATAAGCCAAAGAAGACAATAGTGCAGTGGCTACCAGCAAGCAATGACTTGGCACATCATGCTCTTCATGCATTTTCTAGTGGCTGATTGTTTAAATCCTTCTGTCATCCAGGAGGATCTATACATACTTCTCACAAATAGTAACATGTATAAACTCACAAAAGTATTAGGGAGTATTATTCATGTGACTGCTATAAAGCTTTTAATGCAGTGGGATTGAACTAAATGGTCTCTAGAAGATCCCTTCTAACTCAAACTATTCGATGATTCTGTAGTGTTGGTGCCACTTAAAAAATCCATTGCGCAGGCTTATCCCAAGATCTTCGTTCGCGAAGTCCAGCCAACAACAACAACAACAAGTGTTGGTGCACATATTTGTAGTATTTGAATAGTAGGAAATATATTCCCCACATTTTAATAGCTTATTAACACTCGAGTATTTTAGGTACTAGAGGTATATCTGTTTTATTTTCAGTAGACATTTGGGGAAAGATACTGCTTGAGTGTTTATCTGTTTCTTAAAGGAAAGAGCAATTATAAAGAAATTCCTCTTTCCTTTATGTAGATATGTCAGTGTTTTCACATTAGGGAGTGGATGGGAAAAGGCTAACAATATTTCAGTTAGCACAAGCACTATTGCTTGTGATGTCTTAATTTATGTGTGCGGCAAATTCAAAGGTGAGATGACCCAGATCTGATTGCAATCTTGTATCAGTGTAAAGCAGATGGACAGCGGCAGCTCCTCATGCAGCCATAGTGCTCCTGTCAATGGAAGTCAGCCTGAGAGCAGAATGTGAAACGTTTACATTTTCCAGATAAGAAGGTGAAACTTTATATTTCATGTTGCTAGTTTCGAAGGAACTGTAAAAGAAATCGTGTCTTAGCTGGGTTTCTATTTGTTCTGTTTTCTACTGTCTGTTTTTTGTGCTGGAAAGAACAAGGAAAAACTAAGCTATTAGTGTAAAATTAGAGGCTATCTGGTACCTAGGAAAAGGAAAGGAAACCTGCTCTGCACAGTCCACATACAACTAGTAGGTCTTATAACCAAGTCTGTGCAGTAAGCGTACCCAGCGGTGCCTTGGTGCCTTGGTGCCTTGGGTCCTCTCTGAACAGGCAAAAAGGGATTTCCGAACTGAGCAGGCAACAACATTCTTGTTATGGAGAGTTCTTCTCTTTTTGGCATAGACCATAAGTATATTAATGTGATGAAAGTTTGTCCTTTTTTTGTTTGTTTGTTTGTTTTTTTTCAGGATCCTGGTTTATTGTAATGGGGGACTTGCATAAACTTATGCCACATATGCATTGTTCAGATGTTGCTGGATAGAAATAGCTTTAAATTGCCAAGAAGTGGCTTTTGGGATATTAACATGAGTTTCATAATATAAGGTTAAATTAAAGCCAAACAAAGAGAAAAACCCTCAAGGTCTGCGTTAAAAGTAACAAAAAAAAACACNAAAAAAAAAAAAAAGTGTGTTGTAAATGTTAGGCTTTAAAAAAAGCAAAACAAGGGTCTGAGCCTTTGCTCAGCTCTGATGAGTATCCTCAACCTAAAGTCCAGAAGTACTAGATTTTCTTTCCAAACAGAAGGTGCCTTCTAAAGGGGAATGAGGAATTGAGCAAATCAATTAGCCAGAATAAATAATAAAACGTTCCTTGGAGGGATAGGGCAAAGTTGCAGTCCAATAGTACATTAAAATTATGCAAGCTTTAAAAGGAAGATAAGGTAATACAAAAGTACTGCAGCAGATTTTAGAAGTTAGTTAGGCACCAGATTACACTTCTCGTATAGTTTCAAGCAAATAACTGAAACTAGGCTTCTATTTCCCAACATGAATACAATAAGATAGTGTTTCTTACTTTCAAGAGATAAGTGAACATTGTTTCTCAAAAATGTCTTCTATGTAATTTTTTTCTATTGTATGGGGTTTTTGGGCGGTGGGTGGGGGGTTAAGCTATGTCGTTTTATAAGCATCTTTGTGGAATTGTTTTCATGGCACTATAGAAACAATGGTCTTCCCTTCAATCCCAAATTGAAACTCTTGCATTGCATGTTTGAGCTTTATTTTGAGCTTTAATATATCACGTAGTTTAATGAAAAAAGTTATCATGGAAAATTTTAGTTATTTTATGGAGATACTGAAGATTTATTTTTTTTTCCCTCATGTAGGTTATTTCTACATGCAGCTTCTGGCACTCCGTTACTGGGGATCTTATTAATGTCATGATACATGAATTTTTGAAATTTCCGTATAAACTATGTATTTTTTTATTGCAAATAGTTAGGGTTTGTTTTTGTAGTGACTGACTCTATAAAATATGCCAAATGTGGGAATATATTGTAATTTCCCTCCCTTCTTCCTGCATACATCCTCCAGTTTTACCAGAGGTAACAAAAACGTTATGCTAAAGGAATTTGAGCTTGTTGAGACCGCCTCCCATTCCTAGGTTTGTGTTTGATTGTAGTCATATTGAATTTGGAGCAGAAATCCACTCAGTGAAGGAAATCAGTGCAAGAGCCTGAGTCTGGGTGTTATGCTTTCCTCCAATACCAACCTAGACCTCTAAGGCAGAGATCCCCCTCTCTGAAAATGAGCCTTGAACAAAGTGCAAACTCTTCATTTCCTGAAATCTCATTGTTTGGGCCAACAAACAGGCAGGTCAATGTGTGGGTTGCAGAACTGAAACTGAACACCACCTCAGTTTCCCTGGATCAATGAAGTGTAATTTGAAGCTTGTGGTTGCCTGTCCAGCTTGGAGAACCAGCACTGAGAACAAAGGCTCAACACTGGTCCCTTCAGATATTTGAGCAGCAAAATACTGTTTCTGCTGTTCTTTTCTGCTGGCATTTGGCTCAGTGTTGTGCTGTTTAGGTAGGCTAGACATAATTTTTTTGTAATGGTTATGCCAGCAAATTCTTCTAGAACAGAGGCAGCTTATTCTGTCCTTGTGTAGGTAAGTTGAAGAAGAACAAAAAAAGAACAAAACATCCAAAGCCAAGAAAGTAAAAATGGTTTGAACTCTGTAGACCTTCACATAGACTTTGTTACAACAAAGGTGCTCGGTCTAAGTCTATCTCTCTGTCTGTAAGACAAGTTAGCAAAGAGCTCTCAGCGAACAATAAATAAAAAAGTTGACACAAGTCTGGCACTAGATGCAGATTAAAGAACAGTAGATGTAGCTGGCTGTGATACCTAATGGTATTTTCAGTAGGTTGCATGGAAGATTAAACTCATAGCTTCTGCCTTCAGTGGGAGGTGCTGCATACAAATGTGTGCTGTGTTGACTTGAATGTATTTGCAGTGTGACTGCTGATTTTGAACAGGGAGCCTTTTTTGGTCAGTAGTAACTCTGGCTCATAGTGTTCTGTTTAGCTGCATTTCAGGGTGTTAATTAGGCTTCACTGAGTGTTCATTGGGGTGTAATCAGATCCATACATTAAGCAAGAATGGATTTTTTGCTTGTTTTTACTGAAGAGCTCCTTAGAAGTTGGTGGGAGTTGAGTGCATCTTGACCTGGTCATGGACCTCTTCCTAATGCACCTAATTCAATTGTTTGGATTGTTTAGTGGCAAGAAATACAGTGTCGGCAGGACCTTAATTATTTATTCTAGCCACGCTATGAAGTGTTACAAGCACTGCATAGAGGTAGATCAAAACTCTTGCAACTCCATGTCTGAGCAGAAACTGGCAAAGCAAAGAGGTACCTTCTATTAGTAAGTATATGCAATATTGTAAAATTACTGCTTGATATGTGCCATACCATGAAAATAGTTAAAATTTTATCTGTCAGTTCACTCAAGTGTGACTGACTTTTAATACTTATTAATACTTTAATACTTACAATTGTTAAATGCACAATATCAAATGTGACATTTATCTTCTCTGTTTGCAGACTATACCATTCTACTTAAACTGCAAGACAAGAATATTTCTGGAAAATTAAGAGTTCTTCAGGTAAGGACTTCGATAAGTAATTTTCTTTCTATAAAGGCCATTGTTGTTATTAAGCACTGTCATGAAGTAAACAGAGAGCGCAGTTACTGTTTGTGACCTACACTGTGAAAAGCTGAAGAAAATTCACTTGAGATGTTTGTGGTGATACAAGCTGTAGTAAACAGAGTACTTGAGAAAGGCTCACATTTCAGGTTTGAATGATTTTATTACATTGAATGCTTAGTACCTAGGATGTATTTCAAGAAAGAATTGGCAAGTAATTGTCTTCTGACAGAAAAAAAAGAGCCAGTTGAGAAAGTGTCTGGAGGTAATGGGCAGCACTCTGACACCTTGTGTTGGCAGCACGACTCTGGTGCAGGCTGCTTGTCATTGTCCATCTCATATTTTCAGATAAGCATGGGTAGACTTAAATGCAGTGTTCAGGAAATGTCCCTAGTCCCCTTGGGGTTGTTGCTAAATAATAGCATGCCCAGCAAGTTAAGTTGTCATTCTTTGACTGATGTCTCCCCTGGGGTAAACAAGAAGTAGTTCCGCAGAGTGAAAAATCAGCAGCTCTTTGTTTAAACAATCTGTTAAAACTCCTGCCTTGTGCTTAGGAAAAAGGATTTGAGTCTTTTCAGGAGGATTGTTGAAAGATTAAATGATTATCCTGTTCATTATGGGAAAACTCCCACTTTGTTGGAGATGGTGTTGTAAAGCCTCATAGTTAAAATGTGAGCAGTTTTTACCTTTTATCACATAATGGGTTGGGAGCTGTGCGTTTTTTACTTCTAATGAAGATTGCTACAATACAGGTAAGCAGTTCAGGCCACTGCAAAAAAAGGAGGGAGAAATACAGAATTTTGATGGATGTTTACAAGACATATGAAGATGTCCTTTATGTTGTGAACTGTCAGTCCACTTTTTCAAACTAATGAAAACTTTGTGAGCTCCTTAATCTGCACAGCCCTTGCAATCCTTTCAGTTTCTTCCTTTATATACATGTATTTAATCTTACAGCTTATAAACACGATACAGGAAGTTGTTGACATAGAATAATTAAACATTTTTCCATACACAGATATAGCTCTTCCTGACCTATTCTGTTACCTTGCCTGAGTATTATAAAGAGTCTGAAATTGAGAAATTGTGTTCAAGTTCCATTGGGTTTACATTCTTGGAACATTTCCTAGAGCAATTTCACGACGTAATTTGCATTTGGTGTTAGAAAATTTATAAGACTCTGGTGCTTTGTTACTTATACCTAGGTTTTGAAAGGAAAAAGAATGAATGCCTGTTGAGTTTGAAATAAAGTTGTGACCTTTTCTTATAAAAATGGACATGTTAACATTGAAATGCCCATAAGTTGCATGGAGGTATTCAAAAATAAAAAGCTATTACCGTCCAAATGTTATAACATAGACAAATGAATATTACATATATATATATATAAAGTATAACCTTTCCTATGTTAATCTTTATGTAGGAATATAGTATACAAGAACTTTTAAGACCATTCAAATGCTATAACTTTTCTGTGCTCTGTCCCAAATCTGTGTCTTCCCATGCCTTTAGAAAATGAGTCTTTTTCTTATTATCTGTTCAAGCATGTTTTAAGCTGAATTTAGAAATACTTCCTTTGAAAATAAACTGGTTTTTAATGTCAATTTTGAAATTTTTTAAGGTTAGTAATCTATTTACCATATGTAACTAAATGATAGCAAATGCTGGACTTCCTTCTACAGTATTCCAGTATCCTGGCTTATTGTTTATCAGCCTGAGTGAATAGAAATGAGTACAAAGATGATAATAGTATCAGTGTAATTGCGTGGATATATACATCACTTTTGGTTGTACATCTGCATAGATGTAAATGGCTTTACTACTACACACTAAAGACCTTTCAAAGGTGTTTGGATTACTTTGTGCTTAAAATGCCTCCCTGAAGGAAGGGAATACCTTGGACACCTTACACTATGTTCCTAGTCAGTTCAATCATTTTTGGGGAGAAAAAATGCACTAATAAATTAAACACAGGAAAAAAAACATGGGTAGGTCCATGCTTTCTCCGTGCAATTCACATACTGTTTCTTGGTTTTAGAATTACACTTGAGTAATACAAAGTTTTTGAGTTGGCCTGCACTGCATTATAGGCATCTGGCTAGAAGATTGTCCACTCTTTTAGCAGTAATTTATTTTTAACGTTTGACCACTGATAATTCAAATCAAGATTTGAAATTTTAGTGATTCCTTATATTTTTAATGCCTTTCCTTATGCAATTGTTGAAGTAGCTCCTGTGAGTTGTACACTGGTTGTATCTGCCACTGCTTCACAAATATACAGAAATGTTGTAATTCAATGGCTGTATAGAAATAATTTCTTTGTGTACCTGCTCTGCCATTTATTGCTGGAAAAATCAATAATAAATCATAGGAAAAAGTGACAGTAGGTCTGGTCCTTCATGCATTGCATACCTGAAAAACCTTTTTCAGCTTTGTTTTGCTTTGAGAAGGACTTAAACTTACTTGTGGTTATTCACATATATTTCTTCTGTGGAAAAAAGAAATAACTAATTATAAGAAACAACAATGCCAATGATAATAACTTAGTCTGAAATTATTTTTTTGTTACTATTTCACATGGAAGCAATGTAGTTGAGAAAAGGATATGACAATATTCAGAAAACTGTTGCTCTGTACTCTGAGCCTGAAACCACAAAAATTATTCAGTTGACTCTTTTTTTTGGCCCACAGTAAGTTGTTTTAGGGACCACAACCACCTGAAATGTATTTCTTTTGAGCAGCAGGGACCAAGGAGGAAGAAGACAGCAATAGGTCTCAGCTTTGTAAGCTAGTGTCACAGACAGGGTCATGAGAAAAGCAGCAATAGTCCAAGGGAAATAGAAGGAGGTTGAGAGTGGGATGGGCAGAGGAGAGTGAATTAGTCCCTTCAGTGGCAACCTACTGTCATCTGTTCTCAGCTGTCTCATAAAACTTGGAGAGGAATTCTCTAGTTTGATGAGCAGGGCAGAATAAAGGGGCACATGTCTTACTAGTGAGAGACCCCAAAAAAACATCTCCATCTCACTAGCTCCTAAGGAAAATAAGCCTTGAGCCTTCCTCCTGCTCAGAGGAGCTTTTAAGACATCTGTTCTTCCTCCTTCTGAATCCTTTTGGCAGATTCAATTTATGTCATGCTCTGGGGATTTGATTAATTCCCTATTATTGGCCAAGTCTTGCAAACCTCTGCACTCAGGATTGGCAAGTGTGCTCTTGAATCTCAGTATAGATAAGTTCTTCTCCTGCACATTCAACTGATGGCATCTTTTACTGCCTGGAAAGATACACACAAACTATATTTGCTTGATGAATAGGTGGCATTATAATATGAAATCTACCCTGTTAATAGAGTGAATAAATTTACTCAGTATGGAAGTTTTTAAGCAGTTTTTACCATATGTCTTAGGATCATAATTTTAAATTAGATTTGCTCAAAGTGGAAATCTAGATTCAAGCTGACATCATAACATATGACCACCACTAGCAATGAAAACAATGAAAACATGAGACAAGGGCATTAATCATTGAATAGTTTATAAGCTTTCCCTGAATATTCATCTGAGATGTTAACACTATTATATCCAATAACAACCTAAAGTAAAAATCTATGAATACTGTGGGGTGTCTAAGGTAAGGCGTTCAGACTCACTTTATTGTACTCTGGCTCAAATCTTTTGAGTCTTTAGTGAAGTAAGTAAGAGCTACTTACATGCCTAACTTATTGCTTGCATGCAAGCTCCTTTTACTGAGACTGGAAATGTGAGCAGGATAGTAGGGATGAGATTTGGCAGCTAGACTTGGGTGAACTCAAATTTGTTCATACATAACCATTTGCAGGAGGCAGTGTCTAATGGCCTCAGCATGGAAGTGTCTGTGAAGTTGGGGTCATTGTTTTCTGTTTTTTTTCTTTAATTCTGCTTAGCAATTTGAATTTTGGCTTAGCATTCTGTTTGTTTGTTTGTTTGTTTTTTTAAAGATAGTTGTAGTACTAGTTTTAAATGTAGCTGAATATGGAGTATAGTTAGATCAATATCGCATACTTACACATAACTGATGAGGGCTGTAATCAAACAGATCTTTTCCTATGTCTTTGTGGAATTACCACTTTAAACCAATTTGTAGGTTCATTAATTCTTTAAGTCTCGATGTATTTTCATTGATTTTGGTTTTTTTGTACCTGATACTTCTTAATTACCAGGTACAAAATTTATTTGATGGTTTGAAAAGGAAGAAATTTAAGAATGTCTTATTAACTTTAAATTGATCTTAAGTTCATAATCATTCTTGTATAATATATTCCCAATACATGTGAACTCCTGAGTGTATCCCAGGATATTCAAAATTTGATGTCATGTATAGTTGACTTAGTGAAGTTTGGAAACACCTTACAAGGTAAGATGGGATCATTACTTTTCATCTCTTCACTGCTGCTCTTGACCAACAACACAAACACTCTTCCTAATGAGCTGAACTTTATATCTGGTGTTTAAATGTCTCACTTGTCAGTGGATAATTGTTTGCTGGGAGAATTTCTTTGTTCCTATGTAGGCTGAACCAGTGATTTAAAAATCGATTTGAATGCTTTTATAGGTGAAAGTGAGCTTAATTGACAATGAGTTGCTTGCACCCCTTGTATTTTGCTTTCTTGGGTAGTTGCAGTAGTAAACTGAATTTATTGAAATAAGTCTATGAAATGATGTTAATTGCCTGATTTCAATAATATTTTAAAGGAACTCCACTATTTGCCTGTTCTTATTTCAGTGTAAGGTATGTGGTGCAGCTTGTATATGCATATTGTTTGAAGGCTTTGAATGGCTTGTCTGTTTGATCCATTTTAATAGATTCCAGCCTTTTTCCATGACATCATTATTGTAACAGACTTCCTAGAAAATATGAACAGCTGCTGTGTATTTTTTTCTTGTGTTTTATATTAAAACTGTAGCAGCTATTCTGTTCTCTACAAGTGACAGCAATAGGCTTGTCTGATGTAAAACAAAATGAAAAAAAGTCAACGTAAGGAGCAGTGATACTGTTAACAGGCCAGTAATGTAACAGGTCCCCTTGTATGAATCATTTCATAATGCAATAAGGGATTACTTATGCTGCTGTCATACTGGTCAAAGGTTGGTCCCATTTCCTTCCCCCCTCCTCCTGAACTAAACTGTGCATCATTAAAGATGATGAAAACAGTATTGTACTCGGCTTCCTGGCCCAGATGGCAATTTGCATGAAGAATTTTATTGTATTTTTTCCCTAATATTCTTATGCAGACTGTGCATAGAAGTTTTAAAATTCTTTTCAGTTCTTACAATTCAGGTCAAGCAGACTTGTTTCCTTGTTTCTCTGTGCATTCTGTCATTCAGGGACGGCTTAGAGGCTACTTAAGATGGAGATTAAAGTAAAACCAGAAATTCATCAATCTTGTTGTTACACCTAATTTTCTGTCTTTGCTTCTTCTGTAAATAGCTGAAAGATGTCAAGGAATGATGTGGGCCTTTAGATCATTGTATTATTGCATTTTGTCTGGAATACCTCAATTAGAGTTTTAGTATCTTTTAGGTGACTTGTACAAACCAACCATAAAGTGTGGTATGTTTCATGCTGGAATATCTGCATTTGATTTAGCAAAAATATCAGCTGTAAACAAAACCTATCCTTTACATGGCTCTGAAGAGAAACATGCAATGCTGTACAGGACAGTGTCCCTCTTGTGTTTGTAGGTCATCCAGCAAGCCAAGAATTAATAGCCAACTTGGGTCTCACCTGGGTGCTCCAGCTGGAGTAAGAAAACAACAGTACTGACTGAACAACTGCTGCTTAGAGAAATCTGAAAAATCCACTGTAAAATCCAGCTTCTTGTTAGCTGCGATGGATTTTGCTTAATTGCCCTATAACCAGGACTCAACCTCAGCCAAACTTTTTATTTTCTGTGTTCCTCTATGATTCTTTTTAGACTTGACATCTGTCTTAGGGGATCCGAAAATCAAGCTGGGTTATTTGAATTATGCCCTATCCATGTAGTTGAGTAGCATAAATAGCGTGGCCAGCAGGACTAGATCAGTATCTGTCCTTCTGTGCTCAACCCTGGTGAGTCTGCGCTTTGAGTACTGTGTTCAATTCTTGGTTTCTCAATTCAGGAAGGACACTGAGGTGCTGGAGCAAGTCCAGAGAAAGGTAACAAAGCTGGTTAAGGGTCTAGAGGTTAAGTCCTAAGAGGAGCAGCTGCAGGAGTTGGGGTTGTTTAGCCTGGAGAAGAGGAGGCTCAGGCATGACCTTACCTCTCTACTGTCTAGCTCAATTGGTTAAGACTTGTTGCAAATAACACCATGGCCATGGGTTTGATCCCATGTACGGGCCATTCAGTTAGAGCTGGACTTGATGATCCTTGTGGGTCCCTTCCGACTCAGAAGATTCTGTGATACCTGAAAGGAGGTTGTGGCATAGTGGGGACAGTCCTCTTCTCCCAGGCATTTAGCAACAGGATGAGAGGACATAGTCTCAAACTGCACCAAGGAAGGTTCAGGTTAGATATTAGGAGGTATTTCTTCAATGTTTAATTACCCTTTCCATGGAATGGACTGCCCAGAGAGGTGGTGGAGTCATCAGTTCTGGAGGTGTTTAAGGAAAGACTGGATGTGACAATTGGTGTCATGATCTATGTAGGTGTGCACTCATAGACTGGACTTGATGATCTCAGAGGTCTTTCCCAACCTAATTGATTCTGTGATACATGAACAGTAATGCATGAACTGTGATGCTCCCAGGCTTCTCTGGTCCCGTGACAAGTCATGGCTGTCGTGCTCAGATGTATTGCAGGGGTATGTGAGCCAGAGGAGTGCTGTGTATCACAGAATCACAGAATACGTGGAGTTGGAAGGGATACACAAGGATCAAAACCAACCCTTAACCCTCGGCATGACCATCCCCAAGAGTAACACCATGTGCCTGAGAGCATCATCCAAGCACTTCTTGATTTCTGGCAGGCTTGGTGCTGTGGCCATTATACATTACTACAGGGAGTTGGTCCCAGCTGCAGTACAAGAGCACAGCTGCCAGTTTTGGATGTTTGGTGTCCAGGAGTGCCTGGCAGGCTCCAGCCCTGCACTGCCTTGTGTAGAACATGTGTCCAGTCTGAGAAGGGGAGGGCATGCTGGAGCCTGACTGACTTACAGAACAGACATGTTTTACAGTGTAATATGGCTATAATGCAACTCATTGTCTATTAATGCTGTTATCTCAGTTCTGTGTCTTGTGGAGTCCTTTCTCCCTTCATTTGAAAATGTCACCTGTGTATCTTCTCTTGTGGGGGAAGAAAGAAGTAGCAGCTAAGTACCGTTCTTCTTAGTGAAGCAGAGAGATGCACCAGGTATGTGACTGTGAGCTGATGGAACAGTGTGGAAAGAAAATCAATACTAACCTTGCCATGAGAAACTAGATGGGCACAGGGCTACATTGTTCCTGTGTATGGTGTTCATCAAATGGTGTCCATTTTGTGGTTCCATGTAGAGAAATAATTTCATGAACAAAGTAACTAATACCTTTTGTCAATTATCAGTTACAAGCCCTTTTTTGTCTATCAGGAACTTTATGAAAGGTTGCTTGACCTGTGCTCCATTCACGTCCTGAAATAGTCTTGAACTCACATAACAAATAATATTGATGCTAATTATTTTTTAGTCACAGAACACAGGAAAATTGCCTTCTGTTTTATAACCATGGAAGTTCTAAACCAACACGTGAGTATATATATAATGTGACTGATGTCTACAGAAGAAAGCTAAGGTCATTCCTTTCAGTATTTGATGCATTGCGGTAACTGGCAACTAACGGTTGATATCTGTGGCTTCTGGGCAGTACCACACCCTAGGTGGGAGTACAGCTTCAGACCACAGACTCCCCCTTTTGAAGGTCAACTCACACTGGGGTAGTACGGTTAACAAAGATCCAGTCTTATTACAGTGTTAGACAATTTCTGAAACGGAAACTCTTTTTTTTTTTTTTTTTTTGTCATGTTTTTCTTGTTTACATTGAAATCAGTGTAAAAAGTCTGAAAAACAACAAAATTGGGACAAAATCTGTGTCCCGTTTTCACTTTGCTTTACCTGAAAAAACTAAGTGAATAAACAGCATGTTATGTAGAAAATATTTTGAGACTGTAGTTTCTATCATACCACTTCTGTTCTATGAAAAGAATTCTTTCTCTTTACCTTAAAATTCCCCAGTATGGGGAAAGCTGTAGGGACTTAATTGTACTGATTTTACCTTACTGTTTTCCGTTTTTGAAGCATTCAGAAATTAACTTCTTCCTTCCCCTTCCCTCACCCTCATATTATTTTTGAAATTATAGTTCTTTGGTATTGCTTTTCTGGTTAGTCTGGCTTATTTCAGGTATACAAAGAAGCTGTGGATTGTTTCATTAGTTCATTTCAGTAAATAAACTTATTTAGAAAAGAGTTTTTCCATTTCCTACCCCCAAAAGAAGGTTCCAGACAGTAACTAATACTTGCATAAATATATACTAATAGATTTTAAATAGCTGTCAGAGATAAATCTTTGCCAGATCATCTTATAAGAATCCTACCTACAAAATAAATCTATTTTGTAGCTGTCACTTTTATTTAAAAAATGCAAACCATCAGTCATCCCGTAGAGATGAAACACTTCATGGTAGAAAATAATTTTGCAATCATTGATACATTGATACATTGATGCATTTGTAATTTGAATACAGAGAGATCTGTAAAATAATTTTTTACCATTTTTCAGGCATATCATGAAAGTTGTTTTGCATTTTGCTTCATAGACCTCTGAAATAAAACTCAGAATATATCTTAGTAACAGTATATGTCCAAAAAATGTAATTCACTGAAAAATTACTTAACTTTACCTTTCTTACTGAGACCTTCCTACAGTGAATTGGTATTATAATGAAAACATGAACCTTTGAGTAAGCAGAGATGGCAATGAAGGGTATTAAAATATGGTCTGTTTTATAAATATAAAATAGTATAAGTTGAGGGTGAGAAACTGATTTTATTTTTTTTTTATTTGCAGTACAAATGCTTCTCAATTAGATTTGTGCTAAATTTAATGTCAAGCTAGGGGAAGTGAAGTATGTTTTAATAAGCCAAACATGAGGTTCCAGGTATTCATTGTGTCTTTCAGCATCAGTGCCTGCCTGTGAAGTAGGTCAGTCAGCTACTTTGTTTTCCACCAGAACTACTCAGAACATCAAAATAAGTAAGAGACAAAAACCTTCTTGAGGCCCACAGTGTTTGAAAGGATTTACTGATTTCTGTGGGTTTGTTCTGTGCTATGTAAATAGGTATCCTCATGGTAAACTCTTTAGGGTGTAGTTCACATATTAGGATATCACTTGCCCAGACCAGTCCTAGTAAGTGTGGCAGTGTTGCCAGAAAATAGGAGAAAGTTTGTGAATGTGTCTTGAAAACTTTATCTCGTTAGACTTAAGGAACAATCTCCTGTGGGGATTGGTTTACTATTCTTTCCATAGATATTTGAGAATTTGTGCTCACCTGGCATGTCCTAATATTGTGGTGCATGTCATACTTGGAGGTGGTTCTGATGGTTATTGTGAATGGTAATAACAGGACTTGGGATGACTTTTGGGATGGGAGTGGGGATTTTTTTTTTTTTTCCCTTCATCTCCATCAGCTTTACAGTGGCCCATGTTGGCAGTGGGTATAATCTATAATAAACTGTTGCCTTTGAAAACAGTAGTCTGTTCTCTGTGAAATGAGAAGATGCCTGTTAGACCAAATGCAGAAGTCTATATTGCAAACCATCATTACAACTAAAATGTAGTAGTATTGCTGTTACAGCCATGATATTCAAAGACTATTAAGGGGGGCAGGGTTTGCACAGAGAGGTAATGTCTTTTGTTAAATAAACCAATATAGTTGGAAAAAACAGATACCTCAGGCAAACAATTCCTCCTTCAGAACTGTGCAGGAAAGGTGTTCTGTGCCGAAAGTTTTGTCTGTTTTTTCCAACTGTATCAGTTGGTCTAATAAAAGATACTACATCTTACTGTAAAATTTGCCCAACTGAAACAGTAGCATCCCAGTTGGCAGCTTTAACAGAAAAGCCTGAAGCAGCATGGGCGTGGTGATTTTCTAGATGGAATATGCCATACTTCTGCTTATGCTTTACCTGCCCTGCATGTCCTCCCAGACATGGGACGGAAAGGGAGAATTTGCTCAATTAAAAAGATGACTTCTTAGATATAGCTCATCAGAGTAGTTTCTTTATTGCTTTCCTTAGCTTGATTTTTTTTGATGGAAAGGAAACTTTGCAGTCTGTGGAGTGTGTTTCTTTCTCTCAGCTTGAGAGATGTGGGTCCATATCTCCTGTTAATGCTGATCTTCCCCACATGGCCAACCTGTGTGTTGGAACAGTTACAGAAGGGAAAATTGTTCCCTGGGCATCGCTCTGCTTTTCTGATGAGTCTGATTTGTATGTGCTTAGGGTTGTAGTGATGATACTCGCCCAACAGCTGCTCATAAGTCTCTCGCTTAGATTTTGAAAGGGCTCTCCTTGCAGAAAATAAAGACAAAAACATTTGGCGTCTTGATGGGAAGTGGATCTAAAGGGGTCTGCTGTAATGTAAAAAACAAAAGAAGCAGTGTTTCCAGCTATAGCTCCAAACATCTTGGAGTCCACTCTGGAAAATGTTTATAGTGTTGTATAGTTTTAGTAGTACAGATTGAAGGAAAACAGCTTATTGAATGACTTTGGATTTTGTACCAGTGGACTGTGAAATAGTGGTCAAAGAAAACCGCTCTCTACTAAGAGGGGTGGGAGCTGTGGATCCATAGAGTATTCAGCTTTCTTGTACAATATTCAAGGAGAAATGCTGCTTTTAGACTCATTGAGGGTCTTAAATTTGCAGAGGGCAGTTAGGCTGCAGTGCCAGGAGGCTGTTTGGATGCCCTTGGGCATGCAAATTCTCAGGCTCAAGGTACTTCCAGTCCTTGCACAAGGACACTGTGAAAACAGCATCTGTGGAGCTGTTGTCTTTCTACTTCTGCACTCCTAAGATGCTTCATATAAAACCTCTTTGCTTGGGCTGGTTTTTAGCTGACATTCTCTTAGTTGTGTTTTGCTCAGGCTTTCCCTGGTGTGGTGTGCACTAACATATGCAGAGCAGTCTCTTCTCTCCACAAAGGACCATTTGTGATAACTGTAGTGCCTGTACCCTTCTTGCAAGGATTTATCTCTTCTCAAGCAATAAATATTATTAAAGCAGCAGAGTTCAGTAGCAAGATCATCAGTTTGTTTAATTGTCTTAGGTGTCTTTTCTGCTTTTACTGTGCTATACCAATGCCAGCTGTTGCTGAGGACTGTAGCTGCAGGGTGAGCCTAGGGCTACCATGGAGTCCCCAGACTGTTTGTCTTTTATTCCACTTATAGTGGAACAAATAGTTCTCTCAGCACATTGCAGAATGAGGTGAGAGTGAACTGTTGTGTCATCTCAAGGAACTGGACCAGAGAGTTAGGCTGAAGCCAGGGCCTGAAAAATGTAGTCTCTCCCTAAGTGCCAGAGTGAAAAATAGTTGGTCTTTCTTCCTGTGCTCTGAGGCAGTGACTGAGGAGGACTATTTGAACATGAAAAAAAGAGATTCCTCTGTGCTAAATCTACATGTGCACTAAAAATGAGCAAGGTGTCAAGGAGGAATAGAGTGAAGCATGTCAGACTCTGCTTTCATGCAGTATGTTTTGTCCCTTACTCTTCTGCCTCCAGAAGAAAAAGTTTTGCCTTGTTTGGTCTCAGTTGGTGTGAGCTGGTCCACCTCCTTTTCTAGATCACTAAGTAACTTTGAAGCCTTTAGCCTCAACACCTTGTGTCTCTGTCCTTCCACCAGACTGATTTGCTGATTCATTCTCAATTACATAAGTGATACCTTTCTCCCTTCCTCACCATGAAGTAATATGGATTTTTTTGGCTGTGCTGTCACAGGACTGTGGTGAGTGCCAGAGTGGGATTATCCTTGATATCAGCATTCAGGTAGAATGTAACAAATTAGCCTGAAAAGAGTCTAAGCCCTAGTGTTCTGTAGCAAAGGAGGTGGAAGATGTCCTTTCTGCTCGGAATTTGGCAGTGTTTTCATTGCTGCTCTCCTGCTATGCTGTGCACCATCCTTGCAGGCAGCTATTTCTTGACACTCTCATTGCATCTTGTGTTGTTCTTATGAACAGCCATGATCTGCTGCATCTGAGCACACATCTCTGCAGCTTAAAAGGTATTGAAAAATTTTTTTACCCGCTTGCAAACATGAGAAACCAGCTATGATGTTTACTGTTTATTTGGAAGATCATTTTAGAGTTAAAATAAAGCTTGAAATCTGGAGACATTTTGGCACTTGGCTAGCTGGGTAGGTGGATAGGTTGTTCTCAAGCCTTGACTGAAGCACATGTGTTGGTGCACAAGGATGGAGAAACAAAACACTGCAAATACAGTGTGAAGTAATGTATAGAAGCTGAAATACAGATATATATGGTGATATGCCAAAGCACAAGGTGTAAGTCTGTTATAAGTACATGAACAGCATCTATAGCCTAGAAGAGTCAAGGGGAGATGCAGAAAAACATGACCACAAATGCTAACACAGGCTGTTATGTGTAAGTTCTGTGTATGTTGGACAAATCACTGTCATCCAAATCTCTCTTTAAAAAGTAATGAGACACACAGCTACCACCACGAAAGCTTAATGTGCAAGGTCTGCTGTAAATTACACTTCACCGTAATGTGCACAGAGACTCTGAATGCAGGAACTGAACATAATTTGAGGCACATGTGGTAGTAATTCAAAGATACTCTCTTACCCTAATTTCTAATACATGTAACTTGTAGTATAGTCTTGTTGACTTTTGCCAAATTTAGGCTAATAATAATAAATAATATTGAATGTTTTTGCTGATATAACTAGCTTGGAAGTCAGCCTGTTGAATCTGACTATCTTTGTGATGATAAAATATAAGCATCAGAAATTAAGGAACCAGTGAGATTGATATGGAATCAGTTTGTTTATAATAACACACCAGTTTTCATGTAACTACTTTGAAGGTTGTGAAGACTTAAATCAAATTTGCTGAATTTGTTTTCTTTGATAAATTACAGGTAAATATAGCTTATATTATTTTAACTTTTTGTTTTTTCAAGAAGAGTCTTGCAACATGTACTTCTTGTCCTTATCCATATCCTCTTAACAAATATATCTAGGTGTTAGTAGTTAATTTCTCCACTTTAGCAAAATTCCTTTCTTTTTTCTTCTTCAGATAAATTAGTAGGTGGGACTTGCCTCTAGTTGCTGTAAAACATGTGAAATTTTGTATGTGTATACTAGTTCTATTTTTTAATACTTGCAAACTGTTCAGTGATTTCTTTATTTTCTCCAGAAAACTTTTGAAATATTTCCTCTTCTTCTTCTTGAGGATTCTTCATTATACATCCTCACATCAGTTTGTGCTCTATATACAGAAGCCTCACTCTACTCACCACTTTGTCACAGTCGTGCAGGCCAGCAATTTTATTCTGCTCTTTCCTTGTGCTTTGAAAGATGTACCCATTCCTGGTTTGTGCTTCTTTCCTCTTGGCTGGGAATTAAATACTTTTAAATCTTTGTTTTCCCATGTGACTTCTGGCTAAGTAGATTGGTGTTACTCTTTTTCCTTAGTAAATCCATTCCTTCCAAATTCTTCAGCTACCTCTGAAGAATCCTAGAGCCTCCTGTTCTGGGTAGTTTGCTTCTCTTCCATCATGGGTGACTAAATCCTTCCTTTTATTCTCTGGTGATAATCCAGGAGCTGCCTCCTCTCTGCTCTTCCCTCATCTTTCTGTTTATTTTAGAGGAGATAGAAGTGCTTTTGTCTAATGTCAGTTCAGTTAGGCACATGATATCTAATCAGTGGCATTTTCTGGAGGTTTGAAACCTTCTGGCTCCAGTTGTGTTAAGTATCTGATATTTTTCCACTGGGTTCCATATTTTTCCTTCACTGGAAGGAGATACAACAACCCCAAACACCTTCCTATCAGAGGATATTATGACTAAAGTGGTTTTTCTGTGTCTCTGCTCTTTGTTGCAGAAGAGTATAAGTTTAAAAAATGCTATCTTTATTTAAAAACGCAACACCTTATGTATTGAATTTATTCCTTAGCAAAGAAGAAAAAAAAAATCCAGGCAATATAGTTGAACTGTACTCTCTCCCAGAATGTTTTAATTCAGAATTTTGCTTATTTGTAGCTAATATTTGAGTTGCTTGATTTTTAGCTTAATGAAGAAAAATAGTCAGAAGCTAAAAAGGCAGCCAGATGCTGGGTTCTTCACTCTCTATCCTTTTGTTTCACAGTAGGTAATAAACCAGCTGAGTATCAGGCTTTGTTAACTATTTGAAGTTAATGCTTTAAAAACACACAGGATTGGTCAGCAAGGCTGGAACTAATTTTTAGAAAAAAGAGTAAAAAGACAAAATACTTCATACACTTGGAAGATTTTATTCCTCTAATTTTGTGCGAAAAAATGCCATCTCCCTTCCTGCCAGGTGAACGTCTTTGTACTGACACCCTCTTGTTCACTTAGACCAAAATTACAAACTGAACAATTGGCCAAGCATGTGTGTTTGCTGCAGGAGTGATGAGACACCCAGGTTTTGGTCAGCGGTTTTGTATGGCACAACAGATGATGCAATGTATTATATCATGGGCCTTCGTTTTTGAGTAACCAATTTCTTTTGACTCCCACAGCTCAAACATTTCTCAAATGCTGGGTGTGAGATATTAGTACAATATTCCCCTGTCACTGATTTCCCACCAGGATTTTGTGACTGCCATATGTAAGTCCATGTGTTAGTAATGTTCAATTCCTATTGAGCAATTCCAGCCTAACTCCTGCAATGCTTGGAAATAAGAGACTCTAAGTTTCTGCAAGAAATTGTGTGGAAAAGAGGTACAGAGGGCCAAAGGAATATCCCCCCTAAATTATATGTTTGTAAACTATATCAAAACTCTGAATTCCTTTTGTATTTATTAGTTGGGGCTTTTTAAGCTACAATAAAACTACACAACTGTGCTTTCCTATGCTGCTGGCATCCTGGATAGCTGGAGAAAATTTGCTCCCTTGTGTTAACAAGCAAATACATACAATCAGCTTTTAATCGGTTACATAATTATAGGGAGGGAGAGATGGTTGATGGCTGTTTTATAACACTATGGGCCATAATTGGCTTTCATGCAACATGGTGTTAACCCTTGCTGTGTAGTAATAAAATCAGTTTGCAACTACATGGAACAGGACTCAGAAACTGCCTTTCCTCTTTGTTGTCTTCATTTTTATTTTTTTTTTTTTAAAGGAAATAGCAAAGGACTTCTCAAGCTTTGAACCCTCATTTTTAATAATTTAGCAGTTTAATGTGGGAGTTTGTGTTCATTATATTTTATCCCGTTTCAAAAACTTGTTGAGAAGAATGATGGAGAATGAGTCCAAGACTCTGAATAATTGTGGAAATATCCATACCTGACTGAATAAATTATGATCCGTGGTCAACCAGAAAACTGTGGTATGCAGTGAGAATTTTTCCATTCTCTCTCCTCTTCAATCAGATGCATTTTGGGAGATTCTTTGGTTGTCGATTCATTTGCCCTTTTCCATAACTTTTTTTTTTTTTCCCCTCCAAAAAAAGTATCAAACTTTTTAAAATCTTAAGATTAAAAGATTCTTTGGATTGCCAAATAAAATGATTATGTGAATGTTTGACTAAGGAGAGGAGTTTTCACAGGTATGAGATATTTCTCAAGTTCATAAAATTCATATAAACAGCACTGAAGACTAAGGAACATTCACATAATAGTAACTTGGTGAATAGAAAAGGTCAAGGAGAGCAAATAGCTTCCTGGGCTGCACTGAGCAGGGTGCTGCTGTCAGGTTGAGGAGGGGATCCTTCACCTTTGCTCAGCACTGCTGAGCCACATCTGGAGTTCTTGGGCCAGTGTTGATCTTCTCAGTACAACAGAGACGTGGACATACTTGAGCCAGTACAGTGAAAATGCCATGAGGATGATTAGGGGACTGAAGCATCTTTTCTCTGAGAAAGGTTGAGGGCTGAGACTATCCAGCCTAGAGAAGAGAAGGCTCAGTGGGACCTCGTCAATGTGTACAAATACCTGAAAGAAGGAGGGAGCCAGGCTCTTTTTCAGTGGTGCCCAGTGATGGGAGGAGAGACAATGGGCACAAACTGAAATATGGGAAATTCTGTTTAAACATAAGGGCAAGAAAGGTAGTTTTTTACTGTGAGGGTGTTCAAACTCAGGCAAAATTTGTCCAGAGATTGTGTAGAGTCTCCATTCCTGGAAACATTCAAGATCCAACCAGCCAAGGCCCTCAGAAACTTGCTCCAGGTGACCCTGTTCTGAACGGGGTGGTTGCATTAGACTCTTTCCA
The DNA here is from genome assembly GCA_013399695.1 of Formicarius rufipectus. Lineage (NCBI taxonomy): Eukaryota > Metazoa > Chordata > Aves > Passeriformes > Formicariidae > Formicarius > Formicarius rufipectus. The sequence goes on along the minus strand of VXAU01004757.1, from coordinate 130,372 downwards.
AGGCACCTTCAAACCTCAATCATTGTGTGGTTTTATGAAATAATAAATTACATTTGGAGTTTTATCTAAAATATAGCTATCTTATTTCTCATCATAAGTGACCAAACAATTTATTAGTGTATTCCAAAAGAACTATAAATAATTATGTGTTTCCATGATAAAGAGATCTTTTTCAGATTTGAACCACAATGACACAAAGCATGGAAACTTAGTGTACAAAGTAAGAGCAGCCTTTCATTAATTAGCGTGTTGTCTGTGCATTTCTAGATGAAGACATTGTGAATACTTAAGAGTAATTGACGTGGCACTAAAATTATTTTTGTTGCTGCCAGTGCAGCTTTTGGAATGTTTCATCAATTGCTTTTTCATCTTATATAGCTTTTTGAATCATTTTGGATTTATATAAATGACAATCACTTTTTGGTTAGAAGTGTTAAAGTCATTCTTCTCAGTGGGAATATGTGAGAATGTAAAGCAAGGAGCAGTATTGTAACACGAAGCTGATTTGAAGCCTATTTCAAAATGGTTCAAAATTAATTTCTCATTTTCATGTCTTCTCTATAAGTGAATCAATAACTAAGTGTAAAGTGGGTCAAAGAGGCTCAGGTGAGACAGCACATTCAGACTCAGACCCTATTCAGGTTTCATGTCAGGACTAGAACCAGTGTGCCCCATGTTCCTCCTGCATTTTCTATCTTGGCTTTTCAGATAAAGGAGTCTTGAAAGAATGAAAGGATCAAAACTTGACAGGAAGTCTTGGTGCTGTTGACCTCGTTTATCACAATGTAATAGAAAAAGTTGTTGTTAGCCTAGTGTAAAATCTGTGTAGTTCTATAGCTGTCATCAATAGCAGACAGTGGGGGATTTTTTTTTCTGAATAACAAAACCAAGGATAATATCTTCCCCAGTAGCACTAAATCTTTAATCAGGAGGCTCTGTTACATTAGAATATCTTGTGATGTTTACGTTATTACATTCATTGTGTGAAGGAAGGTGCATGGGTAAAGTGTAGCTGGGGAAAGGAGGACATCAAATCACAACGATCAAATTGTCAAAGCTTGAGAGATGCCAGACTGCAATAACTACCTCTACTAGAAAACTAATTCTAATAGGACTACAAGAAAGGAATCAATTGGATTTGTCTGAGAAATGCTTAGGGAGTTAGTTTCCCTTTCCTATGCATTTGGAGTCATTCTTATCTTTTTATTTCATATTTCTCCTGCAATGAACTCATCTTCTGACTGTCACACATATGCCTGCAATATGTATTATAGAAAGAATTTTACTCTAATCCAAATATTTAGCCTGATTCAAACAAGCCCAATTCACTGCATATCATTACCTCTGTTTTCCTTTTGCCAGCAGTGGTGTAGCTGTCCAGCAGCTTGCATCCAGCTGTGAGTGCAGGCATGCAGCTGTTCAGGGAAGTCCAACATCAGATATAAAATGAAGCACCTATGAGACGTGTTGGTAGATAAATGGCATCACTTACTCTCACAGGACTGTATTGATACTTTACTGTTGGAAACAAACTATCAGGATATTTGAATCAGTAAACTGTCTAATTGTGAAGTAAAGAAATAACTGTATAGGTTAAATAATGTATGCTGAAATGTATGCTGTTTCTTGACTCTTTTACTGTTATAGTTGGTTGTTTGGTTTTTTTTTAAACAAACCCAGAAAGTGAAGGCATGATGGACTGCAGAACCTAAGTCAAGTCATTGTTGGTAACGCTCAGATCATTTGTGCTCACTTGTGGTACAGTGACACTACCATACAAAGCCATAAAGAAACAGGCACTTCATTATTCCTACAGGTATTATTTTGCTTTGCTTAAGTACAAGCTCTGCATAAGATTTATTTCAGAAGCATTTTAGAAACTTTTGGATATCCTACCATTTCAGGATTTTTTAATACTGAAATAGGAGATCACTTGCACGTGATATTGTTGCTTTTATCATGGGAATGGATGACTTAAATATTAGCTTTTATATATGTCAGTCTTTCAAATTAACTATCATTAACTGCTGAGTTTGATTGGTGCTTTTTTTTTTTTTAAATTTATTTCTACAGTCATATGTTTTGAATATATCTTGTTCTGTCTCTTCCTTCCCAGTTAATCTCTTCCTCCTGTACAGTATTTTTCTAATCCACTTCTTAATTGTGTGGCATCTTTGAAAGCAATTTAAATTGCGATTGTTTTCGTTCTTGTAGCCATTAAGAGACAGTTATCTAGAACAGAGTTTATTAGATGTGGTCTCAAAAGCACAGGTCTCAAAAGCAAAGGTGTGGTCTCTTAATTGACAATGATTCAGGGAGTAGCTGAAAACATTTATGTAGACTGATTTAGAGCGAGAGAACTTTAAATGTGAATATTTTCCTCTAAATGAGATTAGACTCATTTTAAAAATAAAAAGAGGAGGAGTGGGGATGTTCCATTGTATGGCTTTTGCTCTGACAACTTGATGGGGGGTTGTAGCAAAGTTTGGCATCTTGCACTTCAGGGCAGCATCTGTTCCCTGGGAGAGCCAAGGCTGCCATTTTTGTCCAAAGAAGAGGGAAATGATTACATGGTGTTGTTACAAAGCTACACAAGTGTATTTATAGTTCACCTCGGTGCTTCGTTTCTTGAAAACTTCTGGATTATTTTTAAGGTGTATGAGTAGTTTGCCCTACACAAAATCTTTATGGAAGCAGCAGAAATTTCGATGCTGCATTTGTTGATTGTGCTGCAGTGAACAGAAAACTGAAACCACATTCTGCCAATTACCTCTTGTGTGATGTCTTTATATTTTTAATGGCCTTCTCTTCAAAAGTCCTGTATTGCTTCAGTTGGAAAGAACAAATAGGCTATTTATTAAGTGTACAGTCAATAGCATTTCAGCTAATAATGAATAAGTGCTTACAATAATCTATCAACAGTCAAGGATTTTCTGAAGTCATGTATGATCTTCCTGTCTGCTCCCTGGAGTCCAAAGTATTTATTGCTTGGAAACAAAGATCCTTAGAGTCAAAGGTAAGCAATGGCATGCTGAAAGTGCAAGAGCATGCCTGTAAACAGGAATATGGTGGACAGTTAATAATGGACCTCTGGTAGGACCCACTGTACATTCAGTCTTCTTTTCCCACCCCATCCGCTCTAAACTACGAGGTAGTTTTCCCTGGCCACACTCACTAAGACTGAGTTCATGCATCATCATAATTTTACATGAATTGATTAGTCTACAAGGAATCCAATGCTTTTGCCTGTTTGTTTTCACCAAATAAATAACATTTGGTTCTGCAGTCAAGTGTACTCCTAATTACTCTGAGTAGATTCAATGTTCTATTAGGTTGCATCTTTCAGTGGTGTTTGGATGAAAGCTGTTCTAAAACATATAAAGCCTTCATGACAAAATGGCCCACCCATGTCGTAGAGCAATAGTCATTGAGGGAGTGGTCTTTTTCTATGTTGTTATTCTTCAGATGTGATAAATCTGTAACATGGATGGGCATATTTAAGAAAATAACATAAAAATTATATTGCTCTGTTTTCTATCAAATTTATAAGCATGTCATGGTTTGGGAGTGGCGTTCTCCAATTGCACTAAATCTAATTCTCCAATCCGCTAAAACCACGCCACCTCTCGTTCCTCCTCCGCCTCCAACTGAAAGCACAAAAGGCAAAGATCATGGGTTGAGATAAGAACAATTTAGTGGAAACAGCAATAAGATGAAAAAGAGTAGCAGCAACAATATTAATGGCAAAAAGTAAAAGGCCAAGAAATGTTTACACATAAGATAAAATAGTCCTGGACTGTGTTGTCCGCCACACTCTTTTACTGTGGGGAATGCCCTTCTCCCCAGAAGCAAGACTCCTTACTCTTGCCCCTAGCAATGCCATCAGGTGGTATCAAATAATGTCCAGGAGTTAGCCATGCCCACCTTCTGACTAATCTAAAAAATTAACCCTATCCTGGCTCAAACTAGGACAGAGCAAAAGCTAACAATTCTTGCAGTGCAGAATTTATGAAGCTCCAGCCAACTTGGAAAATCCAAATATTGTTTGAGTTGCCTACAGATAAATCATTTGAAGCTGAGTAGAATTCATTTTGATGAGTGAAGATTATTAGAATGGTTCATAGTGCAAAGATGAATGAAAAATGATAGTCTTATTGTGTTATTTGACACCTGTGTAGAGTTTCACATAGGCATTTTCAAGAAGCAGGAAGAAAATTGACTGGTTTTTAAAAATGTATTCCTTCTGGCACGTAAAATACTATTTTTGACATTTATTTGATTAAAACAATTTTACAGATAAAAGATTATCTGCCTTTTAAAATTCCCTTTTTGTGCTTCAGTTGTACACATATTGCTAACAGCACACCTCATTAAAACTCAAATAGGTGCTGCTGTTAAAAATGCACCTTGTGCTTGTCAGACCTGAGAAGGAGGAGATGGTTTGTTTGCTGAAGAGATCAGGGTTTATAATCAAAATCAGACTAGTCATTTAGATTATGAGGGAGAAGAAAGTAGAAATGCAGAATCACAGGAACCTGAAGTTCAAATTTCATGAAACTTGACTTAGGTTTTTATTTTCCAGAAACAGAACAATATGTGTAGGTGTGTGCAATATGCTGTCTGTGAGCTATTTTCCCCCAAAGTATTGCTTTAGAATCATAAAACTTTTTTTACTTGAAGGAATGTGGAGAAAACTGTGGTCATCTCCACAAATTAAGAGACCTTTTGTGGTTTTAGTATTTTCTCTCCATTTTGAAAGCTGCTTTTTTCAGTGATAGTCATTCTGTGTTTAATCAGTATCTGAGGTGCTTGTTAAGGATGCTTAAAGCTTTGAAAGTGACTGCTGATGTTTTAGTTATGACTAAACGCATATTTTTGAGCTTGGGAGGAAAATCTAACAAAACATTTTTTCAAGGCAGATTATACTTTCATTGCAGTTTGTAGTATAGGTGGAATTAAAACTCTTTAAAATACACTGCACTGAATCTGTAGAAAGGAGTTTGCCTACATAGGCTTTTATCCCTATTGTAACCAAAGTTCCTACAATAATTTTTATTAGGTATAGAGATGATTCCACAGATGTATATACATATGTATCTAAACAGTCAGAAGCTTTTATAATCCCCAGAAAAGCAGATGTGTGCTCTCCTTCTGGTTTAGGGGAGGATGTGCCTGTGCCAGTGTGCCCTTTCATGGCAGCAACTCCTTTTCTTCTCTTAGCATACATTCCTAAAGGAAAGCATACATAGAGGAATATGTCATCTAAATTTAGCGTATTGAAATTTATCTGTGCTAATTAATGATTTTGCACATTTGCTTTCCCACTGAAAGTCTGCAACAGCTCATTTTGCCCTTCTGCCTTTTCTCCTCCCTTTCAGCATTTTTCCAGGTGTTCTTTCTTGTGGACAGCTTTTAAACTTGCATGAAATATTAGAAAACAGTGGCATCTCTGACAAATTCAAACAAAATCACTTACTGGATCAGTTCACCTTCACTGCTCAGTTGTTTAGTTCTATAAATCCTGGCATTAGGGAATAGATTTGTTCAGTTTAAAAGAAATGCCACTTGATTTGTTTTCACTTTAAGAACTCGCCATCCTCTGGTGTACTGCAAAACTAGCTCTTTGTGATAATATATCTCTTAATTTTACTAGGCAAATCAAAGATGATGTGATGCAGAAGTATTAAAGTGGCAAGGTAGTGGTAACTGCCTTTTTGCTGTACAATAAATGTCACACTGATTATGTGGTTCAAGTTGTTTACTGAGCTTTTGTATGAAATAATTCAACATGATGGCATTCCAAACAAGTAATCTATAGGTGTGTCTCCTTTGCTGTAGCTGTCTTGTGCTATAGCAGTGTCTTCTGTTGCTTATGCCAGTTCTGAATAGGGAATCACAGTGATATAGCTGAAAGATTACTATTGATTTACTCTCTGATTAAACAACTAAATTAGTTTCAGATTTTAAAAATTAGTGCTACATATTTTGACTAACTTTGTTTTAAAAGATTAGTGTCTCAAAGGAGCATCAGTTGAGTGAGGAAATGAGAAAGCATTATTATACTAAACGATTACTAAGGCATTGGCCTGCAGTTCATCAGTTTTAAGAGATGAGGAAGGTATTTTTGCTAAGTCTAAAAAGCTACCCTGCTGTAGAGTGTGTTAAAGACTATTCCTTGTGCTTGACCTTGGGCCATAAAAGCTCAAGTATGCACCAGTGTCTTTTCCCACAGTTCACAAAGGTTTTTGTCTAGACCTACAGACATCCCATTGCCATTACTGAGAATCTTCTTCCTCCAACTTCAGCCTTCCAACATGTTGGAATTTGTCATTAGTGACCCAAGTGTCATCTTAACCCTGGTTCCTTTATCCACTAGTGAAGAGCAACATCCAATCCATCCCAGCATTTGTTATTTGTAAGAATAACTCCAAGTCTTTAAATTCTTTGGATTTCATAAAAGCAAATCGAAGCCATATTCATTAGTGTCTGCACAGATGACAGACTTTCCTGCTGTGCAGAGAACACAAGAGTAGGCTGTGATGAAGGCTGAGGACTCAAACTCAGAGTGACCACAATTTCACGTACATTGCATTTGAAAACATGCCAGTCTGTATGACAGATGTTACTATTCTTGTGTGGTTAATATAGGTTTGTCTTAAGTTTTTACTACGTTATGAAAACCCTCAGGGGTGCTTATTTTCTTATTTTTCTTGGCTGGATGAATGGTAACACTACAGAATGTTACAGAATTTGGTCTTACTGCTTCAGTCATCTGCTCAGAGAGCTCACTAAAAGTTTCTAAAGCATTTATTAAGAAGACAAGAACAATTTCTGGAGGATTTCTGTCTCACCTTTTCAGCTAAAGGGGAATGTATGCCATATTTTACAGTGTGTGACACACAATACCTAATTCCAATATATGCATAGTTAGTTCACTCCCTTCTTTAAACTAGGAAATGTAAGTACTGCCTATACAGAAAAAAAAATCTGTGACAGTTTTATAGGATGCCTTAAATTTCTAATTTTGGGTGAAATTCAGAGGTTAGAAGAAATAAATCAGTCAGGAAATAGACTCATTATATTTCAAATTATCTATCTTTTACTGACTAATTTGCATGCAATACTGAGATGTTTGAGATGTTCTGGAAATATAATGAAACACAAGCCTTCTGATGAGTACAATGTTTAAAGATGAGTGCAATGCTTTCCCTTCTTCAGTCACCTGGGACTTGACCTGCCTGGCATGACTTTTCAAATATCATATCGAGTGGCTTGGCAAGTACGTCAGCCTGGAATACATCTCATCATAGACTGATGTACATTCAGGTTCCTCAGATGGTCATGAATCTGATCTTTAGTCACAGTGGGAAGCATTCAGCTCCCCCCTCCCTATCCTCTGTCCATCCACTTGACAGGTGTGGGATGAAAGGTTGCCTTTGAAGACTTGGGCTAAAAATGTTGTTAAGTACCTCAGCCTTCTTCTCACCTATTGTTACCAGTTTTCCAGCATTATTTATTGGGTAGGTGCACCTTCTCTGACCTCCCATTTCTGGTTAACATACCTATAGGAGCCCTTCCTTCCTATTATTCTTTGAGTCCCTTGCCAGGTTCAGTTCCAGCTTCGCCTTGGCCTCATCACTTCCTAACACAACAGAAATTCATCTTTATACTCTTCCCAGGTTACCTGTTCTTGTTTACACTGCCTGTGAATTTGCTTCTTTTCCTTTAATATGACCAGCAGGTTCCCCTCAGCCATGTCTGTTTCTTGCCTTCCTTGCCTCATTTCTTGCTCCAAAACAGCCATGAGTCTTTCTAAGTATGAAAACATAACCATTACACAGACAGAAACAAATAAACATGCAATTAGTTTGTATAAAGTCTGAAAAGTAGCTTTTAAGCTACTTGTGACTAACACAGGAGGTATCTTATGTGAAAATGCTCAGTAGAGTTAGACAAACAAGTCAACTGTTAGTAGAACTTTGGACAGATTTAGGTCTGCAAGCCTCACAGGCTTTTTTAACCTACAGGATCAATTTATAATATACATTTGGCTTTTAGCGTAGATTTCTTTCCCTGTTTGGCAGGAATTGCCAAGGAAGAAGTCTTCATTTAATCGAGGATAAAATTCACTTATTCATTATATGGATAGAACTAGAGTGTACCATGGAGACACAGATGGAGATTTTCATATGGTAATGAAATTTTATATAAGGTGTTTGAATGTTTGTTGAGGCACAATATGTTAAGGTAGTTTTCAAAAGATTTAAAAGTAATCTTGCAGACTTTTAAAGCTATTTTGTGGTTTCAGAACTTTTGGCATAACTCACTGTATCATAACTGATGTAATGAAAGAAAATAGAACAAGATGCTTTTAAAAATACACAGAATATTTGGAATATTTTTCAGTATTTAAACTGGTTTATAGTTGCAGAAATTCAGGCTTCTGGGCACAATTTGAATTTTAGAGTCTGCTGCAATCTTTCAGTTTTATAGCATTACTGGAAATAATTTTTCCTTACTAGTGGGTGCATTCCTTTCTTTCTTTCCAAATAAATCTTTCACACTACTGTTTTTCTTTTTTTCAAGTTACTTCATTCAGCAGGTTTTTCCGTTCTTTAAGTGAGACTGGTGATTATGAAACTTTGATATTATTCATCTTGCTAAAGTGTCATTTTGGAATTATGCTGGTCCATAAGTTCATATACCATTCTGTGTCCTGTGGAGATTAACTTATTTAACTATAACAGCCTTTTAAAATTTATGATAGTGTTGTCATATTTCAAGTAAGCCTGTTACCTTTCATTGATATTAATGTTAGTCTTAGATTTAGGGCTAACCAGATTGCATTTTAAGACTTTGAGCTCAAGTGATGTGGAAACAACTGTCTCATTATCAAATTGTAGAGTTGCTGGGTATGCAAAATGCAAGCAAAAAAGCAGTAGTAATAAATTCATATTTTCTTGAGCTAGCATTCTTCTTTCACAAACTGAAGGCTGTGATTCAGCTAAACTTTGCATGTGTTTCACTTTGTATGTCATGGTTTGTCACACTGACTTCAGTGATCGGAGTAGGAAAGAATCTACTAACTTCCTAGTAGGAAAGGACTTAAAAAATCATAATTTGCATTTCCTCCAAACTCTCCTGTTACTGAAAATTTTATTGGAGGATTTCAGAAACTTTAGGAAACATTAGGGTGACCAACATTAGTGTTCAATTCTTATAATTCTTCTATATTATGCACATGTAAGCCGTGAGATTTTAATGTATGCTACCATTTCTACCGCTGGGATGCTACTTGTTTTAAGAGGTTCTCTTGACCTTTTATTAAAAAAAAACTAGGTCTTTTTCTCTTTAATGTTGGGCTAACACTGCTTTTCCTCCCTTGCCCCCCTCCGATAGTCATCCTTTCAGTGCCGTCAGAGTTTTCCAGCATGCTAAGTTCTTATTTTTTGCTGAGTCCCTGTCCTTGTATCATTTGAAGTCAGTGATACTTGTGTGCTTTGTCACCTGTGATGTAGCCCCTCTGCATGTGCAATGGCAAATAAATGTATTGTTATAGCATGAGCCATCACTAACAAGTGTAGTTGTGGTGTCCTTCTCTTGCTCTTGTTCACACATCATCTTTTTTCTTTTGTGTCATGTGATAGTGATGTGGTTCGGTAAAGTGATGCTGTATATTTGTTTACAGAAGTACAGGAATGTGCATGTTTCATTAAAATGGACTTCTGTATAAATTTTAAAAAATCTATGATAATTCTCTGTTTCACTGGTGTAAATGTCCAAGAATAAGTTTTTGACATAATACTACACATAAACTATGATAAATACTTCAATTGCTTGCTCAGTTTTATTGAATCACTCCAGTTTCTGGTTTTTTCAGGGATTTGTTTGTGGCAGCTTGAAAATTTGATGGAATGATACTATGAAACTGCTGTGTACATTACTGAGGACGAGAGCTATGTGCAGGAGCTTTATGACTGAGAAATTTGTAATGAGTAAATTTGTTTAGAAGACTATGCATCTGGCAGTTCACCAAGGCTTAGAAATTACTCGTGTCATCAAAATTTATTTTCATTTTAATACAGAAAGGTTTCTGTGGCATCAGTGACAAACTTCCAAACCAAGATTTTATACACAGTATCAGTTTAAACAAAGCCAACTTTGACTGTGCTGTATTACTAATGATCGTCTTAGTTTTTCGAGTTGTGCAGTAAAGATAAATAAATTGAATGAAAGAATGAAAGCCCTAAGTATGTGAACAAGGTCCTAAAAGCACTTCCAAAAGCTGTTGTTGATTTAAGTAATGGAAATCAGTAAGACTTAGCATATCTTTAAATTTAGATGCAGGAGATGAAATTTCTGTTTTGTTCCAAACTTACTATTTAAACTTCTTCCTTTGACAGAGCTGCAAATGGATAAATAAGAAGTGGTCATGACCTGGGTGTTGATCTGAAAGGTGTGCTCGCCACTGGATTATGCCAGGCTGTGCCAGCACCTACAGAAATCTTACTGTCTAATCACACAAGCTTGATGGTCCTGTAAGACTTGGAACAGACTAGGATTTATGTATAGATATTGTCCTGGGGAAAGTGCAGAGGGCAAAGAGAGTTTCATGGTCACAAGCTACCTCAAGAAAACACCAATTACAAGATAAACCCCTGTAGCTCTTAGTGTTAATGCTGTTATGATATGTTTTATATTTGACTTTGATAAAAACTCCCAGCTATGCCATCTAATGTATTGATGAAGGCAGGACATTTATCTGCATTTGTAGTGCCTGTCCCATGGTGTACACTGAGGGCATGCATCAAATACATAGTTGTTTGTACTGATCTTGCCATCTTATATTCAGTTTCCCTTAGTTTCTAAGTAGTGATCTCTTAACAGCCCAGTTTCTCAGTAGTTTCAGAGATGCGATCCTGCTTCTTCGAGTATTTTTAAACTTTGAAATTCTTATTTACTGAAGGGCAACATTGTGGATTCCTGCCACTGGTGATGTAATGTGCCTGCTATCATGCTGTGCATAATTATTAAATGTGAATTTGGCTACCTAATACCTGACCACTAACAGCAATTTTGAGATGCAATGTTAACATGTACTCTTCATCCCTCTGTGAATACCCATATTATGTTAATGCTCTTTTTTGTGTGAATTCTGTGGCAAACACACACATTCTTCAATTTGAATAACTTGCTTTATAGAAAACAAGTTTTTTGCAGAAGTTTTTGACATCCACATTTCCTGGCAATTAAATTCTATAATCATAGCTAGATGTGCACTGTAAAGGGACTGAAACAAAAGTTCAGCCTACTCCTTACCCCATTTTCCAACCTGCATGCAAAAAGCTGTATATTTTCTTTTTTTTTTTTTTTTTCCTTTTCAAATGAGCCTCTTAATTACCCTTCTGGGCCTGCAAGAAAGGCCTGCAGCATCTGTAACACAGGTGGCAGCAGCATGGTATTTCCAGGCGGGCAGGGTGGGGATCCAGTCCATGGCTTTGTCTGAGCAGCTGAGAACTTCATGTGAGCCATGCCGTGGTGTACAGTAACAGTGACCTGTGCCATAGACAAGGAGAGCACTGAACAAGTGTTGGTGCCAGTATTTATAGACCACTACGTAGCAGTCCTGGAGAGAGAGACAGAGAGGGAGTGTGAGAAAAATCTTGGCTGAACTGAGGGCAATTTTATTTCATGTTTCTGTTCTTCAAGCAGCATTACATAAAGCCACCTTGTTGAGTTTAATCTTCTCTCTAAACTGTAGCCGTCCTGCTTCATGTTACGACAAGGTGGAAGCAGCAGATTTAAAACAAGACTTTTGAGGGTAAGTAATTGATTTAGTGTCACTTTTACCTCCAGTGTCCCAGCCATCTCACTGTCCTTTGAGGATGTTCCATCAAGAGCTTGGTGTTGTAATTGAGGCGTAGTGCTGTGCTGCCTTTTGCATAAAGATGTTCTGCATGCGGGGATTTTGTATACAGTTACAGAGGAATGTCGTGTGGTCTCTTCATTTAGCAACGTGCTGGAAAAGGTCAGTCTGCATCAGGAAAGAAATACACACAGTTCTACTTCCACTGCTGAAAGCAGTGTGGGTCATTTAAAATAGTCTTGTAGTATTGTCTAGGGTGTGGCTTAAAGCATCTGTTTCTTGATGTACTGGTTGTACTTACATGCAATTCTGCTGTCCTGTATGCAACGCTTGTAGTAGAAGAAAACAAGAAAAAACGTTTGGCTCAAAATTCTGTCTGCTGTTTCATTAGCAATCAGGGACAATACTCAGTCTTTCTATGAGGAGCAGGACAGTAGTTAATGGAATTGCACAGTTCAGTTTAAAAAAAAAAAGAAGTAATTTTTTTAAAAAGTGGAGAGGTGAGTAGTTTATTAGGAGAGAAAAATTCCCCTTCCTTCATGAATTGGTCAAGGTGACATAGAACACACACCCATGCAGGATATTCCCTGATAACAGAGGGGAAATGATTGTTTACAGCAAACTGTTATAACCAAAGAGAAAGAGAGATTCTTCCTCGCCTACCTTCACACAGGCAGCTCCCTACAGCTTTTGAAAAATGAACCTTTTTCCATTACTCACAGTATCTTTCTCAACAGCCTCCTCAATACATACAGGCTGCTGAGTTCATTAGTCTTCTTTGTTTGCGTATTCTATGGTGTAATTTTAAAAGCCAGGTTACCTAAAAAGGGGATAATTCTTCTAAAACTCTCTCCTGGCAGCAACATCTGAAATCTGTACAATTCAACATTGATGTTTACTATGGTTAGCTCAGAGAAGATTAATGTGTTGCTTAAAGAACACAGCGTTTCCCTGAATGAAATTTATCAGTTGACAGCCCTGGAATTACTTCTTTAAGTTAAGAAAATATAGACTTTGGCAGTGGTTGAAGATTTTTGGGGGTGAGTGGGAGGGTGGCTTGCAACTTCAGAGGGTGTTAGACACATACTGAATATGTGTTGAAAACAAAAGTCTGTTGAAATAACTTTAAGCTTGAGGCTCAAACTAACAAATAAAAGGAAATGCAAGATAGGGCTCACATTAGATCCTTAGTTTTACTTGTTAACACCAGTGTTTTGCACGCATGGGGTATGTAACATAAGCCACTATTCACCCATTTAAGACTTAGCAAGTAAAGGACAAGTGTTTTCTAGATAAGAAAAACAGTCTGTACAAGAACCTGTAGAAAAACATGTCTATATTTACAGATCATGCTGGTCATTATTTCCTACGTGTAACATTTATTTCACATTTTGATTGGACACTGTTACCACAAACACTAGAAACATCAAGAGACTACATTGGGAAATGCAACAGGTAAGACAGAAATGTATGTTAAATGGAAAACTAACCCTAGTAAAACTAATACGCTGAGAAGTTTTCTCATAGAGCTATTTCAGTACACGGACATTGAAAAAACCAAAAGAATATAAAGAATCAGCTACCTTATAACTAGTGAATTTTATAGAGAACAGCACTGTCACATCTCTTTGAGGTTTATAAATAAATGATAAATACAAGATGAAACTTTCTGTTTTTCTCTCTTCCTTACCCAAATTTATCTGTGCTTCTGTTTGAAGGTTATATGGATGTTCTTTGGCTAGTATCTTGGCCAAGATGCAACTAATAAGAAATAAGAGAAAGCATAGTTGTTGAAAAGGGACTTAGCACAGTGTATTCGGACACAGTAGATGACAAGGCATTAGTCCACATCCTCAGAGTTTGTGTTGTGACTGTACATCCCTAGATGATCACAGCCTTGACAGGTTATTGTACTTTACTATTACTGTGCCTTTTACTACTGTAGACAACATATAATTGCTTTACCACTGCCAAACCTGCATGGTCCTTAGAGAGCATAAACTGTTCTCCTGTAATTGCCTCTGTGTGTATATCATTACCCTGGGTAAATGTGGCTTACCTGTTGGCAAATAGGTTAAAAAAGGTCTCTCATTTATAACCAAGGACTGTAAGCTGCAAGTGTGTGCAGTGTTGGGGAGTAGCTAATGCAGAAAGGTATCCATCAGACCTTACAGTGAGCTAGGTTGTTTGCTTTCCTATTAAATGTGGTAAAACATTTTCTATTTTGCAAATTTAAGGGACATTGAAGGGATGATGTGGAGAAAATGTCAGGTTTATAGATATTGCTGGTCTCGCCCCAGGGAAGAGGACAGCCTCTGAGTTGAATTCGACCTGTTCATGAAGATCTTGATATAACCACGTATTAGCTCTGTAGGTAATTTTTGTTCTTTGTGATGGAGTTTTCTTGACCCTTCCTAAGCCCCACAGAGAGATGCTTTAATGGCATGTTAACCTACTGATCAGTGAACTCTGTGCTAATGGGTCATGCTAGAGGCAGAGATTTTCTCTCTGATTGCTGGGATTATCCATGGAAAGTCCAATTACCTGCTGGGTCTGGGGTGAGAAAAGTCACACGCTGCCTCTTTAGCACTTGTGTCTGTAGGAGTTGTAACAGCATTGCTTGTTGCAGGGGTTAATGTTGGGACTTTTTGACTAGTCTTGACATGCCTGGGAGTGGCTCGCAGTGGTTTACTGCTAGGATGAGAGGAACTCCCAGGATGAGTGAGGTTGAAGTTGTCTTCCAGAGATTTTACAAGACTGATGGCTAGGAAGGCTCCACAGGATAGGACAGTAGGGGTAGCACTTTTTCTGATGTTCCCTCTCTACTCCCCTTAATAATTGGAGCGGGAGCATAGATATAAAAATACATTAGTGGGCATGGCTCTGACTCTTGCCAACCACGTTGTGTTTGGGGTTGGATATGGCTTATCTTTGGGTTTTTGAATGTCAAAACTCAGCCTGCCCCTTTGTGTGAGTCATTCTGGAGCTCGAAACTCACTGTATAACTTCAGTTTTAGCAGCTGCATTTCCAGGGATAGCATAAACTGGGATATTTGCTTTCTTGTACTTTTTTGGTATTAATCTTGCTCTCATGTTCCATTTGAGGAGTCCCCAACAGAATAGTCAAGTTGAGACACAACAGCGTAATTCATGTTCTGCTTTCAGAGGGGAAAGGAGATTATGGCATAATAAAACAAAAAGTTATGTGTGAAAAAAGTAAGAACTTTTGTTTGTTTAAAAAAAAAGCATGTGTATGTACTTGTAAAGAAAAATTCATAGAAATAATTGCATGCCTTGATTGAAGATAGTCCTTTGGAGTCCTTACAATGGAAAAATAACATAGATAGTCTGGGGTGGGTGGTGGTGGGGCAGGTGATATATCAGGGCCTGGAAAGGGCTGAGCATGGTTTCTCATGTAACTCCTAATGATGGGATACCAATATGGGAGCTCACCTTATAACATCAATTTAGAAAACAATTTAGAGCAGGCTATTAGGAATTCTTTCTTTCCTGCTGTGATATTTGAGGAAGTCCATTTGAAAAAAAAAATATTTTTATGCCTTTTTTTTTTTTTTTTTTAATATTCCTGTACATTCACACATCATCTTGGGGCAAATTCTTTCCTAGTAATAATTTGGCAGTATTTGTTTTCTTCAGACTGGTTGCCTCTGCATGGTTTTGTTCTTTAAATATCTGTGTTCCTATGCAGAGATGCAAAAATAAGTATAAATTCACTTTTCATGCCAGTGTTGTCTCAATTATGATACTTTTTATTGTCAGAAGAGTGGCACTTGCATCTCTTCATTGCCGAGGCTTGCTGATGATAACTTTGGGAGTTCTTCAGATTCTGTAATAATGAACTTGAGGACAAATTAAAAAAAAACAAAAAAACAAAAAAACAAAAAAACAAAAAAGGCAAAAATGTGTTTATGCAACCAAAGAAAAGCATTTATGTTTTGGAGTCAGTGCTCCTTCCATATTTAAGAAAGCTCTTCTTTGGTTCCCATCTCTCTCAGAAATGGTTTTGCCTTTTCTATTCCTTCCCACCTTTAAATTTATGAACAGGCATATTATTTTCCTAACCTGAAAAACCTTCCTAATCAGTACATTTACAGAACACTGTATTTGTAGGCACTAAGTCCCTTGATCACTGACCTTTATCTTTTTCCCTGCACACAGGAAGTCCAGTCTTATTTGAGCAAGACTTAGTCACTTAACCGTTGCTCATTTAGGCAAACCAAGAATGCCCAGAATAACATGTGATCGCTCGTTAATTCTAGTTTAGAAATAACACTTGCAGTGTGAACAGTCCTTTCAAGTTTATCTTAGTATATGGCATGATATGAGAGTACTTACAGCATAAGAAAGCTTAAGTTTTCATGCCATTTAATTTTTTTTTAATCTACTGCTGCTGCTTCCAATTTCTTTGAAGTTTTTAATATCTGTGTAAAAAATATATATCGATATTGCTAACTGTGATTTGGAGTTAAACTACTGAGTACTGGTAGTCCCAAACACATCTTGAAAGCTTGAAGTAGTTTCACTGAAGGAGCTCACATAGTATTTGGAGTTGGAAGAGACCCACAAGGATCACTGAGTTCAGCTCTTAAGTGAATGACCCAGTTGGGGCTTGAACCCACAACCTTGTTTTTGTTAGCACCGTGCTCCAGCCAAATGAGCTCATCAACTGATAGTGTTGTACTCTACAAATTACAAATGCACAGAACCTTCTTGACTATACAGAAAGAATGATTTGGGAAAAGAGATGGAGCTTTTAATGTGCTTTATAGTTATGATTCTGTCCTTAGTGTTGGAAAATAGAGGCAGACTTTAACATGGGTGACCTCAACAAAATAACTGTATTTCAGGCAGTGACTGTGAAGAGGAAGGACCAGGCAAGTACTTTTCATTCTAAAGTGCAAATTCAAAGTCTTCAGCCTGTTGCTTCCTATGCGAAAGTGGCACTCAAGAATGCACTTCTTGCAGCAGAGGACAAAATACTCTGATTTTAATTTATTCTTTGTGGCACACATTGTTACTTGGCCCACAGGCCATATGTTTGAAATCTCTCTTTTGAGGTCAGAATATCCTTTACTTACACTTTGCACTATGTGCCAGAGCACTGAAGTGGGACCATGGTTTCTATAAAAATTAAAAAAAGCCAGTGAAATCGTAGTTATTTACTGGATTTCATCCCACCTCAGAAAGCATAAGTGTAAAGTGTGATTTTTAATTAACAAGCACATTGTCCCAGTGCTTTGACTTGGAAAATTACATATCAGTATCTAGACAGTTTAGCAGACCATTCATTTCTCCCTCCAAGCAATAAATAATATCCTACAACTTCCCAGGAATGCTTTTCTGCTTACTTTTAGCAGCACAGGTACATATTAATGATCATGGTGAAATAAATGAAGGGTGATAATTGAATAACACTGTGCCATTTGCTAAACAAAGCAAAAACCCCAAGCCTTTCCATGCCATCATCTTCTTTATTTCATCATTACAGTGGCTCATGATGACATCCACCAAGAATTTTGCCTACTAACCTTGAAATGTATCTTTCTGTTTATTGTCAGGACCTGGCTGGCAAATTGTGCTTGACAATGAGATGGTGAAGGCAGGGAGAAGCAGGGTGACCTGGGACACACAGTTCTACTAAAACCTTTCAAGGTCCATAGAGTGCCTTTTCCTTTCCAACGAATCAAATTACCAACTGGGCAGCTAGTTCACTTAGCTAATCATTAATGTGAGACCTGTGAATTATGGAGCTTGTAGCCCTTTCTCTTGGTAATTAATTTTTGGGTAGCCTAAAATAGTCTTTCTCCTGCTACTGTGAGAGCCCTTCCAGGGGGCAAATGCACTTAATCCTGGCCAAAGTTGTCGCAGAGTTGGGTTGCCCAGCTTTTGCCCAGAGCCCTGCTGTTACCTCGGCTAAGAGGAAACCAATTCTGCCACACCTTCTCATGGCCAGCAAATCTGGAGATGGGTCCATGATGGGTGCAGCTGGTGGGCAACCCATTTCAGCTGTGAGAGTTAAGCATCAGCTGCCCCAGTGGTCCCAGTGCCTGTGGACATGAGTGTGTGAGGTGAAATTCTATGCTGTGCCCTTCACTTGGGATGTTTTTCTCTTGGGGTAACTACTTTGTGTTGAAAAATGTAGGTCTAAAAAATTTAGTTCATGTGTAGTGTTGTAGTTCTGGTGGCTTTAGTAGACATGCGGTCTTCAGCTGCCTTGTGTCCGTAAGAGCAGGGCCAGCTTAAACTCCAGCTGAAGTTCATCTCTATTCCTTATTCACACTGCTTATCTCCTCCACTCATTGTGCACAAAGTCACCATGGATTTGAGAGTAGCTGTTATATCATGCTTTCTCAGCATGGTAACAAAATGACTTTTAAAGGATTACTCTCTCATGTATGATTTAAGATTTTTGCTGTATTTTATACCAGTTAGAAAAAAAAGATGCTTCTTATTTCCTCGTATTAGCACAGGTCTCAAATGACAGACACTAGCTCCATTTCTGAAGCCACAAAGAGCAGCTGTGAATATCTCACTAGGCAAAGAGGTTTTCTGCAGCCCTTTTGAACACTTTGAGGGAAGGAAATCTAATACCTGCTGGATGTGACTGGAAAGGGATTCTATTTTAAATGCAGTCAATTCCTCAGTTTTTAACAAGTCCAGCTAAGATGCTGTGGGATAGGGGAGTTATTTGTAAAGTGACTGTGTAAAAATTCTATCATCCTTCTTCAGGGATCCAAAATCTGTCTCTCTTTGAAGACAGATCTTCTTTCCTCCATTCAAAAATAAGTGGTGATGACCTTTACTTTTATCTGCTCCATAATGGTATGAGAAAATGGTATTCTATTTTGATTTGTTCATTGTCAACAAAATTGTTAATTGCTTTCTCGCATGAGCCAGAGAGCACACAAACACAACTTCAGGTCAGGCTCCAGGTGTAGTTTGTAAAGCAGGCTGTTAGAAGAACAACTTCTTGACATTTTGTTTGGTTTAAAGTTATAGATTAAGAAAATGTACTTTGCAAGACAAATACTGATTTTTCATTGTGTCCCTTTTGTCAAATTACTTTTCATCCTATCCTTTCACTTATTCACTTATTTCTCTCATTGAGCTTTTTTAAATATTTCTGGCAGTTATCAGCATCCTAAGTTTTTCCACCCCCAGAACTCCTTAGAATAAAATAGTATCTAACACTTAAATAGCATTTGCATCCTGAGAGGATTTTGAAACTCTCCATTAATTATTCTTTCCTGTAGGGAAACAGCAATGTGCATGTGTTTAAGGTGAAAGCTAAGTGTACTAAGTAACTTATTTTGACCTGCAAGCAATTGGTGCAATTTAATCTCTGAGTAAGTGACTTGAACAAGTAATTAGCTTTCGGCTTGAAACATATTATAAAAAAGAAGCATGAACTGCAGTGTGATTATTCCACCTTTACTGAGTCAGTTAGTACTTCATAAAATGTGCCTGGGAGGAGGGACTGACTCTTGTGCCTGTGGCTGGGCTGGGCATCTGGGTGATGCCTCCATAGTATGATGTCTGCATAATATAACATTGAAACAGGGAGGCATATTTCCCAGGAACTATCAGCTTAGCTCTCTAACTCAAATGAAGTAAAAGTTCCTCTCTCTTTTAAGTTCAGGTTTTCCATGAAATGCAGGTCATGATGTAAATGACAGAGAGGTTTGCCTTTGACAGAGAGTCTACTGAAGTGAGCTGTAACACTAGCAGCAAGACAGAAAATCAAGAGATGTGGGGTCATGATGCAGTTCACTGTGAAGAAGCCACTACACTTCTTGGCTGATTTCCATGAGCAGTAATTTAATAGTTCAAAATGATGCAGGTCATATCATGTCTTTGGGGTTTTTAATAGACTTTTTCTTATTCAAGGTAGTTAGAAAGATGAATGGATTAAAAAAAATAGAAAAAGTTCTGCTTTCTTGTAAAATTATGAATTAATTGAGAATGCAATTTAGATTAGTCTGGAGAGCATGTCATGACATAGACGTAATTTTGAGAACTTTCTCTAAAAACTCAGGATGATGGGTGTGCATGATGAACTTCATTAATGGGAAGATTTTAGGGAAGATTTTTGTGTATTTGGTGTTGATCTACAGTATATTGTTAACATGTATGCCCATCTGGAGAGTACTATGTGCATAGTCATACTCAAAGTATATTGAGAAACCCAACATCTAAACATTAGAGCTGTGGTTTATGTCTTCTGCTAAGCTGAAGCAGGGCCATAATGAAAGAACATCAATACTGGAAATCTGCAAAGAAAAGGAAAAAAGCTGTAATGAGACTAATCGGGTTAGTTAATCTAAAATTCTAATGAATGTCAACATCAGTGAAAGTTCATGCTTATTGAAAATAAATAAATGTACTCAAAAACATGCTATCTCAAAATATTGTCTGGTTTATCTGCTCATGGTTATATTTCTCTTTAGCAAAGTGAGAGTCTATAGTAAAGTAGGTATCGTAGAAATCAGTTTGTTTGGGGGATTTCAGTGGCATTAGTGATAGAGGAGATACTATTTTGTATTAGAATGACTGGTAAAATTTGAGGCCCTGGTGGCTAGCTTTAAAATACTTAGTTGCACAGGTTCTCAAAAGATTTATGAGAAATACTTACATTTCAGTTGCTGACAATATCGTGCTTGCTTTATTTATTGGCCCTGTCATCTCTGTGCTTTTGGAAACATCACCTCTAATTGTTCTGAATAATTGCAGCAACACCTGCTGGCAAGCCCAGAGTTGATATACTGGAAGCCTTCCTGTTGTTGACATCAGCCAACAAACCATTTGTGTCTTTAGCAGATGTTTTTCATTTCTTTTTCACATGGGATTTATTTAGATCTATTTTCTTACTCCAGTAAAGGCCAAACACTTCTTTCAGGCTGTTTACCATCAGAAAGTATATTGACTGGGTTACTGGCCCCAAACTTATACAGATTTTACTTATCTGCAATGTTGATGTATTTTGTGTTTTATGAATTCACTTGCAATGTTGATGTATTTTGTGTTTTATGAATTCACTTCATCTTCTCTCTTCTTCTGTTTTGCAAAAGTTGGACATTTCATATTTTTAACTTAATTTAAAAATAAAGTCTTCTACATTGCCTTTAGATTATAGGTCAACCTCATGGTGTTGGCTGTTTTTTGGTCTTTTTCTGTTACCGTCTTGAAACAGGAACTTTTGCTTCCACACACTTTTAATACTCTAAGCACTTTGCTCTTTACATTTTTACACTGTGTAATTTTATGAATTTCTGATTGCTTCCACAGTGTTCCTTTCAGGATTTTGGTTTGGGTTTTTTGTTGTGGTTTTTTTTGTTTGTTTGTTTGTTTTGTTTTTAAATTTATTTTTATACTATATGCCACAAAGACTTTAGTTCTCATTAAAAACAAATAAAAAAGATAAAATATTAACAAATATTGACAAAGAATGAAATACACCCAAATGAATAGCACTACAATGGAAAACAGTACCACCCCCACCCACCCCACAAATATACATTGCTCATAATATGTACTTTGAATCTTTTTGTTCTTGGAATGATGTAGGAGAAAATAATATCTATTTCTTTTGACACTATAGGTCTGAATAAATTAGAATTTCACTTTACGTGGGACCTTATAAGTGATATTTTTTTTTGGTTCACTGTTCTTTTGTATGGTAGCTACACTAGTCTATTGATAATAAAATTATATTTCATCCATGTACAACATGGACATATACATTTAAAGAGTTTCTAAAGATTTCGTACTAGACTGTGATAAACAGCAGTAATGTCTTCCCTCTCTCTTTCCCTCCTTTGTCAAAAAAATTACTCTCTCCCTCTAAAAAACATGCTAAAAAGCAGACTTCAGCCATCACAGAATCTCAGTGGGTCCAAGCGAGCCGTATTGCTTTATAAAGTGTAGCAAGTGAAATAGTGTGCACTTTCTCAATCTTTTGCAGTGGAGGAAGAGTGCTGAAATCAGTGCACTGTCATTGAGTCACAGGTTTTGTTGGACACCTTTATAAAATGCAAATCTACAAAGTCCTGGCCATGAGCTCTTAATTCCCAGACAGTGTGTCTGTCAACAAGGCTCACAGTTTCTCGACAGTCTTTTAAGCTATCAACTATATATATATATACACGATGCCAGAAATTCTTTTTGCATCTTTCACTTAGGCTAGTTGTTACCATTTTGTACCATATTGTGGATATTCTTTCTCTTAATGAAAAAACTCTTAAAGGTATTTATTTTTCATCCAAGCGAGCTTTTCTCATGAGTTGGATGTTCTTTGTACATGACTTTTTTTTTTTTTTTAATAGGGTGTTAGTCTTCTGTCTTGAAATAAATAGAGAGGTGGGTAAGTAAATTAAAGTATTTCAGTGACCCAAACTATTATATGACTAAAGCTTAAATAAATTTTTCCTATCGGCTTATGTACTGAATAACAGGCTTATATTTTTATTTGTCTAAGCTTATGGTTTTGTCTGTGACTTTTGAAGCAATATGGCTGTTTGTTTCTTGACTGATCTGAGAGTAAATTCCATCTTGCCACTTTTGTTATGCTCCAGTCTCATCCTAATCAAGAGTTAAAATTACATGCTTGTGATGCCCTATACCAATACATCCCTTAATATGATATAGTTTCAGCATGAAGACATCAGGTCGTATTAGCTAAGTAAATTATAAACGTCTCCCTCCTCACTCGTTCCTCAGTGGTAAGATACCAAGATGTTTGCATTGATACAGTTAACAGTTTACAGTCATTCTTTCTTTTGGAAGGTTCCAGTTATAATCATCTCCAGGCTCCAATTTGTGCCGTACATGGCCATCTATGTGGGTTTTTGTACCCATTCCAACCACCTGGGTCCCATTACTCCCATTTGGTTCCTATTGCACTGACTTCCTGTCTGTATTATGGAATTTATTTTAATTTTTGAACATTTAACATAAATAGTCTTGTATGGTCTGTACGTGGAAAAAAAAAAATCACCACCCTGTTTTCTAAAAGTTTAATTTCAGCATATTCCTACTTACTCATTGTAATATCAGTCTATAGGAATTTAGTATCAGAGTATAAGAATGCCTCTTGCCAGAGTCTCCACAGAGCAGAGAGTGTTTTTAGAATACTAATTTTTAAAATCCCCCTAGCCGTTGTTACAGAACCATAGAAAATGCTGAAAGAGATGTCCCAGGGTTATCTAGCTGTATCCCAAGGCTGGATCCTTACATACTTAAGCAACTCTAGAGAGACAATTTTCTGACCTTTTCTTAAACAGATATAATGTCAACTTTCCTGGTGTCTCTAACCACATGGTATGCAACAAGAATTTTTTGTTGTGTAGTGATGCCTGATGCTGAGGCTAAATTTGATATTCTCTTTGTCACTGGGAATTCTTTGGAATTTATTGGATGCTTTTTTCATTTCCTCAAGCTTTCTTTTATTTTGGTTTTCAAAATGTTTATATGTGTGTACATAGGCATATAAAATGTGCTAGAGCATCTTTCATAGCCTAATTGTTTGCACTGTATTGTCCTGCAGAGATTAATGACAGGTAGACAGGCATAGTTTGTTACTTGTAAGCAAGGACAATGATAGTAGTATGCAAAAATATGTGAAGAGCCTTAGACCTTTCTACATGAAGGCATAAAGACAGAGGAAGACCTGGACAAGGAAGTAGAGGTTTTTTTACTTCTAATCAATTAGAATTTTTAATTTCATTTTAGTCCCACAAGTGAACAGAATATACCTCCCAATGGCAAAGCAGGAGGTAGATAGTATCAATGTCCAACCTTCTCATTTCCCTTTACTTTTCTCCTCTGGCTAATACCTTCTACCCCAGCCTTACTGTTATTTTCTTTCCCTAAATCTGATGCCAGATTTTACACATCAGCTGTGTAAAATAATCTGTGCATGGACCATCCAGTCCAAACTAGAGACTTTGTATTGCACTCATAGATGTTTTTTCCAGGTTCCTGGTCACTGATACAAGAAAACACACTCAAAAATGGGAAGTTACAGCATCCCAGCAGAAATAGGGCCCAAATGCTACTTCATGCCAGCTACCTTGTCATTTCAAACAGAAATCTCAAATAGCTCTATGTCTGTCTCAGAAGACTGTGGAGGGGATACACAGTAGCTGAGTAATTCCAGTACTTTTCACTGGGTAAAAAAGTCATTGAGAGCTAGAAAGCGATTCATTTCCACAGCCACATTGTCTGGAGGCAAGTCCTTAAACTGTCTGCACGTATTTCTTTCTATTATGTGCCTGTTGGGGTCAAGAAAGCAAGGGAAAAATACAGATCTTTCCTTCCATAAACTGAAATAACTTACATGTAGGAAGCTATGCCAGAAATACTAGAATTCTGTGAATTTTTAACTTAGTTGGAAGGTGAAAAGATGGAGGCACAGCTGAAAATGCTACCTGATTAGTCTTGTGTATAAAATCTATTTAAGGGGCAATAGCAAACTTCTGTATAAAAATTAATTAGAACATAGCACAGTCAGTTGTGATCAAAGAACATACATTTATTGTGAAATATATGGTTGCTGGAGACAATTCATTTTCAATTTATTAGATTCCATAAATTGTTTTCTGATAGGTTTTGGAACAGAGATATATCAAGCTTATTCACATAATGCTGGCTCTGGTAATAGCTAAGTGAATTATAATTTTGAAGTATATGCTTACGCTTTAATAGTAGTAGACATCAGCAGTGAAACTACATGGATGTAGTGTTAGTGTGTTTTCAGTATTACAAAAGCACTTGTAGTGTAGTGGAACCTGTTAATATTAGCAAACTAAAAGCCCATGCTACTCCTGTAAGGGGCAAGGGAGACAGTATTTATTAGTTTCATCTGACTAGTATGATGTCTAGTGTTTTTTTTCCTAAGATGCATATTTGAAAACGTAGGATCTTGTTTCATTGGGGATCTGAGGTGGCTACATCCAAAGTGCTTTCAGGTTCTTGAAATATATATATGAATTTATGGTGGAATTTCTCTGCATTGCTATTTTCTATATTGTCCTTGACCTTTTTCCAGGGACAGAACAAATCTATCCCAATCACAGTATGACCACTCTTTCAATCAGCTGGTTTAACTTGTGCTTTCAGATTGCCCACCTGGGTAGAATTTGGCTTTTCCTGCAACTTCAGCAGGTGCCTCTGATAAAAAAGACCCGTAAGACCTTGGTTATCCCTTACTTTGTAGTGTTGTTTCACAGAGTACTGTTAAATGTATAAAAGTATTTTTTGTCACTTTTTTCCTTATTTATTTCTGCTTTAATCCATAATATGATACATGCTGTGTTGAAGTCAAGCAAGATGTAAAAATTACAGTGTATATAGAACTAAAAATTTAGTGTCTGTCTGATCAGTTCAGTGGCATAGTGACTGTAGAAATACAGGAATGAGGAAAGGAAGGTGAGCAGTGTGCTCATGTTTGCAGACCCTTAATTTAACTGCATATTTCCCCTACAGTTCTTTCAGTGTAACTATACTTTTTAGTTTGACCTGTGCTCATTTTATCCCAGTGCAGATTAGGGTTCCTAACAAAAAGTCATTCTGTGTGACTGTGGAAACCAAACTTACTTTTATATATTACATAAAAAAGCAACCTTCATATTAGTTTCCCCCCCTTTTTTCAGCATCCTATTGGAATCAATTTTTAAGTGCAGCCCTTTGTGAATGTCAAAGATGGTCTGGTAAAGTAGAACAAGACATTTTTAATTCAGAAGAATCCTAAAACATCTGCCCAGTAGGGACCTGATGACAGAAGGATGGAGACTGTGCATATATTCTCAGAATTGCATTTGGGTATTCAGTACAGAATGTATGCCAAAATCTTCGGGAAAGCAGCAAGATATTTTTGTTTTAAGATTATTTTGAGATCTTGAGTCTTTTTTATGTTGTCAAAATATCTGGTAACAATATAAATATAATATGCTCGCCCCTCTCTCTTTAATTTAGAGAACAACTGTGTCTCTCAAAAAGGAACTGCCTTTTAGGTATGTCCAGGTGTACTCATCTAAATACTGTGGAAGATTAAACAGCCTAAGACCTTTATTTTCTGAAAAAATAAGCTATTGCAAATCAGCAGGCATGAAGCCAAGTTATAATAGAATAATTTATTATAATTTAATGTAGATGGTGGATAGAATGGATAGATTGTAATTGAAGCTAAGTGAATAATTCCAGTAAATAATTTATTCAATGAATTTATCCTGTTTTCCTACTCAAAGATTGTTTACTCCCCCCTTCCTTCTCCCTCCTTGTGTTTTACAGCCTCTGATTTTTTGTCCAACCAGAAAGGTGAGGGCTCTCTTTGTTTCATTATGTGTTGGGCTGTGCTGGTCACTGTGGCAGTGATGCTGTTCCACACCTCTGCATCCCCAGCTATGCTCAGCTGGGACCCTGTGCTTGGTGAAGTTGGGGGGCTCTGTGTGGCACATGCCCATCACAGCAACAATGCTCATAGAGATGAGGGTATAGCTGTAAGCACCGCTGCCTGCCACCACTGGTCTTGCCACTGCAAACAGTCCTCTCTGTGCCCAGTGAGTGCCAGCACTGCGGTGGGCATTCCTTCAACGCAAGAATTGCTTAGTTACATCACGGGGTTTCAGCTTCATCCTCTGGGTCCACAGTTGGGTAGGACCTCCTCAGCAAAGACCTACTCAAGATGGATAACAAGAGACTTTCTAGAGGCTGAGAATCATGTTTAACTTGGGCTGTTCATATCTTCAGGGTTGGGGGGATTTTTGTGTGTGTGTGTGTGGCATTTTGGTTTTGATTTTGTGGGGCTTCAAAGAGAGTAGAAGTGCTTGGGCCATACAAACTCCTTCCAAAAAAATGTCTTCAGTCCAAGGAATTTGTTTATTGAGTAGAAACTGAGCTCCCAGCTTTGTTTCTATTACTGTATATGGTAGCATATTGCCTGTTCATCATATTGCCCATATTCTGTCTTGTTCCACCCAGTCTTCTAGGATTTTTTCTAGCTTTTAAAACAGTGTTTCTGGAGTTTGGAGCTTTTAACAAAGCTTTGTCCCTACTCAGCTGCTCATCCCTGTCTTCATCAGGAACTTGGACAAAGATTATGAGATGCACATACATCCAACAGATTCGGTTTTTCTGATTCCCTCAAAGGCTCAAGTTGGTCCTCCACATTTCATTTAACAGGAGATGCAGATTTTTGTAACATTCTTTCTCCTTATTGTTTTGAATACTAAAAGAGTTTCAGGCTACAGGAACTAATGTTCCTAATTGATATTTTAAGTAGAACTCACTAAAACAAATTGAGCTGTGGACATCTTGTACCTATTATTATTCCAAATGGGTTGCAAACTTAAACAGGCATCACTTCATCAGTGGTGAGCAGGTCTTTGTGGTGGTAATGAATTTACCAAGTTCATCTCAACAGTTACTAGATCAAGGTCTGCATATTCTAGTATTATCATTCTGTTGTATGTGCTATATCTTTGCCTTTCATGTTTATGTTTAACATGCATTAATACCAAAATGCACTAGATCACAAAATCTGCTCTTCCATGTCTGTCTTACTTCTTGCTCCCATAGCTCTAAGACAACAGCCGTACCTGTGGAAAAAGGATTGAATCCTACACTGCATAGGCAGGTTTGGAGCAATATCACACAGGATCATCCACCTTCTCTGTGCTGACATGAGTTAGACTTTTGTCGTCAAGTAGCAGGTTTGATTTCTTAGGAGACGCGTTTTTATCTTGACAAAAGTGGAATTTTTTGGTTTCATTTCAATAATCTGTGTACTCTTCAAAGTGACACTATTCCCCTTGAACAACTTCAAAACATTTGAGTTTAATGCTAATTTGTAAAAGCAAATTATTTTAATAATAGAATGTATGAACAATAGTCTAATCTGTTCAGCAGTCTGGTATATTTTTTAATAGATTTCTATATTAATATTGGAGCAAAGACTGTGATTTTTGGTGCTTTTACAGCTGTGAAAACATGCCTATTGCTAAAAGAGACTCAACTGTACCAAAGGACACAGTGTGCCAGCAATATTTAATACTTTATTGTAGGTCCACTGTTTTAAACATCTGTCCCTCATTTAATGTATTTTTAATACAGAATTTTTAGTGTGGGCAAAAATGTAACTGTTTATAGTAAAATGCTTTCTCTGCTACTGAGAAAAAAGCAACTCAGGATTCTATGAGAAAAAGTATTTTTAGTGTTTTACGGAATTTGGGTCATTGGCCTTCAACTTCCATAAAATAGTAAGTAATTTTTATTGAAAGGAACACATTTCCAAGAATACAAATGTGGTTGATAAAGGAAGTTTCTGTGAAGTAGATATGGAAGCTGGAAAGGGGAAAATACTCTGTCCCCCCTGTATTCTGCTGTCTATTATGCGTAAAAAACGGACATGATTACTCAGGCTGAGGCAGGTGAGCTCAGCAGATGCCTGCAGTAAAAAGGAAGAGTAAGGAAGTGAGTTGTATGTGAAAGATACTGAGGTTATGGCCACCTGCTGTG
This sequence comes from Formicarius rufipectus, assembly GCA_013399695.1. Taxonomy (NCBI): domain Eukaryota; kingdom Metazoa; phylum Chordata; class Aves; order Passeriformes; family Formicariidae; genus Formicarius; species Formicarius rufipectus. The sequence goes on along the minus strand of VXAU01004757.1, from coordinate 101,973 downwards.
ATTTTCAGTGAGCATCATAGAATATTCAGGTTTGAAGGAACCTTGGGAGGTCATCTAGTCCCATCTAAGGCACATCTTCAAATGGTGTGAGATGAGAACATTGGAAAGATGTACTCAGGTGTTGTTATAAGTTAACAGTCCATCAGCATGAGAAAGGACTCAGCACTGGTGAGGCTACACCTCAAATCCTGTGTTCACTTTTGGCTTCATCATGACAAGAAAGACACTCTGGTCCTGGGGCAGTTCTAGAGAAGGGCAAGGAAGCTCATGAATGGTTTGGAGTAGAAGTCTGTTGAGGAGCAGATGAGGGAGCTGGGATTGTTTAGCCTGGAGGAAAGAAGGCTCAGGAGAGACCTTATTGGTCTCTACAGCTGCCTTCATGGAGGTTGTAGTGAAGTGAGAGCCACTCTCTTCTGACAGAGAAAAGCTGTGTTTGCTCCAGTGCATGAGGTCAATATGAACTACGAGAATTCAACATCTTTTATGTTTTGGGATTTTTTTTTAAGCACATCTATTGTTAATTTTCAGGGATGTGGTACATGGTTTGGAATTGTACCATTTTTAGTGATGTTCTTGACCAAAGAGTATGCAAGTTAAAAAATAAAAACATTCAACAGCACACCTGATGCAGGTCATAATGGCACTAGAAAAGGAAGCCAGGATGTATCCCTCTTTATTTTCCAGAAGTTGTTTGAAAAGAGTCCTGCAAGTGTTGGCAGGCTTCATATCTTAGTGGAAAGCCTTGTGATTCATTTTCCCTTCAGAGTTAGTGCTTCACACAAACAAGGGATTGTAAACTGATGATTTGTTTCAATGAATGCTACAGGCTTTAAAATAAATTTATACTTATTTGAAATTAAGTAATTATTTTGTAAACAGTAAGTAATAAGTGTTCTACACAGAATCTATAAACGAAGAAAGTCCACAGATATGGTGTATTTTAGAAGACTGTCAGCCAGATTGCCAATTTCTGGAAATGATTAAAAAAAAAAGTAGTTAAAATAATTTGGGGAGACTTGATATTGAGTAAAATACAGGACTTTTTTTTGGTACTATAACAGGCATACTTCTGCTGCTGTAGAGGAGCAAGCATACGTAGATGATAATGCTTAAAAATTTGTCAAAATATATCAGAGGAAAATCCATTTTCTTTTGAATTTTTGATCATTTATGTGCACTCACTAGGGTCTAATTTCAAAGAATACAGGTAGAGGAAAGTGTAAATATCTGTCTCTGAAAATGGCCAGCATGGGCAATTTCTTCTTATAGGAATCCTTCAGGAACCAATGTTGGAGTTGAATTGTCAGGATGTGGTCAAGACTGAAATCCCAGGTCATAGAGGCTTGAGCAGGTTTAGGGGACTGCTGAGGTAGGAACTGTGTCAGACAGTTCCTCTTATTGGCAATCTGACCCTCTCTGCCAGGCCTCTGTTCTTGTAGGAACCCCAGGATTAGGTCTGTAGCTGTACAGATCTAGTAAATAGGAGATCCTGATTTTACTGGAATTACATCCGGGGTTGAAGCTCCAAGTGAAACCCATTGAGAGATTCAGAGGTACTGACTCAATTCAGGAAGCCATTAAGATCACCAAAAACTTGTCAATGATAAGACTTACATACCCTTTAGTAAGGATATCTAAAATAAATAAAACTTCTCTGAATTCTCTTTTCATGTAAAACTGAAAAAAGAAAGGTTTTCCTGTCCCTCACCACTGTATGCATAGTAACTGTGGTTCACATAACTTTAAAATATTTTACGAACAAAATTTCCCTGAAATATCCCAGTACTAAGGGCTTCATTTTTAACAGGCTCAGCAACATGTTTCATAGTGTTTCCATTTGACTGTACTGTGAGATAACATTTGTGAAGCAGCTCCAATGTAATAAAAAGTGCTGATTTCATAGGAGATTGTAAATGACGAGCTCTACATCAAATTTAGCTGCTCTTTGGAGGTAAAAATGGAAGCAGAGAAAATTAGAAACCCAGTATAATTAAACATATTTCTGAACTGTTGCATTTTATATATTATGTTAGTTTTCAAAGGTGAGGGCCAAAATAAATGTTTGGAGTTCGCTCTTGGTTCGGTGGTATGGCAGAGATTGACGTGCATTTAGGGTTCCATCGTGGACACTGGAAAGAACCTGCTCACCGTTGGGAGGGACATGCTTGGCACCAGGTCAAATGCACAGCATGGAAGCATTCACCTAATTAGTGTTTTAACAGCTGCTTAAGGTTTGTTTCAATGGGAAGAAAATTATTGAGCACAATTTTATGTAATTAGTAGAGCATAAAACACGTGGTGTGTCTAATTAAATGTTTAAAACTATTGACATTACGTAGCTACTGTTGAAGTAAATGAAGTGGAAAATCGTTATAATTTTTCTTTGGTAAATTACTTCACAATACGCTCAAAGGCCCATTTGATAAGATGAACTCAATCCTAATGCCGAATGATGAGCACTGGGGCCTTTTCACACCCCACAGGTATCTGGAGGTCTCACCAATTTAACTGGAGCAACTGGTTGGTATTTCAGGGCTTTCAAGTGCTGCCAGCATGTGCTTCACTCTTCACAGCACACTGTGTTAAATGCAAATATGTCCCGCTCCCTTGGTTCAGAGTTCCTTTATCCAAAGGGTGACAAACTGTGCATTGTAGAGTTGAAGCCCTCACTTTCTGATCCTGAAACAATAAAGCCATTGAGTAATGATCCAGCAGGCACTTGGAAAAGAATAGGAGCTTGGAATTGCAAGCAGATTTGCTTATAAAATTTGTTGTATTTCACAGGTTGTGTTGTTGAAGTATTTGGACTTTGTTTTGCAGTTCTGAAGATAGATATGGAAGTGTAATTATCATGCAACGTCGGTTGTGTGATTAATTTAAATCCAATTGTAGTACAGGTGCTTCCCTCTGTGCTTATAACAACCCTCTTCTCATTTTTGTTTTCAGGAGTGTTGAGCAATGGTAACAGTAAAAACAAACCTTTGAAATTAATATTTCCCCATTTGAATCAATGCAACTTTTGTGTAACTGATACTTAATGACACAGTTTTGTGGGGTTTTTTTCTGTTTCAAATGCAATAGTGGAGAAATAGCACAAGAACAGGGAGTGGGGCTTAATTCCAGCTGTGCCAGTCAAATCCAGTAAAGACAACAGAAAACACTGAATGTAAATGGGCTGAGGGTTCACACACCCTTTTTGAATTGAGTATTTATAGCTCTACAAGCTAAGTTGATCATTCTTTATAATACTTTCACTAGCTGTTGATGTAACCATAAAATGAGAGTATGCATAGTGGAATCAGAGTAGGCATAATGGAGAAGTAAACATTCCCTAAAAGAAATTATATTTCAAGGAGAAATAAATTAAAAAAAGGCAACAGTTGCCTTTTTTGCTTCCATGGCTTTGCATCTGATTGTTCATTTGTTTTTTTATGGCCTCCAGGAAACCATGAAGTATGTTTAAGCTGTAATTACAAGTTTGCCCAAAATATGTGAACAGTGCCTGCCCCAAAAGGCAGAGGACCACTCTTCTGAGGAGGTAGAGTTGGAAATGTCATTACTCAGTGTCTTTCCTCCAATGGCTGGGAAAAATACTGGAGCCCCACACATGAGGTATTTATTAATTCCTCTTTATGACACAGCTGCAAGTCCATAGATTGAGTGCAGGTACAATTTTGAGTCTTCTCTAAGGAGGAGGAAGTTCTAGTAAAAGTGATACAGGATTTATACCAGGGAAGGGTAAATGGCAGTAGCTCTTCCCTTTGCAGGACCACCATCAGCCTGATGTTCAAGTGCTAAGGTAGACTCCCTTTATGGACACTGCAGTGCCTTTGGTAATAGCTCATGCTGCCAAAAATTTCTGGAATGCTCTGGCAGGCTCTGGGCTCTCCAGGAAAATAGATTATGATTAGTTACTGCTGCTGAGCCTTCCTATTTACTTTCTCAACAAACCTTTTACTCCTTGAGTTACCCTTCTGAAGAGCTGGAAAGAGAAGAGATTCTTCACGTATGCAGAGAGAGGGAAGGGGGCAAGCACCTATGAGCCAGAACTTACTTTCTAGAAAATTAAAATTTGTATCTGCTATCTGTCTGTAACTGGAATTCTATTCAGGGACTTGCTGACATAAAACCTCTCTGGTATGGCATGGAAAGCATTCTATGATTTCCTGATGTACCTCAAAGCACAGTAAGAAGCCCTCTTTTCTTTGAAGAACCTTTCAAACTTAGATAATTTTATCTGCTATTTAAATTTGATGACATAATTTTTTTAAGTACACTGAGGACTTTAGGAAGAGCAGGAGTGGACGTACTTCACAAGACCACTGGAAAGAGGGATCTGCAGAAGTCTGTAGTGTGTTTTCAGTGTGGAACTTTTGGAGGGCTGTAGCAGCATCAGGGCTGTTATGTAAGGCCATGGGGCTTCAGCTTTGAGCTGAAAGAGTTAATTTTCAAGTTCACCATGAGCTGTGTTTACTGATCCTTTCTTATTCCTTTGTGATAATTGGCACCTCAGATTCTCTGCTAATTAATTGGGCTGCAAGGGGCAGGTGGCGCCATTCTATTTTGATAATCCCTGTCAGCAATGTCTGTATAATCTCTTTGTTTAATTAAAATGAATTTGTAATGGGGGTGCATGAACTTGCAACAGTTTGTTTTTTTCCTTCTCTTCCTTTCTGTCTCTCTCCCCCTCTCTTTCTCTGCCTCCCTCCATCGTGACTTTGCTTTGCTTCACTTCAGTAGGCGTTCGCTGCTGGGGGGCTGTTCTGCAGTTATGGAACCACCGCAGTCCGTGTGCTATTGTCACACTCTGGTCTCTTTGGAAATGTCTTACCTCGTTAATACTTGCCAAGCTGAAAGCCATTTATTTTGAAATGTAGTTTTTGTGTGGTTTTTTTGGTTTGTTTTTTTTTTTCCTTTAAAAGAAAGACTGTATCTGTAAAAAGATTTCAGAATTTCTTTCTACTTTCAGTTAGAAACAGTTCAGAAGGTACACTGAGGACTAAAATAATTTTAGTTAAAAGCAAAATATTTAACCATTGAAACACATTACTGCAATGCTTTATCACTTCATTGCTTATATATCTCCATGGCCCTGACAAAAATTTCAAGCAAGCAAACAACACCCAGTGCCAAAAGCATTGTTTATCTTAAGTCAGTTCAGGCAGTAAGAGCAAGGGTCAACTTCTTAACACTTGCTGAGGACAGATTTCAGAATGGAGAGCTGAAAGTAAATTTCTGCTAAGACAGCCACAGTTTCAGTGTGTGTTTTGTTACAAATATTGAAACTTCTGCAAATACAGAAGTGGATTGCAAGCCCTGTCCTTGAGGAAGTTGCTTGGATTAGAAGGTCCCCTCCTTCTCTGAGGCCTCCCTGGTATTTTGTCTAGCTTGTCTTCACATTCCAGAGCAGAGGACAGAAAGTTGCGGGAACTGGAACAAAACATGGGGTTTGTTTTACAAACACTTTAAAGGGATAAGAAGGTGAAGGATAGATGCTGAAGGCTTTCTGTTCCATTGAGAACATTTCACATCATGTGCTCATCTTCTCCAGTGGCCTGGCAGTCCAATTCTGTAAGTTGCTAAAGGACTCTGTCAAACTCATGCAGTAATATGAATTAGATTCCACTTCCCTGGAATCTAAAAGAAAAGAAAAAAAAGGTGTTATGTAGTAGTTTAACTATATTATCATTATATTCTGTGTTCAAGGTGAGGTCACTCAGGAATTCATAATGGAACTTATTGCTCCATTATGTATATTTGAAAAAAGTGGCACAAAAGATCATTTTTTCAATGGCATCTGCCTCAGTATATCCTCAGATGCTGAGGACTCTCCTGTTGCAGACACTTTTCCCTGTTACTATTAACATTTTACTTGCACTGTGTGTGTTGAAGCCACACATCCAGCTCCTTTTCCTGCAGTATGTTTACTAGTGACACAGATAGGTGTGAATATCCCTGTTGTATATCTACAGAATTTGGAAATTGTACAATATTGTTTCATGTCACCTTTCCTACCCATTTATTTTCTAGGCTGTCTCCCTGAGGTCCTTCCTTCTCTCTTAGTGAAAAAGCAGCTGATGGCTCAGTATAAGTAGTTAAGGTCATACAACACTCCAGTCATCTCTTTGGGAATAAAGGAGAGGAGGTTCTGAAGTTACAGTTAAGAATGTTTTAGAAAGTTCAGTTTGTAAGACTTTTTTTTTTAAATAGATGTTAGTGAATTAGCATTTTCAGTGGGAGATTGAAGGATATGCTGGCAGACTTGTCAGCGTTCCCCTGCAGTGCTCTGAATGCATGCCCAGAGCTGCCAGCATATGTAACCTCATCATTAGCCTCCCAATAATTGTTCTTTGTCTGATATCCCAAGTGTCCACACTCAAGTGATCAAATGAAACTGTCTGTTTTCATAAAATAAAGCAAAATGAAGTTTCTAATTCTTGTCAAATGAGGAAGTTTGAAAACTCGAAGACTAGCATGGGGGAAAAAAAAACCAAAACCAAAAACAAAAAAACCCCAAGAAATTCTTCTGTTCAAATCATCTGTATTTTTAAGATTCTCTGAAGCTATGAATTTGCTTTTACTATTAAAATGAAAAAATGAAATGAACACTGTGCAAGTGATTGCAGGGTGTATTTGTCTCCACTGAAAATCCCAACCTGCAAAGACATAGGCAATGTGCATCTTGCTGCCACAGTCATAAGCTGTCTGGCTGCTGTTTGCCCCTTTGCCAGAAGGGTACTCTGCAATGTCTACATGGCAAAGGAGAGAAAATTTCCATTCTCTTTCCTGGCATTTGATGAGGTTCATACTTGAAAGAGCTTTTGCGACACAGCAAAAAGCAATCTCCAAATTTTTCTGGAACTGAAAATGCATCCACATATTTGCCTGCATTACAGAAGTTTTTAGAATTTTCTGTTGTAAAATTGTATCTTTAAGGTATAAAACTGTGCAGATGTGTAAAGTAAAAAAGTATCTCCATGTACAGTGGCAAGGGAAAAAAAAAAAAAAAAGCTGAAATCTTGAAAAGGTCAAGAGGTCCAAAGGAATGTTTATATTGTCATTGAGCATAGTAACTAGGAATGAACTCAATAGCATCTAGCCCTTACAGCATTTAGCATCTACTGCAAGTGTGACTACAGTGCATTTCCTTTTCCTGGTAATTAAGATGCTGTTGTGTAAAGGTATGACTTCAAAGTTGTGTCTGGGCCCCCACTCTTCTGTCTTATTGACAAATTTCCTGCATTTAAGGTTTAAGGTTTTGCTGAGCTCTCTTTGTGAATCCAGATGAAAACAATGGGGGAGTTGAAACAACTCCTGAGATGTGAATAGAATTCTTATTTGGGGAGTTAATTGAACTTCTGTCCACCTGATTTTACGTGGCAGATTCCCAGGTGACTGAATGTATCTCCTCATTGTGACTATTATGTATAAGCGGTGTTAATTGACTCACAATTCAAGTTATGATGCAGAGTTTCTGAGAAGTGTGTGTAAAATGCACAAAATATAATGAGTTACATGGCTTTTCAGGTATTTCTGTTGCTTTGGTTTTGAGAGTCCTGGGTTTCATATGTTAGTTAGGGTCATTTTGGTTCCAGACCTATTTACTGCCAGATTGCCACAAGAAAGTATGAATATGTTTGCTCTCTATTACTCTAGTCTACAACTAGAGGTAGAAACTCCTAAAAATGCAGCATTTAATTTGTGAAAATCCAGCTTGGAATGTGAGTCATCACATATGGTAATTTCTGTCCAAGTTTTAATATGGCAAGACCTGCATATCTCCCAAAGTAATCCTTCTCTTCTGCTAAATGTAAGCAATAGTAGCATAGCAATTCAGTTGCAAAGACTATTTTGCAGTGCTTTTTAAAAGATGATCAGTTACCTCTAAGGAAACATGGAAATAGCATCTTGATTTGGGAACAGTTCTGAGAAATAGTATTTCAGTGTGCTTGAATTTAACAAGTTGAATGTTTGTTTGGGTTTTTTGAAAGCAGGACTAGTTACTTATTGTATACATTAGTTTTATTGTAGAATTATCATCTATGCAGTATTTGGCCAGGATTTGAGGTCACAGACACTCTGTCAACTGAGAGTGACAACATTTGGCCAGTGGACACCTTGTCTTCTGTACTTGGACATCACTGCAGGGCCTCTTACAGCCTTTCCCCTGGAGGGAAACGGAGAATGTTGCTCTTCCCTAGCCAGCTCTTTCTGTTGCCTTTTGAGATAGCTATTTGCCTCTAGCTGTGAGACAATATTTGCATCCCCTACACATGCATAAAGTACCATCTCAGTCTATATATTTTAGTAATTGTCACACATCAGCCCTAAAGCAAAATATTGTCACTGGATTCGTGGCCTTTGAGTTATCTGAGGACTATAGTAAATGCCCTCAAACTGTATTTGCATCTCCCTGAAAAAGTATATGGCAGCACTCATAATGCTTTAAGAATAATAAAAGAATTACAGTAATCCCCTATAAATTTGTAATTAGATATTCAAATAGCTATGCTTCATTATGTCAGTTTTGAAACTTGTGTTATAAACTTGTCCAAACTTATAGGTGTGTCACTTTCTCTAACAGCCCATGTCCTAGCAGGGTTAGAGGGCTTTTCAACACAACATGATTGATAAACACCTCATTCAGATCCTCCTTTATAAAGCTATTTGTGACTAATGGTTTAATAGCTCAGGAGGAGAAGAAATAAAAGATGGGACTAACCCCTTCATGTCACCTTACTTCATCCACTGGAGAGGCTTGTGGTTACTGTCCCATCAATCTGGGGAAAATCCCTTACAGAGGTTTTAAAGATATAATAATTAGCTGTAAGGTGATATGTTAAAAGGACTACCAAAACCACCCATAGAAATCTAAAGCACTAAAGAGGCAAACACTGGAGACAGAAAATGCAGACGGCACAGCTACTGTATTGATTTGTTTTTTTCTGGAATTACAAACTCATTCTTCACTTAAATTAGTGATCAGTAGGGGCTGAGTCATCCAGTTCATGATCAAGGTCCCACTTTTTCCTCTTCTAAAGATTGTGTGGGCATGGGTAGGCCAGTTGCATTAGTGAACTGAAGTCCTTTTCCTGCCAGCTTGTCTTCTGGGGGACTCTCAGAGAGGTGTGCATCCATCCTCTTGCTAAAGACAGAATTTCCCCCCGTCATGGAAGAGAGGGACCAGCTGCAAGAATAACATGCCTATGGGGTGTTCCTGTATGAAGGCCTGTTGTGACCAAAAAAATATCTCTGGTTCAGGTTGGTTGGTGGCTGAAGCAGCCTTCTGAAGCTGCACAGAAACACCTCTCAACTGATCAATGGAGAACGAAAAAAAAAAAAGCTGACATTCAAAAAAATGTCTTTGAGCATGATCAACCTCGCAAACACTTCTCCCATGCCAGGATAACATGGGAAATAAGAAAGTTTTCGTTACATGGCATGATATCTATGTGTAACCTTCTGATGTACAGGTTAGTGAAGCTGATCAGACCATAGCAAACACCTGTGAAAATGTTGGTGATCATAAATAATGAATATGTAAACTGAATCTCAAAATCAGAATGATCCACTAACTTTAGTAGGCTTCTCATCTAATGTTAAGTATCAGAAAGCAAATTATTAATAAAATAATTGGCATCATCTCTAGCTTATATTTGAGCCTGGCAGCACTGAAGTTTATTAGTTTGCATGGTAGACATCCTAGATAATAACACTGCGCTCCCTTACAGTGATGAACTGCAGGTCCATCCATTGATAAAGTAGAATGCACACAGATGTTTGCTGCTGGAACAGATGTGCTGGTTTTAATACATTACTGCTTATCTGCTGATAATTGCTGCCTTTCTCCTGAAGAGAAGTGGCAAGACCACTGAGTACTGCTCATCTGCTTTGGTCTAAGTTCTAATATCTTGCCTTAAGCTGCTGTTGAAGGCTGCTTCAACTGAGCCCAGCTGGCTTGACTGTGAAATAGATGGGGGTCTCGTGCAGTTCACTCTAGCTAGTATTTTGTAAGACGCAATAGCATTTCAGAAGAGAGAAGAGGATGTGATAGCTTTTTGTGTGCCTTTAGGAATAGCAAAAAGCACCTTTTAAAAAGTTCTCTCCCAGGATTGAGACCAAAAAGATAGGAAGGGATGTTGCTGTATGTATGTACATAGAAAACCACCACTGAGTTAATAACCATACATCTTCCTAGTTCATAACTCTTCAAAATCATCTTAATCTACCCTCAGGGTTCCTAAAGTTGGAGTCAGTTGAAAATACACTGTATTTCCAATGTGCTCACTTTTGCTAGGGGCATCTATAAAGTGCATGGATTTGTATAGCAGCAGCTTCTACTATTTGTGCTGCAGCTTCACACAGAAGTAGAGCAGCAGTGTCTTTGCAACTGGGAAAATAGTGAAGTTAAAGAAAGAAATGCTTTAAATATTTTCCCTAGATTTCAAATAGAGAGTATTTTTTAACACAGATCTGATTTTTGGCCTGGGAGTGGGGCATATATTTCAGGAGATGCCAGAAATAGCTGCTTATGGGAGGCTGTGTGGCACTGTGGCCAGTGTTCGCAATAAAAAATGTAAGCACCTTAAAGATAAAATATTATGTGATTTCTTAAAAAACCCAGGGTGTCTAACTTGTAATGTTGCATGCTTGAATTCCTGAAGGCAAGAATATACTGCTAATTGGTGTGATGATTCAGTGTAACTGACCAATTTTATATATAGTTCATTTCCTTCCGTTCTACTATTTGATTTCATCTAATGATTTAAAAAATAATAAACACATGAACATTTTACACAGACTACTTCTTAAATAGTTCCTAAATACACTGTCTCAGCTGTAAAAGCAGCTCAGAATTGCTTTTGCAGGTTTCTTCCTTTAAGGGTAGGGGCATTATGTTCTTGTATTGTGTAGACTGCCTGCATGAGTTGCTGCAAAGTTCATTATACTGCTAAGGCTGTCAGTGGTATTTATGGATATTCATGTGCAGTGAACCCTTGAACCTGAGCTAGTCATCTGAGCGTTGCATGTAGTTAGAGTTGTGTTTATGCTTAACATTGGTAGCAGTATTTAATTGCTCCCTAGGAAAAATAATTGCAATTTGAACTCTGTTGTATAGTAGACAAGGGATTGCAAAAATGCCAGGCCTGCAGGAAGGATTGTCCTCCTCACACAAGTATTAATGATTAGACTTCTGTTTTCAGACTTCTGTTTCCAGGGTTTGGAAATGGATGTGGAACAAGTATATTATTTAAACTGTGCCATGTCCCGCTCCCATTAAAATCAGTAATGGCAAAAATTGCATTATGGAATTAATCCTATTTCAGAAATATTTTCCAGGCATTTTTGGTGTCAGCTGCAAGTGGGAGAAAGGGTGATGATGCCATTTTGCCACAGAGGAGTGGAGATCTTGCCTTATGTGAAGAATTTCTAATTCAAAGTATTGCCATGTTATCTCTGCTAAAGTTTCAGTTCTCATAATATAATATCAGATGGGAAAATCCCACATAACGCCTGGCATGTCAGCAGAACTGTTACGGTTCTGAGCCTAGTGGTGGTATACATGTCTTCAGAGTTGCATTTTAGTGCTCTCCTGCTAGTGTAAAGGGAGTTTATATTTCTGTAACTCTAGTGGGGATTCCTTTGGCTTGACACAATCCCGGGAATGTCTTTCGAACCATGTACATACACAGAACAGATGGCTTTCATGGGAAGCAGGAACTACCGTTCAGCATGTAAGAATTAATTTTTTTTCCATTTCTTGGTAGCTTTCTAACTTGAAATAAACCTTCCACAGATACTGTGTAATGGGAACAATGTCTTGATTCTATCTTTCTCCATCCCTTCTTTTTTTTCACTTTCCTATCAAGTTCAAAGAAAAATATCTTACAGATTCTAAGGATAGAAGTGTGGGGTTTCTTGTTTTGTGTTTGGTGTGGGGTTTTTGTTTGTGTTTGGTTTTTTGGTTTTTTTAGCTTTAAATTCAGTTACTACTGATTTTAAGCATTTGGATTGAAAGCTGAATTGCTGAAACTATGCCTTAGTGAAGAATGTGACAGTACAGGGTAGCGTTCCTGTCCTCTCAAGCACCAATGCCATCTGACCGATTCAGGAATGTAATTATTGACAGATATGTAGCTGCATATGGGAAACCATCTTTAGAATTTAATGCATTTTGCTTGTAATTTGATTAAATATGAACATTTTATAGTATGATATAGCAACATCAGTGAGTGATATGTTGTGACAGAATATAATATGAAGTGACCATATAAGATAATTAAAGATAACTTTTTAATCAAATTTTCACACTCTTGCATTTAGCAGGTTGTCACCATAAATGGATAGTTAATAAACTGTGTGCAACCTGCAAACACCAACTCATTTAATGGCTCTACTGTCTTGTAATCATGGGTTTGCTTTTCAAGTCTTTTGGCTTTATAGGAAATTAGCCTTTTTTATTACATAACAGCAATAAATAGACTTTTTTTTTTTTACTTTTGCTTTTGTTATGAGTGGGTATGCTCTTCTGCACTGTTGTCAGTCTGACAGAGAGTTTCTCCTAGATTTTTTTAGTATTTCTCTACCTTGCTAAAAAAGATGAGAACAAACCAGGTAACGGAAAAGATGAACACTTCAAATATTTGGTGTATCTATTTTAGTAAAAGTATTTGACCTTGAATATGTCTCCCAGTTACTACAAAGACAAAGAACAGGAGCTGTTAATATTCAGCTGCCTGTACAATAATGAATTACAACCTAACATTAGAGAGAAAAAATATGTGTAGTCTATTGTAATTCTTTAATTGCAAATGTATCATCATGGAATTGTTACTTGGATACCACTCGAATTCTTATGGAAATGTGTTTCCTTTCATTAGTAGGTAGATTTATTTGATGATATTACAGAATGGTACGTTAATTTTCATCTACTGTCCTTGTGTCATATTGATACTGTCCAGCTACATGTTTAAATAAGCATGTGACTTGTAGTGTCTAGTTTTTATTTTACATCTGAATATTCGCAAGTGGCTTAGATTAGCATATTATCTACAGCCAGAGAAGTAAATTAGCACATTTTAAAGAAGGTACATCCAGAGAATCTACCAAAAATAGATCGGCCAAAATCAATGAAAGACATGGCAAAACTGAATCATCTAAATTCAATAAGTACCTCATATCTAATGAGGTACTTATTCTCTTAGACCTGAGTGAATATAATAGGGATTGAGGACATAAAACTGTAATGTCTGTCTGAATCAATTCTCTTAAAGATAGTGGGGAATTGTTCAGGAAAAGATGCTGCATTTCTCTGTTTGTTTTGGTCATGTAACATTTGGGAGTCTCCCATCAGCTTCTAGTTTTCACCTAAGTTTGAGATTTACCACAGCTTGGTGATGGTTTAAGGTCATTGAGAGATAGTGATAATACCCAACTTGTATCAGCACATGAACTGACCACAAAGTTGTTGCTGAATCACCACAGCCATACAAAAATTATCGGCGCTACACTTTAGTCTCTGTCTTGCTTGGGTATTTTGGCAGAGGTGGATGGTACTGCATTGGAGGCAGGAAAAAAATTTACAATGTTGGTTATACTTGGGGAGTTTAGTGGTAGAAGTTTAATGAGCTCCCAAGAGCCTCCTCTAATATATTAACTGAGTGGGCCATGTCAGCCCAGTGTGATTCCGTGGAATAAATGTGTCAGCTTGTTTTGGTGTATGTGCATGCTTTTTTTCAGAGATTGGGCAAAATTCCTTTTGTGGTACCAGAGCTGCCAAGGGCCAAACAATTATTACAGATTACTTGGGCAGCCCTTTCAGTGATGACTGACTGAGGGTAGTTCAGCATCATAAGCCTTGTGTGGTAACTGTTGAGCTAGTTACTCCCAAATGCAGCAACTACTTACGGTGGTTGCAGTGAGTGGCTGGGAGCTCGTTGATTGGCGATCTTCATTCTAGAGCGTACAAGAATTGAAAAATGTGTTGCTGCACCATCCAGTGAGGCTTATATCACTAATTATATTTAACGTGTTTCTTGAGAAGTGTGTTTGTTCTATGGTTGAGGCTGAAGCCTGCAGGCCAGGCCAGTGTACTGATAGTGCCCTGAAGAAGAGAAGGTGGTGGCAAGACTTGCAGGCTTGCAGTGCATAGGGATTTGCAACCAATTCTGTCACAAAGAAGGTGTTTCAATTATGTAACACGTCTTGATCAGTGAAGTCTCAGACGTCAGATGTTTCCTCAAGGGTCCATACACAGCTTGTGCTGTTAATATTTGCTCCCTTCCACACTGAGATGTAGCAACAATTTTCAGCTAAGAGACTGTGAACTGCAGTAGCAACTCAGACTGCGAACAACCTATGCTCTTAGCTCTTAAGGGACTAGGCTTTTGAAAGACAAATTGTGCATAACCCTTAAAAACGGTATTTAATGCTTATTCAGAGTACTACCAGGATGATCATAAAAAGTGACACTTATATTTATGGCCTAAATAAGATGAACTCTGCTTTGATCCTGCAAAATCTTCATGTAAGGCCTTATTCTTTCCGATGGCATGAGATATCCCACATTTCCCCCTCAGTCTTTCTATTGTGACCCTCAGCAAGAGAGCACCAGTCACTGCTGCTATGGGCGTGGAACGTGCCCACTAGGAGCCTAGTTTGTGATTACCAGCTAATTTTACATAGGCCACCCTAGAAGCTGTTGGAGAGAAATAAATCACTGCAGAGCTGTCCTGGATTTAAGCCACTGAAAGGCCTATAAAAATATTCGTTACCCAGATACCTGAGCTGACCAGCCTTTTCTACAGACCTTAAACTGTCTGATATGTTTTGCATTGCTCGTTTTGGGTGGTTTAAGGCAGGCAAGTTGAAAAAGTAGATTTTGGCAGCTGGAGCAGGAAACGTGCATTTGCCATTTAAGTGCATGTAAACAGGGGAAAATCCTATTAGACTGCAGTTGATGGAACCATGTACTGTGAAATGCAAACTTTTGATAGAAGTAGTTGATGCTTTATTATTTTCTGTAATGGAGACTAAAAATTGTTCCCATTTCCTCTTAGAGCAGTTGAAGGCATCCCAGCTTTCTTGCTGTTCCTCCCCGTTCCTCACTTACAGCTGCTGTCCTCTAATATCACCAAGGCTTCTCTGTGGAGGTCCCTCTCCTTGAAAATGCCTTCAGAACATCCACAGCATGGCTTGTAAGATCTAAGGCATATCTATAAAATAATCTTTTTGTCTCACTTTTGTTTCATGCTGTCTCTTCCCCCTGGGGAAGCTTATCTCCCATTCTTAGGAATGGCTGTGATGTCTGAGCAGCCAACATGGTTGTGCAGCCTCTTCCTGAGAGCACAACTCCCTGTTTCTTTTGCAGTGAGTACTTCTAGGCTAGTGGAGAGAGGAACTTTCTACATTTGAACAGGATGATTTACAAGTATAGGAGCTTGCTTAGCACATGATTTGTTTTACAAATAAAAGATATTGGGGATTACACTTTTAATGCGGTTTTTCAGCTGTAGAGAGAGACAGCAAAGAGCTGCTGCATCTCTGGATTTGTTCCACTCCCTTGGTTGGGGCCAAGTTTTGGGTCCCCTGCACCCTCTGGCTGCTGAGGATTGCTCTGTGAGGAGGGGCTTGGGTGACTTTTTTTTCTTTTGCACAGAGATGGTTTAAGCAGCCAATCCTTGCTCCACTTACCCCAGCAAAGGAAATCCTGTGTGAACTGGAAAGTGTTAGAAAGGATTTAATGAGATTATCGTGAACTGTTACTTCACAAAAAAATCTTAAACCCACAGGCAGCTGTGCTGTATAACTGGGGACAGGTGAAGGAATGTGACTAAAGAAGCTGTCTACTTATTTAAAGAGGCAAAACCAAGGCCATTTTTTTAATGTCTTAACATGCATTTTAACTAAAAAACAAAACAAAAAAACCCAAACAAAACAACAACAAAACAAAAACAAAAACCCAAAAACAACAACAAAAAACCAAACCAAACAAACAAACCAACCAAGAAAAACCACAAAAATCACCCACAAAACCACAAGCAAGGAGAGAATATGCTCCTCCAAAAGAAGGGATATTGTAGAAGTCTAGTATCTTCAAATTTAGATTTATTTTTTATATTATTGCAGAAGTAAGTGAAACTGAAACTACAATTTGAAAATTCAGTGGCGTAGTGGACTATGCAAGTTCCTACTTGCCTTCAAGCTCAACATACCAGCTGGAAGGAAATCAGAGAGGTCACAGTGTGTCCACATCATGTTGGGGACTGCTTTGAGGTTTGACATGTCTTCTGTTGTAATACATAGAATTTAGTAGCAGTGGAATTTGGTTGTTATTGCGGGATTTTTTGTTTTGGTTTTGGTGGGGTTCTTTGTTCAATCATGTGCTTGTGATAAATCTGTAAATACAGCTAAGATTCATCTGGAAGTCAAGTACCGTTTGTGCTTTTTACGACATTGAAGCCACCAAATGCATTTGCTTTCTGTGTGTTTGGTTACTTCTGTGGTCTTTGTGCACCTGTAATTATAGGAAAGTTATGAAGAGTGGGTGTATATTATGGAATTAATCTCCCTGGAAACCTGGGTACCTAAAACCAGTGTGCCACCATGGTCTTTCAGGATGCTCTGCTGTGAAGTTCAACCTATAGAGCACTGTGATTGCAAACAGAGGAACAAATTGGTTTGCTCAGCAAAAAAAAAAAAAAAAAAAGAAAAAAGACTTATTTTAACAGAAAATTGTTAACCAGTAAAGAGCATGGGAGGGAAAAAATAGATCCTCTGCAAGCATTAGACTAGGATTTGTTTTGGCAGATGCCTATCTTGAATTTGTAGGACACTTTCCAAATCCATCAGGCATGCTTTTGGGGTGGGAGCAGGGTGACTAAATCCATGTCTTTGTCCATTTATTGCTTGAGAGAATAGCTTGGAGGCTGAAATCCAAACTGTGCTGAAAGGAATTTCTGAAATACGAAATTATGTACTGATAAGATACTGTATCAAGAGACTCTGGTGTAACTTAATTGTTGAGAACACTTTATGGTATAAAAGTATTGTTTATTATTTTTATGCATGCTTAAAACTCAGTATAATTTTTCCTCAGTTAAAGGCAAAGTTCATGATACTGGCTTATTAATGTAGATTTAAACCTTGATGTCTCACACTTCCAAATGTGCTTGTTAACTGGCATTGCAGCCACCTTGAAAGACCTCACCCAGGAGGGAGGGGGTCAGTTGTCCTGACAATGGACCAAGCAGGAGTCCATGTGTGCACAAATGCACACACGTGGCTTAAGCACACTGACAGCATGCTGAGAATAGGACTGAGCCCATCTGCCCTCGACCCTTGAGCTTCTTCTGGCCAGGCCAGAGGTCTAAATTTAGGTTCCCAGGTGGTGAAAGGGGCTGAAGAACAGCTGCCAGCACTGCCTGCTGCAAGCAAGCAGATGAACTGCTGGATTGGGGGGATTCAACTCCCTAGATGGAGGGATCTCATCTATGGATAAGAGAGGAAAGCCCTGAAAAAATAGTGTGAATGATTAAAAAAAATTTTGAGTGTATTTACAGCTGTCTTCAGGCATTCCTTCTTTTCTGTGCCCCAGCATGACACCAAACCATCCATCTCTGTTGGTCCTCCTCTTTCATCTTCTTGTGGCATCATTCTTTGGCATATTGAGAGGGAAAGGAGAAATGGAGATTTGGGAGGCACGCTGCTCCTGCCATCAGGAAGGCCATAATAAGCTACTTCTGGAATTGGTTTTGAGTATGTTAAATTTTGGAGAAAAGAGGGACTTCAGGGAAATAAAAAGTAATTATCTAAATTAGTTTAGATCTGAAAGAATTGAGCAAAACTGTAAGAAATTTTCTCAATTGATACAAGTGTGCAGGTTAAATTATTTTCAGCAAATGCATTGTCAAATACAAAATCCTGGTATATTTTCAGAATGTTGAAGTAAGTCTGAGTACAAAAAGTATCCTCATGGACAAGTCAAAGAAATCTGCTTTGCACTGTGAGAAAAAGAGAATAAAACATTTGACTCCAAACAATACACAGAGCTGATTTCTGAGAGTGGTTGTGTCACTCAGTGAGTGTCACATCCTACTGGGAACACCACATTTGCATCAGGCCACCTCAACTGATAATAAGGTGCAGCAGTAATAGGTGGGTGACTAAAATATGAGATGAACTATCTCCTGAAGGAGCAAGAAATTTAAAATTTGGGGGCTGGTTGGAGAGGATTTCAATAAGAGGAGACAGAAAAAGAAAATAACATGTAAAAAGAAGAAGCAAATTGAATTCTTCCATTTAACCTTTTACATAATAAAAGACAGGAGACATCCCAATGAAATTAAAAAGCAATGCATTCAAAAATTAATAAAAAGCAAATATCTTTCATTGGAGACAGGAATATGGACAAACTGAGTTGTTGCTCTGATTGGATATGTCAGCACAGAAGTTGCTATGTTATGTGACCTTTTGGGGAAGCCTTTAGCCTCTGTAGCTGGGTACGGTTTTATTTTGCCACAGTCTGAGACACCTGGACAGAAGCCAGCTCAAGCTCAATAGTTGGGTAGATACAGTTGCTGTGGGAGTGGTAGTTGTAGATATATTGCTGTGAGCTCATGGTGGCTCACAGTTTGTGGGGAAAACTTCTAGCTGGAGTGCCATGTGCAGCTTGTCATTGCAAGATCAGGGAGAATATGACACAACACTGTAAATACTGTTTCTGGTTTATTAAGTCAAACACGTATCACACTCCTTTAACTTTCCTTTTATGATGTTGGTTCCTTACTGAAATACAGTCAGCAAGGGTCATTAGTAAAGCTTAAGGTACACTCTTCCCTCATACATTTAGATTTTGATCCAGTTTGTTGAAGAAATGGGGTTTTATTTATCTAATAGAATAACTTGTGTTGTAGGTAATCCAAGTGAAACCAGTAGATGGACTTTTCATGGGGTGAGCCACTATATATACATGTTCGTGTGTATGCTTATACTGCTAAAAGCAATTAATTTCTTTTCATTTCATTCAGATATTCCAAGTTTTAAAAGCTAGTTTTTAACCAATTAAAAAAAAAAAAAAAGATAGGGACCCAAGCATAGTAGACTGGGTCAAATCTCACTAGGATGATTATTTGTTTGAAACTTTGTGATCCAAATGCTCTGTAGCCAAAAACCTTCTAATGAACAGTTCAGTTAAAGCTGAACACAGATTTATAGACGGGACACATGGTCTTAAACCTCAGCCCATAGTTAGCATACCATATCCTGATTCCCATAAGCAATGAGGTGAATGGTTTACTCCTTATATTTTTTTAAAAGTCTGTTGCAACACGTGATGCACAGCCAGAGTGGGTCCTCAAGAGGAAATGTACCTCTTGAAGGCAGTGAGTGTCTGTGCTACTGCTGGAAATGGCTTAAATGAAAATTAGGTGAAATTGGTAGTAGATTTCTCTATGCTATCATCTTGGATATTGCCCACTTTCCTAGAAACTACTAGATTTTCTTGTGCCTGAATACTACTTTCTTCTCAATACACTTTTCCTGTGGCTTAATCCAAAGGTCTTTTCACCTCTCTTGGCAGGGTACTGCTCCTTTTCTCAGGGATAAGTCACTTTTGATATATGACTGAAAAATTAATGGCTTTAGAAGGAACAAAACTCTATCAACCAGTTCTGGAAAAGCAGCAGAACTTCACCATGATGAGATGCATCATACTGTGAACTGCTCTCCTAAACTGTGGCAACAAATGAGTATTTGCATTTTGTACTTACTTCCAGTTAAATGAAAAATAGCCTTAGCTTGCTGTTTCTGCTGGAGTGGTCAGCTGTGAAAGTAAGTTTACATGACCAGAGTAAGTTTTGGAGTTAAAAAGCATGATCTAGTGAAGCAAATAACACTTTAAGAGTTATTTCATGTAATCTACAGATATGGAGAATAAAAGCTGTTTGAGAGCTAGTTATGATGGCTTATTTGGGCAACTGATTTGTTTCCGTGAAAGTCTGCAGTCTATAATCAGACTATAGTTTGACAAAAGACTATAGTCTTTTGGCTACAGAGCACTTCTATATGGTCAGGTTTGTCTATAAGGACGATACTGTATTTACAAATTCAGCAAGGCCCTGCTGCTAAGTACATTTCAGAGCAGCACATGCACCGCCTGCTATATGCTTATTTTCTCCTGACTCTCATAATTTAAAATAAACATGTAGACTTGAAGCAGGAGGTTTATAAAACCAGTGGTAGTTCTTGTGAAATCAGGAAATATTAAATAGAAGTGTCAGTCATTGCAACATATGAAATGGTTTAGTCATTAGTGATTTTTGTAATATATTCTTCACGAAAACACATGTTATTTGTGGTAATGAGTAATAAGTATTTGTGTGTGGTGAACAGTAGGTTCATGAGTTCTTAAGGATGTGATTTACTTTAAATTATGCTTTGAAAATACTCTGTTCTTAGGAATGATTTTTAGAATTTACTTTGTTTTTGTAAATACTAGGCAGGTAAGAAACAGAATGGTTTGGGTTGTTCTGCTTTTATTTAACAGATCTGGCAAACCTTTTGTTCACTTCTCCTCCCTACAGTCTGCACACAGTTCACCCCAATTTGTTAAAGAGGAATTGTTGCCCGTGGTAACTGCAGAGAATTTGTTGAAAAGAACACTTTTAGAAGACAATGGGGCCCAAATATACTGTGGCACAGATTTAAACTTTATTAAGTCTGTCTTGGACTACTCTCTCCTCTCACAAGTTAAGAGAAGAAAAGTTTGTCAGCCTCCACGCTGTGAGCGTGATTGATGCCCAGAACATCTGAAGGACTTTTGTGTCCACATGCTCTCCATGAGGGCATAATGTGTGAATACTCAAATAAAGTCAGCCCTTATCAGATGTCATCTAGGCCTGAAAGCAGATCAACGGTGACAGTCATACCCCATAAGTGAGAACACAAATCATCCTTGCATGCTTTGGACAAGTTACGGGTTTTTTCTTCCTTCTTGCTGCTGTTTTATCCTTTCCAAATGGGAGGTTTGTGTGTGTCAGAGGGGAGGGGGAACTTTGGCAGATCTCTGGGAAAAAAAAAAAATAAGAGACAAAACCCAGAGGAATACGTGCAAGGAATACTAGATGGTCCTCTCAACTGGATCACAGGGGAAAGGGGGTTTGTGTGCAAGGCAGTGGCTGTCCCTGTGCAAGGTCTGAGGTGTGTGGCTCTTCTTGGGCTGCCAGGGGATCATCCCCACAGCTGGAGTGGGGCAAGAGGGAAGAAACTTGGGCAAAAGAGGTTCAATTCACCTCTCCAGTGCCCTTTGAGAGTCTTTTCAGAGGTTTCCAAGCACATCACAGCTTTTGTTGTCTGCTTGTCCCTAGATTTGAATGCCTCAATTTTTCCAGTGGAGCGAAAGCTACTTTTTATTCTTTTTGACTTTATTCTCCTTGGATGGGGGACCCTATTTCACAACAAAGTGAATAAAAATATTAGAGAATAATGCCTTTCATTAATTCATTTCTGCCAGCTTTCCTGGAGAAAGCAGATGTAGGCAGGTTTCATCTGAAGGAAAAAGCCTTCCATTTGTGGCTATTACTTACTGTAGTTTAAGTACTGGATTGTTTTTTATGTAGGAAAATAAAGAGACCAGCAATGAAATGTTGTTAATTTAGACTTTTTTGATTTGTGCTTCTGCTTAGAAAATGATTTTAATAGGCAAAGAGCTTTTACAGAACACAAAATGTATAGGAAAATAGCATAATTAGCAGGAAGAAAGAAAAGATATGGTTACATCATTGGCAGCATTAACAACTATGGAAACAATGATGTCATCCTCTAAGATGTGAAAGTTTTTTTCCCACACTTACGATGTCTTGAAAATTTTCTTTATATTTTTATAAATGTAGTGTCCCTATCAGGGCAATAATTTGCAATACTTTTGCTTGCTTACACTGTGTAAGTGTATAATACCAGTGTATTCCCCAGGACTGAGGGAAAGTACCATGAACACTGACAGCCTGCCTACAAACCCTGTAATTATAACACATTACTGTGTACTTAATTTATTTATTTTGCTTTGTGCTCTAATAATAACAGGAGTGTCCCACTCCACATTGAAGATGCACAACGAAAAAGATTTCTTAGTTGCAGTTCATACCTTGAACTTGGAAGATATCAGAGAAACAGCAGCAGGACAACCTCTCCCTTCCCTTTGTTTCCCATTGCTGTGCTGTCACCCCTTTGCTCTGCTGAAAGGGACAGTAAGATTCACATTAAGGTCTGAAACACTAGAATACAAGACAGGAGAGGAAATCTCTTGCGCCATTAAATTTATGACAATGATGTCTTAAGCAACCATATTACATATCCCTGCCCCCCCATCCTTGTTTTAATTCCAAAAAGTGATCAAAATATGTGTTAAAGTTTATACTTTCTTTTTAGCCACTGTCCCAAAGAGAAATAGCACCTGATATCCATATATCCTGTATAGATTTGCAAACAACCACTTAATTTATAGAGATACACCATTGACTCTCAGTCTGAAGGAGTCCTCCTGCCATCCACACACTAATCCACACCGTGTATTGGGCACCTATTGTTAATATTGAAAAGAAACTGATAAAAGCCAGTAATTTTAAGAGGTGCTTTACCTTGGCTCACTCTTCTATACCAGCATGCAGATCTCTGGTTTCCTTCAGGGAGCCTGACTAGCTAACCATAGCCATACCAGCACACCTTAAGTTACCCAGTCAGGGTGCAGCTTTTCAGTTGTATTTGAGATTCTTCCCACTGTGAGTTTGTTGTGAGATATAGATATGAATTAAGGACTGATTTTAAACACTTATTTGCTTTAGTCTTGTGGCAGTTTTGACCTGCACAAGAAACTCATTTTCTGCTGGCATCCTAAAAGCATCTCAAATTCTCCATACTTTTAATGACAGTCTTTCAGATTCAGACATTTTCAGCTCTGAATTCATCTAGTCCTTTCAGGTCACACAGGCGGAGCTTTTGGTGTCCATCTCAAGTGTCCAAAATAGTAATGATCTTCCATCTTACAGTCAAAAAGGTCTAGGAGTGGCATTCTATGTGTGATGTAGGAAGAATGGCCTGCTCTGTAGTGTACAATGAAAGATGTGTGATATGTGGCAGTTGGGATTTTTTGTTTTAGTAACAGAAGCATTTAAAATGGTGTCAGCAGATGACAAAGCATTACTGTAAGGGGTTCGTTATGGGAGTTTGGGAAGGAAATGTCAAGCATGCTTTTTGAAGACCATATGTAGGTTAAATACGAATTTTAGAACTAAAGTAATTCTTCCCATGAAAACTGATTTGTGTGGAACAATACTGCATTTAGGACTCATATTCAAAAATAAATACTTTAGACCCTGCTGTGTGACTTTCTTGTATATTCCAATGAAAACACATGAGAAAGACAGAAAAAATAGTATTCACATGATTATATTCACAGAACTGTTGCATTACATTCATGTGTATCAAAATGGATGTTGGTGTTGCAGTTGTATTGTAAATTGGTGTAGTAATCAAGCAGGTAATAGTTTTAAACAAAAGGATGAAGAAAGAAAAACAAATTCCTCTCATCACCAGGAAAACAAGAGTAACGCTCACCACATTTGTGGTAGCTGGTCAAGGTCTGGTTTATGAACACTGACCAGATTACTCTGAGTCACATTAAAAGTGAATTTTGTTCTGCATTACATATTGTTTGTTGTATGATGGCTGCTATGTGGACACTTCAAATATTTCTGTTTTGCTAAGCATCATCAAAGATGTGGATCTTCCCCAGAAAGCCACTTGCTTGAAGCCAAATACCATCTGAAGCATGGTAGTGAAACTTACCTAATAAGATGTCAGGCTTCCATTAGCTGCATCAGTCCAGTATCAATGCCAAACTGAATTAACATTGTCACAAGGGAGCTAATGAATCACAAACCCTACTCTTCTCATTCTTATATATAAAAAACCCAAAAGTGCTGTCATTAGTTATGACACTATATTGATATGGAGTTTAATTGTAAATACATAGTTTACCCCTGATTGGACAGTTTCAGGTTTTTTGTTTGGTTTGGTGGTAGTTGGGAGTCTCTTTTTATTGTACATCTGTAATTTTCCTGTTAAATTGCTGTATTCACTGTTTCAAGGGCCTCACCTGTATTTTGTTGAAGAATGTAGACCGCATACTTGTGTTGCTTGATGCTGTAACAGTTGTTTAAAACACTTGTTCCCATCCTAAGGGGCAGATGTGTAAACAGTTCGAAAGTCGTGTGGATGTGGCATTATGGGATGTGGTTTAGCGGTGAACAGGGTGGTAGTGGGTTAACTGTTTGACTTCATGATCTGAAAGGTCTCTTCGGCCTTAAATGATCCTGTGATTTTGTGGGATTGCATCTGTTGATGACCTGATACTGTAGAAGTCTATAAAACCTAGCCATGGATGAGGTGGATTTGTTTAATGTGCCCAAGTGACACAACTGCGTTGCATGTGTGACCATCGGGGCTGAGGTTAAATCCGCATGTGCTGCTGATTCACTAACAGGCTTACAGGGAAATCCTGCGCTGCCCAAATAGCGAAGTGGCTCCGTTAGTACTCGAAGAACGACACATGCCTAGAAAGCTCGTCCTGTGACAAGCTGCGGGGAGGGTGCCCTGGGTGAAAGCACTACGGGCAGGAACGGAGCCATCGGTTCCTCCTGGTTCCTGGCTGCCCTGAGCTACTGCTGGCGAGCACTTTCTGCCCAGGGAGGGGTCGCGGTTCCCGAGCGCGCCGCGGCTGCGGGTCTCTTTACGGGCAGAGGAAACGTCTGATGTTCGAAAGCCGCGACGGTCCGGCTTTCTTGCGGGGCCGGGGGTGTGCCGGGGCAGGGGCAGCAGAGGGGTACCTCTCCCGGCGGCTCCTCTGCGCTGCCGCCGCCGTCTCGCCTGCCCCTTTGTGTCCCGCCGGCAACCCAGCCCTGCCCTGCCCTGCCCTGCCCTGCCCCGTTGCCTGACGGAACCGGCCGGGGACAGGAGCCGCCGGGGGCGGGGGCGCGGCGAGGAGGCGGCCGGTGCCGACGGGCGGAGCGGGGCCGGTCGCCGCGGCTCTGCCTGGGAGCTAGCGAGGCACTGGCTGCACGCCCGAGGTGAGCGGGGACGGACAGACCGGCGGATGGACGGAGGGGGGCGGCGGCGGGAAGGTGCCCGCGGATGGGGCGAGGGGGGAAGGATTTTAGCTCCCGACTGTCGTTTTAGTCGTGCCGGGTGCGGCGGAGCGGGGGATGCTGCGAAGGCGCACGACGTGCGGGGACAGCCGGCGCGATGGGGAGGCGAGAGCTGCCGCTCCTGCTGTTGTTCGCTGGGTGATAGCACGACTTGGGGCTACTTGCACCGCTCAAAAGACAAAGTTTTAAAGCAGCTGTGTTGTAGCAAATCTGCCTTTAGAAATCCTGAGCATTTCAGGCTTTTCCGGTAACTTTTGTATGGTTGCTCCTTTTAACAGCGAAGCGATTTTAGTAGTAGTATCTGTAGGCTTAAGGAACGTTATGCTGGTTTCGTAGGAAGACTGAACATGTTCATGCTTCAGTCTTATCAGGAAAGCATCATGCTAAGGATGGTAATAATGATTCATGATAAGTGAATGTGCCGTATTTGCCCATCAAGAAGTAAAAATTTGACTTAGCTAATAAGAAAAGGGAGCACTAATTAGCAGTAAACAGATTGCAGTAAGGCAGAATTGTCATTGACAGCGGAATCATAGTAACTTTGATCATTATAGAGACTGAAAATAAGGAGTGTGTATTAGAGGATTTGGAACATGCAAAAATTGCGTTTGAGAACAAGTTCTGGGTGCAGTAAATGAGCTGACATGTTTTGGGGAGGTTTTTGGGGAGTTTATGAATGTGCTTACATAGTGTGTCATTCATGTACTGATGTTCTTTGGAAGAACTATGAAATTGGTGTCATTGAAGAGTAATTTTTCTGTTAGGCTTAATGTCTTTTGAAAAGTGGTATATAATTTAATGAAACACGCTTGGATGTTTTGGCTTGGATGTTTTCATTATGGAGCAGTTAACTAGTAAGATGAGTATCACATCTGAAAAGAGAAAAAAAATATGCACAGCAAGGAAGTTTTTTCTTTATCCGCATGAATTAGTTCCATTAACTGAGCAGGTAAACATTCTGTGACGTCATCTACAGCCCTTTAGTATCAGCCATAAGTTTTCCTTATCCTTGAGATGATTTTTACTCTGGCTTCCTTAATAAGAAGTGCTAAAGCTAAGGAGCAGAAGAAACAGCAGTGCCGTTCGTGTAGTCCATTTGACCAAGGCTTTCATGTGGTGGGAAGTAGATGCAGTGTCCATGGGAGCAGCTGGGCTTGGGGAGAGCATGGTAGATGCAGAGCAGGATTCTGAGCAGCAATTGGACTGCTGGAATCCTAAGAAATTAAATGATATATGCAGCTCAGATTCAGGCTTGCAATCCTTGGTCAGTCATTTTCTCCTTCAATCACAAGAATACTGTATTGATGTTTTTTATCTAATGTCTGACTGCCTTCAGATATGACTGTAGAAGTTCTGTATGAGGCATAGGAGTGAGGGTGCTGCACAGTTTGGGATGGAATGAGCTGGTCTTAAAGACTTCAGGTGATACTGAAAAGTACAATTTAAAACCATTCACTGGTGCTGTTCTTCAGAACTAAGTGATACTTTTGTGACATGCAGACTCGACAAATTGCAGTCACACCTGACTGACCAGTTCTGGATATCTTTGCACGGACCCTCAGTATTCTGCCAGCACCCTCTACTGCCGAAGTGGAGAGTGCAGCTGAGACTCCATCAACTACCCTGAAACCAGCAGTCATAAATGTTCCTGAGTTTTACTAATTTCTCTCTTCCCTTTTAAAATTTTGATGGGTAAATGCTCTGACATTTTTCTTTTCGTTCATAACGGGGTTCTTAGATTATCCTCAGAGTTATCCATACCAAAATAACGTGTCCCCAAAGCCGTTGAGAATCTTGTTGCCTTGACCTTCAAGGAAATCGTATGTATTCTGATTTAGGAACATCTGGAAGGGGATTAGGCAGATCTGTAGAAGAAATACAGTAGTCTGCTGGAAGATGTGCACAGAAAACTTAGGTTGTCCAGGAGAGACCAAGATTTTTCCCTCTCTGCAGAATTTCAGGCAGAAAGATGAGCATCCACAAATTATGCCAAAAGACAAGATCCTCAGATACTGTGTCTTATCAACAGTGTATTTACAAGTGTCAGTAGGACACTTGTAAATTACACCAGTTATTTGAAACCTAGCTGCTTATGAGTTCACAACTTGCATTTGAAATATATTCCCAGCTTCCTGTCAACTGGGAGTAAAATCTTTTCTTGAGTTTTGACCAGCTGGACAAGTTTTTTTTTTAGAAAATGTAACTAAGTGGCTTGTTCAGCACAGGGTTTTTCCCCTCCTGCGAGCTGTGAATTTTTTGTTTACCAGTACTATTCAGAGGGTGAGAGGCTTGTGCTGGGGTACCTTTGCCAAGGAGTGCCCAAGCAAGTTCCCACAGGTGCCTTCAGCAGCTCCATGTCCTTATCTGAAATACTGAACATAAGAAAAAAGCCACCTCAAAATCTTTTGGCAAATAAAGAAAGGCAAAGTGATGGAAATTGAAGCTGAGGATAGGATAATTTTAGGAGCTAAATCCATAGAAAAAAACCAAGCAACTTGTAAAGCTATGCATTGTATAATTGCATTCTTTATGTAGTATTTCTTGTTATGTTGCATCACTGTAACATTTTGCTTTCTCCTAACCTTTGGGTTATGGGTGAGTTTCAAGGCCAGAACTCTCAAAAAGAGAGCTTAAAATCAAATTAAGAGATCTTTAAAGTAATTCAGTCCATGCCTCAGGCTGAAATCAAGACTTTCTAAAGCTACATTAATTCTAGCTTAAATTTGCTTACTAAATTTGTTTCTGTGCAAAATAGTCATAGTGAGGACAAGAATTGCTAGCCTGTGGAGTTTGCCCTTTGTCTATTCCTTTGCCTGGGGAGATCCTGATGGTTCCACATGGTTGCTAATATCTAATATATCATTAATGTAATGGATGATTTGCACTAGATATTGAGGGTTTAGTTAGTCCTTCTGACGTGTTTTTTGACCTCCCTTCAGTGCTGAGGAGACCACAGTTCTCAAGGCAATTGGTTCCAGTGTCTCCCTATTCTCTCCTCTAAAAAAATTACTCCTAAGTGTACTGTCTACTCTGATCATCTTTGTGCCAGTTGAAGCCCAGTTCTCTTTTTCCGATCTTGAGTGTCTCCAATCACTTTTGCTAAACTGTACTGTGCATTTTTCAGTCTCTTTGTGTGTCCCTCAAAGTGCAGAACTCAGACCTGAGTATTTTTTTATATTTGTGCAATTGATTTTGTGCAACTGATTTTGTGCGTGCAATATGTTATACTGGCTGGGTATTGTATTATACTGTCTGAATAGCACCCCATAGCCTCTTCCAAACATTTCTCCAACTTCTTAAGAACATTTCTGAGCGCTAGCCAGTTCACATGCAGTCTTATTTGCTGTATGACCACAAGGCTTGTATTTTGTCCTGGAGGGAACTGGAATATTTTTGACATGGTTTGTTTGTGACCAGTGTTGGGTGTTGCTCAGAGCTGTTTGTTGGAGTATTTTTGGCTGAATTTAATCTTCTCTAAGCTTAAGATCAAAGGGTAAGGAAGAAAGGCAGACCAATTCAGCCAGAATGAACTGCAGGTCTTGTGTTCAGGCTTTAGGACTGAGCACTGTTTTCTCCTTCCATTTTACAGACTTGGAGAGGGTAATTTTCCAGACTGAGATTCACACTTAAGGAGGTTCTTTCCAAAGGAAATGTTTGAAAATATAGTCAGAAAAGGTATTGTTTGTTTGAAGACTGAAGCATAAAAAATGAAGTCCAGTTAGCTTTTGGCCTACTAGAAAAAATGTTTACCTGAGTGGTGATGCAACCTGGAGGGTTGTACTGTAAAGGAAACAGGTGACAAAAGCTCTTCTTTTCAAAACTGCTTCTTTGTTTTGAAAACTGTCTTTTATCCCATAATCTGAGCAAAGTTCAGCTCGGGGAAAAAAAAAAAAAAAAAAAAAAAAAAGACTTTTGCATAAGAGACTGAGCATTGGAGCAAAATTGTAGTTTTGACCCAAATCCTTTGCATCTGACACTGCTTAACTATATCAATCCTCCTATATATGGAACGAAGTGTAAGCCTTCGGTTACTGTGAAAATGGGGCTTTACCAAAAAGCTGAGGTTTTCATGCCCATCCTACCCATATGGGACAGAGGCAGAATATTGGTTTTGAAGATTTTTCCATCTTCTTACTCTACCATTGGTATAATCCCAAGAAGAGCTATAAATGAGCATCTTTTGAATAGGCACTGACTGTGTCACAGCCTTGTCTTAAAGTGATATGTGGAAATCACAGAGGAGTCCTTCTGAATTAAAATGTAGCATTTGTTAAAAGGATGGAGGAGAAAGTATGAGAAAACTGGGAAGGAGGCAGTTGTATCTTTGAGAGGTAGTATAATGCTTGTGCCTATGTAAAGCGGTAGTGTTGAGTTGTTGGTGTACCCCAGCCTCATGCTGTGGAGTGACATATCAACCTTTACAATATGGATCCAAAGCCACAGGGACTTTGAGTATCATTGCAATATGGTGAATATATAAACCTGATGTAACAAAATTCTTTTGTATAATTATTTGTCATATAGTTCACTGCTCAAGGGATTTAGCAGGCAACAATCTACTTTGGTTTAATCTGAAAAAAATCATGCTCACCTGCTGGTCTAGTTGTCTGGAGAAGTGCCAGGCCTTCCCCTCCACCTCTGATATTTGCTGCTCCCTGATGGAATTTGACACTCAGGCTTACAGCTAAAAATTGTGGGAATTAGTAGATAGGACCTGACAGTGTTTGGTGTGCTGAACATTGAAGGATGATTCAGGAAGCCTGAGGATAGGTAATCTTTGGGATGTGTTAGTTTACAGGTACCTGTGTGGTATAGTTGTACAAAGTGCATTTAAAGTAATAATTTTTCAACTGTAAACTGATCCTAGTTACCATAAGGCACAATCCACTGGAAGTTTGAACCCAGCTGTTAAATGCATAACCATGTCTGTGTTCAAGAGTCTTAGACTGCAGCTGTTACGTGGTATCCCCAGCTATTAATCTCTCACTATTAATCAGCAATAAAAGTAACTTGTGGTGAGCATCACAGATGCTTGAAATCTGATCTCTTCAGCATCATACCTGGAGGGAAGATAGAAATACTGGTGTCTTTCCTACTTTTATTCTCTCCTTCTGTGTTTTTTTGTTGTTGTTGTTTTTTTTTTTAAGGAGATATGGTTCAACTCAGGACATATCAAGCATACTTTGCACCACTCGTTCTGAACTGGAGTTTATTACCCATCCTCTCTTGTCTGGCCTTGACAAAGACACTGGGTTTAAAGACCTGACTTGTTTTGCACTGTGGCAAACACTCCGCTTGCATGATTTTTTAATACCTGTTGTTTTGGATTCATAACTAGAAAAAAGAATACTTAAGTGGACTGAAACTAGATGTGCCATGTGTTAGACAGAGTAACTATTAAGCATTTACTAAGCAGGTTACTTAAGAGAGAGGCCTGTGTGATTTTAAATGTAAATTGTCCTTCTGAACCTGACAGGACTACTCTCTCCTTGAGTACTTTGCAGAAGCAGAAGCTTAACCCCTTTAAAAAACGAGCAAGCCTAGTGTGTCAGTTTAGTTATCCAGACCAAGGATAGCCTTGTATTTTCACTAACTTCTGTTTCCAGCTCTACTACTTTTGACACTGCAAGCTGACTGTAGGGGACATATTTTCTAAGGCTACTGATTTTTATTATGTTTGTCTGTGGAGTTATGGTGATATTGCAATAGCACTGATCTTCTATCAGCGCAGTTTTGGACTGTTGCTTCAGACAGAGCATGTTCTTGTAACTACAAGTCAAAATGTGCACACTAAGCAAGAGTATTGTTCTTCCTCTGCTGAAATGTGGCTTTGCATTAGCTTGGCAGCGCAAAAGGTACTCAAGTCTTGGCATATAAACATTCCATGAAAAGGAAATGGGATATTTGTCGCTCCTTTTTTGAAAGAGAGTTTGGGAAATGTCACTTGCTGGGCTTCTTCAAATAAACCCCTGATCTCCTTTGAGACAGCTCTGCTGTCCTGGCTCATCCGGTGGCCCTTTGATGCACTCAGGAGGTGTTCGAGGAGCACAGGGGTGATGGGAAGTGTTAGATTTGTCTCCATTCCTGCTTTGCTGAAGTTTAATGGCCTTTTGGTTTCTGTTTCAAAAGTATTCAGTGAGCTACACAGAGAGGTATGGCCCTTTTATTATTAATCCACAGTATAAATATTAACGTTTTGTACTTGGTTTGCTTTGCTAAGATCGCATCTGTGTGTATTGAGCCATAGTTCTGTAAATGAATGGATATTTGTATCAAGCAGAATTTTGAAGTAATTAACTGCTAAATAATCACAAGTATTAACTTCTAAAAATTTCTTCTGGATTTCTCAATTCTCCAGAAGAGCATCATGAAAGGGCATGCCCTTTCTAAGACAGTTGCCTAAAGAGGGATGAAATGCTGTAACAGCTAGGAAAGGAAAACCTGATCATGTCCTGTATCAGAGCTTACTCTGGTGATAACAGATGTACTGAGATAGGCAAGACCTGGACCACGGAGAGGGGGAGCTTTAGTTGTGTTTGGAGATTTTATGCAAGACAGTTGTCAGTGGAAGAATGGAGATATTTAATGTTTGCATGATTTAATTTAATTGTAAATTGTCTTACTTAGTTTATGCTTTGTTCTCTTTTACCACATTCACTTTTTTTTTTTCCCACTGCTCTTTTGAGGAAGCCAATACGAGTATGAAGTTTCAGTGAACAAATAGCCTGAAGATGTCTCAGGATGTATTAATCTGCTTAAGTGTCTGATAACATTCCCTTAAATGTAGAAGAAGGCAGATTTGTTTGTTCCAACAGGATTTGGTGTCCAGTACAGTACACGATATCATTACACAGAATGCTGCATGTGATTTGAGCTTTTTCTGAGCCTTCAAAATGCTAAACTTTCGTTGGATAAGGAGTGAAACAGAGTATTTAATTTCAGCATGTTGTTTTTAAATGTTTGATACACTGGTGTCAGAGGCAGTATATTTGTGCTCCCTGTTTCTGGAATGAGTTGTCTGAATAAAAGCTCATCAGTGTGCATGAAAGGTAAGTGTCTGCGAAACTGCATGAATGCCACTGCTATAACCTCACCTAACCCAATTGGGTGAAAAAGGTGGTTTCCTATTGTCATTTGAAAAAAAATGTTTTTCAAGCTTACTGACATGCATCCTGCAAATTTAATTTTCATAAATATTTCATCTCTTTCTTAAGCTCAATTTAATCTATCAAAGCCACACGCTGCAGGAGGCATCTGGGATTGTGCTTGAGCATCTGGGTTTCATTTGCAGGAGGTTTCTAGCAAATTTCTCTTTGTTCCCAAATGCAAATTGTCTTGGTGACTGTGCAGTAGCACTAGGAAAAGCAGCATCAGTGGCACAGCATCAGAAACAAATGCACTTAGTTTCTTCTTTTACCTGGGTTAGATACCATCTAAGGTTTCTGATACGAGCCTTTGTTTTGTGTCTGGTCAACCTAAGCAATAAAAGAACTTTATTCTTTTTCTAATGGTGACAACTTCTATATAGACTGAACCTTTACAGGAGCCCACTAGATTTTCCTTTAGCAGGAAAAAGCACAGAAATCCTAGTCTGAAATGTAATGATTAACAGTAGAATTCTACATTGACATATGTTGTGATCAAGCAACATATGTATTAAATAGATTAATTTAATTATTAATTGAATGCCTCTTCTAAAATCTGAATGCATATTGATTGGGTCAATGTGACATTATACTAAACTCTTTTCTACTGTAGCAAGTGAAAAGTCAGTACTTTGTTTAATGTTGTTAAATATATTCTGTTTGAGTAAGGACCGCTGAGTAGATTTTGTTGAATGAGTGATAGCTGCCTGTGGAAAGTCACCAGCTGAAAATACAGCTACAGATGAAGAAATAACATTGCTATCTTCTGAATCTGTCATTACCAACTTCAATTTTGTAAATAAATTTCGATTTGGGAGCACTCTTTCAGGTCAATTTTCAAAGAGGAGGAACATATCATATACTTTCTTACTTTTTTAAATGTGGTTTTCTGTATTTTCTCTTAGAAGTTCACTTGTTAGTAGCTGCCTGAAGATGTACTTTATTTATTAGTTTTGTTGTCTTATGAATTGGAAAATAAGAATTATCAGAAGTCGTAAATAAAAAGAGGGAAGGTAAAAAATTGTCTGCAGTAATTATGGCTTTTATAAAATTTTGTAACTGATTCTGTCCAGATATTATTAACATTGCTTCCTTTAAAAAGAAGAGGAGGCAAAAATTCCAGCTATAGCTGTAATGAAGAAAATTTGAGAAGTTTCTTTCTGCGAATAGGGAGAGCACAGCTGCAGTAGGCATTTTAGC
The DNA here is from genome assembly GCA_013399695.1 of Formicarius rufipectus. Lineage (NCBI taxonomy): Eukaryota > Metazoa > Chordata > Aves > Passeriformes > Formicariidae > Formicarius > Formicarius rufipectus. The sequence continues at coordinate 68,429 of VXAU01004757.1, read as the reverse complement.
TGGACAGTGAGGATTAAACTGTCTAGGGAGAGACTTGTTCATGTGGGAAAATTTGAGCATGGAATTGCTGCTCTATATGAAATAGAGATGCTGGTATGTGCAATGGTTCCTCCTTGGTAGTGGCTGTATTAAATGTACAGCAATTCACATTTCTCCTAGATTACTGTTTCCATGCAAACCCAGATACAGAAGTGTGGTGATGTTCTGACATTTTTACTGGCTGATTCCTGTTAGAACAGTATTCTCCAAAATGCTTATGATTGATCCAGTATCTTTAGTAGCAGATAGCTAATACTATCTATCCTTGTGGGTGTTTATTAACAGTACTTGGGGTTTTGGTCTGGTTTTTGAGTAGTTTTAATGCTTGTCTTAGGCTGAGTGTTCTTTGTGATGGAGCTGCTGTGCTTTATACAACCTGAGAAGGATTCAGCCTCGAATATCTGCTGTCATTGTACTTTTTTTTGTTTATTTGTTTGATTGGTTTGTTGTGGGGTTTTTTTGTTTGTTTGGTTTGGGTTTGGTTTTCGTTTTGGTTTTTTTTTTTTTAAACACTATATTGTAACTTTTACATAAATCTCTCAGAAATTCTTCTTTGGGCCAGAAAAATCCCTAGGCACTTTCTTGGTCTGTGAACATGTGCTTCGGACTTGTATGTGTTTTCTTTAATAACAAAACAGTTCTACTAAAGAAAAGCAAACTAAATCTCATAAACAAATAAAATGGAATGCCACTAAGTTACAGAAGCACATAAACTGCCTGGGCCTTTGTTTGTGTAAAAATTAACCTTTTAAACCAAACTTATTTCTCTTCGAACATGTTTGGGCAGTGAGGTAGCATCCTGCCGCCAACAAGTGTATTAAATAAGCCTAATGGTACAGCCCTCCTTTTGTGTCAAGTATCTTAAGGTTATTTTGGGTAACAGAGAGAAATAAAGCCTTGCTGATGTAAAAATAAGTGAAAATAAATTCTGTCTCTAAAACACATTGTTCTTAATAGGTGAAAAAGCCCTTGTTTCTCTGCAAGTTCTGTAAGCAAAGTGTTTGGAGAGTCCTCTGCATGTTTAGAGAGCAAGGAGGGAATGGCATTTGTAGCTTGTCAGCCGTGGGCACCAGCACCCACTGAGAACAAACACAACCTGTGTGTTTTTTATGTCCGGGCACTCAGATGACATTGCTGCTTCTGGGAAGAACCTTCGTGCTTTCCGTGGGCAGTTCTTAGATGAGTGTTACATTGTAGAAGGGCTGTAGCCTTGCCATGGACATTCTAGAAAGCGGAGGGGAAATAGCAAAAATGAGAATTAATGCAAAAATTCCTGTGAGTGGTGTACTGCTCGTGCTTCTCTCTAAACAGTGCATTTCTACTAGTGGGTAAACACCTTCCATGCTTGGATTGAAGAGCTAGAGGAGCACTTTCGTCCTGTGGTTAGGTTTAACATATTTGACATCAGAAGAACTTTTCAGGGCTAAGATAAGATAGTGGTGTATATCTGTTGTATTTTTACATAGATCTAAAAGATGGGCAGAAATCTGTCCTTCTGAAACTCTTAACTAAAATGACAACATTTTTCTTACTCTGTGACAGCTTCTTATATTTTCGGTGTTTATTGGCATACTATTTCTTCTATTTATGCAATAAATTGACAGTATTAGGGAGAAAATAAGTCAAAGAGCCATTAAACCCCATCACTCCTCTGCTGCAGTTTCTCTCATCTGTTTAATGTTTTTGTGGTAGTAACTGACCCCTTACTGAAGGCAATAATACAGCTCAATTTTCTGAAAAAAAAATAAAATTATTCAGTTCACTAAAAACCTTTTAAAGATGCAAAGCTTTGTATTATAATCCCACATAGATGCTCATCTGATTTGTGAATCCAGTTCTGCAGAGGAACCAAGTTTGGCTCGTTTCTGTAGGACTTAGACACAAAGATTTTATGAATCTGGTCTGCTCTCGTTTCACATTCTCTCCTGCAAAATGGAAATAATAATGCAGTCTGACTCCATGGAGCTGTTTATGAGATACCTATTCCCAATTAATGTATCTCCACTGGTGACAAAGGAATTATTTTTGTGTGTGTGTGTATATATATATATATATAAAACAGTAACAGCATGATGCTATTCTGTGTGCTGGACTAAATGGCTTCCAAAATCTGAGTGGTCCTAAGGCAGCCCACTTAGGCTACAAGCTACTGACAGGTTACATTGCTATTGCTTTTATTGAGGCAGCTTAATCTAAAATAATGGAGAATAAGTTCACCTAGGCACAGTGTTTGTCATTCATTCGTCTGATTCTCAGACAGGATCTTTATTTGTGAAGGCACCCATGTTTTGGCCTCCTTGCAAGAACTATAGGAGACATTGTGACAGGGAAAAGGTGTGTCCCCCATCTTCAGCACTCTAAAACTGAATCTGTTAATCTGGTCTTCTGCTTGATCTGAACCGAAGAATTTAACCAAGTGCTTAATGCACCTAATGTAATACATTTTAAGGAGAGTAACGTGCCATTTAGAAAGACATTTTATAGATCTTAAATGATGTCAAGTCTGTAAACACTGCCTGTTAAGTTTCATACACCAGCACAAAAACAGACGAAAATACCCTTAACTAATGCTGCTTTCAAAATGTTTGCATTTATGTTGCACATGCAACCTTTGTTTGACCTCTGTGCATGTGCATTGCTGTGCAGTCTTCAATTGCATGATAACAGATTAGCTTTTCCACTGGACCCCTGCTTTCTTCAGTATAAAAGATGAGCAGCCCTCGCTTAATGAGACCCTATTCATTATTTTATTTTGGCTGTATTGTTCAATCTGTTCAATGTGTGACCATCACCTTATTTACCACATGCTATTCAAACCCTGCTGAGGCTGTAATTATTCATTTCCTTGCATTTTTTTTTCCTGAGGCACTCATCATTATGGTATTATCACAGGAACTTCAGTTTAGTTTTACAAATGAACAGGGTTAGACAAAGGGATATCTGTCCCCCCACTTTGCAGAGAGAGCATTGAGTCTGAGGACAGTTCAGGCTAGAAGACACCCAGGCTGTGGTTTCACATTTGGGTAAAATTTAACATGCAAGTAACAGTGTACAACTGCTTGATGTAGATTCATCTCTTGTCTTCTCTATGGGACTTAGTAACATAGTGGAGCAGATCACTAATGTGTCTGCAAAATAACCCTGCCAAAACAGAAGGAAACCAGTTTTTTGGTTGGACCGTCTCTCTCAGTGGAAGTGTGTTCTGACGTTGGCTAAAGCCACTTGTTGACATCATGCCCTTGTTCTGCTACATGCTTGATTTTGAGGCACTTTGGGCTTCATCCTTTGGGACACGCTTAGTTGAGGTAGTGTGCACAGCCTTCCTGACATCAGTGATACCTGTGAGTGCTCAGTCTGCTTGCGGATTAGATCCTAGGTTTTCAAGTTGAGCACGCAGACAAGTGGAGCAAAACACTTGGCATCGCTTGAGAAAAGAATGGTTTGGATGTTTCTGCTGGCTTCACACCCAGGTGGCACGGGGAGAAGCAGGTCACAGGTCATAGCAAAGCATGTAGTAGCATTTCTTGGAAATAATTGCTTTTCCTCCCCCCTTTTTAAATAGTTTTTTCTACTCATGGTTATTTACCTTATCTACCATGTAAGTTTCTGGAAAAAATTGAGAAAGGATTCTACAAGCAACAATGAATATTCTTTGTTAAACCTGCAGAAGTAACACTAATTCAACCTTCTCCTCAGTAGGTGAGTGGGTGGGTGAGTTGTTGTTGGTTTGTTGTTTGTTTTTTTTTCTTTTTTTTTCTTTTTTTTTTTTTAATGTACTTTTACCATACTTTAGCTTTATGGATTATTGTTTAGAGTTGGAAAAAAATCACGTGGAAAACAGAAGTCATCCCGTGCAGCACACACCCTCATTGTGCCAAAGCATGATGCAGCAAGATGACCATGCACGAAACTTTCCACTTGAGTGAACAGAGTAAGTGGCACAAATAATAGGTTACAAATCTTTGTGTGTCCAGCCCTTGGAAGAGACAGGTCATTTTGCTAGCACCTTGCAGAAAAGTTTTTACACTGGGAAGTAATGAGGTTGAACAAATCAAAGTGCCATTCCAAGCTACATCCACCAACTCTTGTTCTCACTCGACCCAACTGTCCCCAGCCTGTTCCCCTCTTTATGTGAGTTTATAAGTTCCCACTGCCCTGATTTCTGAGCTCACTTCTTACTGGTTTTACATACAATGCTTTTTCTCAGCTTTTCAGGTCTATTTCTCCACCCATTTGGTTTCCTCATCAGTTTTCTCATCAGCGTCCAAGTATTGGGATGAACAACATCATTCACTGTGCCATTGCACAGCCTGTCATAGCCTCCCACAGGCAGCAACTGGAAAAGTCCTGCTGAGCTGTCATACTCCTTTGGAGGCGACATTGTCAGGATATCCAACTCTTAAAAATTAGTACATTCAGAGGGGTTTACTGGTTTATTACTTGGCCAGGGTATGTCAGCTCTTTGCAGGAGCACCAACAAATGCACACTTAGTACAAACTCTCCTGGGTAAAGATTTTGTTTAAGAGAAAGTTAACGGAACTGCTTCATGGAATGAACTGAAGTGTTTCAAATTGTATTTACTGGCCTGTAATATTGAACTATCACAGAATCACAGAGTTTGTGTTGGAAGGGATCTTAAAGATCATCTAGTTCCAACTTCCTCACCATGGGCAGGGACACTTTCCACTAGACCAGGTTGCTCAAAGCTCAGTCCAACCTGGCCTTTGACACTTCCATGGATGGGACATCCGCAGGTCTTCTGGGCAACTTGTTCCAGTGCCTTACCTTTACTTCCCAATATGTTTGAAAGTTTCTAGGTTTGTGTGCCAGTGGTATAAAGAAAGATCTTAGAAGAAGAAAAAAAAAATCAATCTATGAACACTGAACAATTTTTCTTTGGACTCACATTACCAGTATTTCAGAATTAATGGCAATCAAAGCTCGTGGCAATGTGTGCCTCCAAGATTGGAATACCTGTTTAAATTAACAGTGTTTTTTCTTTTTTTTTTTTTTTTCTTTTTTTTTTCTTTTTTTTTTTAATTTCTTATAGAGCTCAGTATAGCACTGGAATGGCTTAAGCAACTGCTCAGGTTACATCTGTATCACTCTCTGCACCATTCATTTCAACAGCAGGGGGGACCTCGATGTCTCTCAGGATTATGTTATTATTTGGGTGTTTTTTGTATCCCTATAATGCCCAGTGCCACCTGGCAGAGATTTTTTTACTTTGCTGTATATACTGGAACTGTAAAGGGATGTTTCTACTGCTGTTAACAGTCAGCTGTTGGGTGTGTTAACTGTGCTGTTCGGGAGGGGTGTTTGCTTTTCTCTACCACTTTCATCCCTTGATTCTAAGAAAGGAATCTTTTCCTTAAGCAAAATATAGCCTTTTTCTGTCAGCAGCTAGGAAAATGAGGATTAAGTTCTCTAAACAAAGCTCAGTGCCCGTGTCAGGTCTCTCTTTTCAGAAGGTCTTCAAAGCCACAATAATCAAAAGGCAGGTTTCAGGCAAAGCATTCCTTCAAAACACCTGCTTGTGCTTCCCAGAGGATAGAGCTGAATGCTGCATGCTTGCAGGGTTCTGTGCTCCAGCAGTGTGTCCTCTTTGGAAATTGCCTCTGAAACTTGGTGGACACAGACCATTAAAGGGATTCTAGACATTTCTGCAAGATTTCAAATGCTTAGTATGTTTCCTTAAACCCCCTGTGAAGACATACGCAGAAACTCTTTGCAATAGCATTTTTCCTCCCTTTTTTTGAAACATTCTTTTGCCTATTAAGAATCCAGGCTAAACATATAACATTAATATTGTTAATAAATAACTGTTATTGCCTGGCAACTTCAGTCCAGCTGAATTGACTGGTTCTGCTATGGCTCTCTGTCTCCTTTCTTGTCCATGTCCCTTCTTGGTTTGACTATTTGTCGTCTTTCACACTACGCTGAAAATACTGGTTTTCATCTTCTCCTATAAATTAACAATTCAGTTGCACGTGCATACATGGTAGTTCTATGCTAAATACAAAGTTCTCTGTCTGTGAATAAAGAACAAGCTTTGGTACTCAAAACGTTACTGCTCTGATAACCAAAATCCCAACTGGCAGAAGCTACTGTTCTCAGGAGATTCCATACATTGACTGGAGGAAGGCATGGTAAATTGTATTGTTTGTTACAACTTCAGTTTGACTCATTTGAAACATCAAAACAATTTGTAAGTAGCTTTATATTTCAAAATATTCGTAAGTCTTTTGGGGAAAAAAAAAAAATGATTTTATAGATGAAACTGAACATCTTCCAAGGGGAATTGCATTAAACAATTAAAGGTCTGGAGACAAATATTTTTATTTTTTTTTTTAACTTAAAAGTGATGTTTTCTTGCCTGCATTAAAGATAATCTCAGAGGAGATTAGGAAACATGGGTAGAGACACAGAGCAGTTTTTAATGTTGCCTTGTTCCTCTGAAGTTAAACTATCATGACTAGAGAAACATCTGCAGTGTTTGATGTGTATTAAAAGTAACTTTTAATTTAACTTAGGATTTATTTCAAGTTCTGAGTCTCCAGAGTTAAGAAAAAGCAAAATACTGTAGTGTCCTTATTTCCAAAGCTTCAGTATCTCTTCAAAACATTTCCTCCCGAGTTCCTTAGCATTTTTTCAGCTGCCTTTTGTTTGTTTGTTTGTTTTTGGTTTGTTTTTTTTTTTTCATTTGTTTGTTTGTTTTTTAAGATAACAGTCTGTGATTGAGATGTTGGAACTAGATGATCTTAAAGGTCTTTAAGGTCCCTTACAACCCAAATGAGTTTATAATTCTAGAATTCCAGACCATCCCCAAGATTGATACTGTAACTGATCAAACATCTTCATGTTCTGATGTGAATACAATAATGGGAACAATATTGTTGTAATCTTGGAATTCCAATAATGGAATTATCTTGATAAGAACACTATGAAGGATAGATCTTTTGGCTTGGTGAGCAACTAACAGAAAGACAGTCACCATAATGTGTATTTTGAGTGTTACATTGAAACATTCTGCATTTAGATTACTTTCGCTTTTGTTTATTGGGCCAAGTTAGAATTTTAATGTTATGAATTTAAAAAGTGAAAGTACATTGAAAGAGTTTTGATGTTTTAAAAATTAGGAGATTTGGTTCCAGTTTTTGGATGAGTTTAATTTGCATTTTGAGGTAAATCCATAAAGAGTGAGACAGTAAGTCTGCAAAGAAGTTTGAATTGTGTGCGCTGTTCCTCCACATGAAAGCATGTATAACTACCTAAGCTATTTTTGACACCACTTTGTCGAATCATTTTTTAAGTCTTTGGGAAATAAAGGTTTATTTTTGAACCTCTGTAGATAATTTGTTTCCATTCTTAGGCTTTCAAAGAAAACTTGATCTTCTGGGTGTCTGAGATCCTAGTATTAAAATTTCAGCCTTTTTTTTTTTCCCTCATCCTGTGCAAGTGCACATGGAGCAAAGGTGTATTTCATCTCTGTTTGCAGAGACTTTTTACTTATTTTGGAGCTGTTGCTGTGTGACCTTGTCTCTAGACTGAACAAATGTCTTAATTTTAATCTTTCCTAATAATTAATTCTGTTCAAATGAGTGAGGGTACTTTTTGTGACTTTCTGGATTTTTTTTTTCACATGTTTTTGTCCTCTGAGTGTGATGCTGCCTAAAGCACAATACTGCTCTTGAAGCGACTTCACTGCCCTGAGTAGGAGGCTTATTTCTCCTTTCTCAGGAGAACAGTTGGTGGATATCTCCTGATATGGTAACTGCTGTCTCGTAAATTATTACACTGATGACTCACGTAAAGTCAATGACCTCCTATCCAATGCTGCAGATCTCCAGGTTTTATTTGTGCACCAAATTATGACAGTTCATTATATGGACTTGTCCTTACTGAATTTGTGGTGTGTCAGAAATGTCTCATACGGATTTGTCATCAGTGCACATTGTTCCTGTTAATAACTGCTACTATTTTTACTGATAGATTGTGGTCATGTTGAAATTAAAGATTATAATATTGGAGACAACACTTGAAAGTATTCCAAACCTCTGAAGTGAAAATTATCACGTGGTGAGCAAGTGATAGCAATAGTTACTTCATGTTGTGTCTGATTATTTTAAATGATGCACTCATGCAGCATAAGAACAAGTAGTCTGGAGTGGCAAAAGGGTTTGGTTCCCATACGCAGCTCTTCTCAAATGCATGTGAAGGAGGATGACTGATGCAGGCAAGATCAGTATAGGCAGAAGCAATGGGCATTCAGAAAAATCCAAACATGCAGTGACAGGAGCAGTTCTGATAATGTAGCTGAGCATCCTAAAGTATTAAACTGTTTTGGTGGCATGGTCCTACTCAAGGACAAAGATATTGAAAATTACTCATATTCCTTTTACTTTTCACCTCCAGTGGAATGCAGCTCATTTCTCACTGAATGGAACAGTATTTTATGTTTTCCTTTTCTGTTTTTTTGTTGTTTGGTTTTGGTGGCTTTTTAATTTGTTTTTGTTGGTTGTTTTTTTTTTTTTTTTTTTTTCCAATTTTTTTTTTCTTTTAATAGGGGATAAAATAATCTGTGATCGCTGTAGCAGTCTTGTCACAAGTGAGACAGGACTGGAAACATGAACCTTCTGTTCTCTGCTAGAGAAATGTACTGCTAGATATGGCCATTTGAGTGCACCTTTGTTATGCAATAATTCTGCTGGGTGTTGTATTTTGAATGAAAATATGTATACTCATAGAGTGAAAAACCATGTGTGAAGTAGTGCAGAGGTGACTGAAGTTACATTTTAGCACAGTGGACTGATGCATCCTCAGTCATGCCAGGGGAGGGAACTGGAGCTGGACTTGGCAGATGGGAGTGGGGACAGGAGACTGGGGAGAGACCATCCTGCTGCTTGTGCTGCTAGGGAATTAGGAAGAATTTATATGGGAGGCTGGGACCACTGTTGCTCTTGCTCTGGTTGGGCTTTCTGCTTCCATTCCCATGTGAACAAGTCTGGTTTTCCGTGTCCCTCATGCAGTGGACCAGTGACTGACTGCTTCCCCCATCAATGGGCTGCTTCAGTCCTGAAGAAGTTCCCTGCAGACCTTTTATTGCTGAAAGAGCAGTACCTGTGGGGAACATGAGTGAGGTTGTTTTTTTTTCTAAAAGATGGAATGTGCTTGGCTGAGGAGGGAAGAGCATTGGTTGGGATGGAGACTTGGTGTTTCATCCAAACTTCAACTTTTTATTTAAACTGCTCAAGGTGTGGAACAAGCGTTAACTGCTGCAGCAGTGCCCCTTGACCTCAGGGTGAGCGTGAAGTGATGCATTGTTTGCTGTCTTATTCATAGCTAATTCAATTGCTGGAGGTGGGAGCTTGAAACTGTAAAACCGGGGAAGGACACCTTTTGCATCGAGATTCATCCATCCTAAACATTTGATAAGATCGGTTTTAATTTATCTGTGAAGTATTCAGTGGTCAGCTCTGGGCAGAGAACCTCTGCCTCACCATCAGAGGACTTTGCTTACAGGAGCTGCCACTGAACCCCCGCAGCAATGGTAGCTGCTCTTTGCTGTGCGTTCCTGGAGTTAGGTGCTGCTGCCACATCCCCATTGTGCTCAGGGAGGTACTTCCTCACTGGCACGGAGGGAGTCTGTTATCTCACAGGATGTGGAGGGCAATCAGTGCTGTGGCTGCTTCCCGTCATCCTCAATTCTACATGTCAGTATTCCTGCTAACCTTTTCAGATAATACCAAGAGTATATGATTGACATCTGAAACAACACATTTATTCCTAGCAGCAAAGACTAGACCCAGAGTAACTCATTGTAAAGCTCTGTTTCAACCAGACAGCAATCTATATTGGAGCTTATTAAAGTCATGTGTTCAATTTTTTCATAATTGCCCCCATTCAAACCATGGCAGGCAGCCAGGAAAGCACTAAGTGGAAGTTTCTGTCAGTCCACCTGTCTTTCTGTAGCTAACAAAGTGTGCCGGTTTTTGTCTTATAGACGTTACACAATTCATTGTCAGAGGAACTTGTTATATATAGACTTAAAATAAATTAGTTCGAGACAAGGCCAAAACCATTCAACTATTCTTCTTTGTATAGCCAGTCATGTATTTATTATACAGAGTGACACATTAATACTTTGTTTGGGTGGAGAGCTTATTCTTAAACAAGAACAGGCAATTCTGGTTCTTGGCCATATTCATCTGTTAAATGTCGTAATTAAAAAGGATGACATCCTGTGTAGCATGAGTTTCATCAGGGGCACCCACCAATCTGGATTATGGCTCAGCTACTTTTGTTGATAGGTTAGTTGGAAGCTCCTTAGGGGAAGAGCAGGAACTGATATGTTTTCAGGCCCTTGTCCTCTGCTAAAGCCCAATCTTCAGCTGAGGTTTCCTTTTACTCCTTCAGCAATTGCCTCACATTAGCCTCCTTGGAAAAGTGGGAAATTAATTTTACAGTCTTCTAGCAAATAAAAGGGGATTTTAAATTTGAAACTTCTGATCTCTATGAACAGCAGGTACGCAGCTTATCAAACTTGTAATTAATTTGCAGTTGGAAGTGCCTCTAGGATCAGAAACTTGACTGCAGGAGAAGCAACACTAGTAAGGAAAAGCAAAAAAGAAAATCTCCTGTTTTCTATCAGAGCAATTAATCTTGAAAATTTTCTTTGCCTGTAAGGAGATTGGCAAAGACAGCTGTTGCTTCATCCTGGAAAATGGCCCAAAAAAGGTCTGCAGAAAACAATCTTGCAGTGATTTAATTATGAACAGTAAGTTTAGCAGCAGCCTTCTGGATTTTCCTTTATTCTCCTGTAAAATTCAGGTATGCTGGCGCATAATCATAGAAGGAAATGAGCAAGCCAGCAGCTTCACTTGCTGGCCATTAGCAGTGAAATGCTTCTGGATGAACTAAGAGAGTTCTTCAATTGAGTGATCTCAGAGTGAGGCTGACACTTTAATTTTGGTGATATCCAAACTGTCAGCACGTGTTTTCCTAGTTCAGCCAGTTTTTGAGCAGCAAAATATGTCTGTTCAAGCCCAAAGGAGAAGAAAACATAGTCTCCCTTGGATAAACTTTATGCTGTCCTGCTTGGTCTTAGAAAGAACCTCTGACTTTTATAAACTGCTCTCCTTGGAGGAGTTTTCCTGATTCATTTTCCCTCTTCACCTTCCTCAGAAAGATTGCTTTAACAGAAGTTTCTCTCTGCAGAGTCTTGCCTTTTAAGAGTCTTCAGCAAATTTCAATTTTTTAAATAATTCATATACAAGGATGCAATTCACCTTCCTTTTATATATTGCTCGCTCGTTGTTGTTGAGAAGCTTGGGAAAAAGGAGAGAGGAAAGGAAGGAAGTTGAACAGGTTGCCAATGGTTAAATTCTTGTGAAGACAGGGTGTATGGCTCATGTCAGGTGACTGGGCATATGACTTGTCCTTTGGTTGATAGATTTTCTGGTTCTAGATATTTTTGCAGGCTGGATTAACTTTTGTGACCTGTTTTTCCAGGGTGAACATAAATGTGATTCAGACAGTGTTAGACCTAATCAGGATTAGCTCTTTTGTTATTCTGCCTACAGGGATGACTGAGGTGGCTGTTCATCGTTTGATAGATAGGACAAAACATGACAGGTTAAATTTGCAACCAGTTCAATCCAACTGCTTTTCTGAGCCCAGCAGAAACTTTTATTTTACTCCAGTCTGCAGCATGCTCATTCATGTAGCCTACAGAAGAGATGAGGTGTAATCCCCCATCTCTGTCCATGCAAAGACATTCATGCTCCTGTGAAATATCTGGGTCTCAATATACGCAAATTAATTGCTTTGGACAGTTGGAGAAAACATCCTAATATCTTGATGATCTGTTAAATAATTTGAAGACTCTTTTAAAATTAAACATGAACATCTCTTCAATCTACTCAGGACTGGGAGAATGGTCTTCTTGTCAAAACAATGTAGAAGGGCCTTAGCAGTGTATCTCATTTTAACTGAACAGCATTATTTGTCTAGGGTTTTTCACACAGCTGTACTATTGGGTTCTTTCATCATAATAGTACTTGCTAAGATTGCTGTGCTGTTTTATACCTTCTAAAGGAAATGCCAGAACTTTGACTTTCATTTTCAGCACCTCACTGTTTCTATACACTGAATGTGTCTGCTTGCAGACATATCTATCAGCATGTATTCAGTGTATGAGAACCAGCACTGGGCTTGGGACTTGAAGGCTGCACTTCTGTCATCACTTAGAAGACTTGAAACAAGAACTGGAGTCTCATTTTAAAAGATATAGTAGAGATATGTGTAAGGGTTTAAAGCGCAACTGGTTAGACTCAGAATTTTGTTACCCACATTATCATTTGTTTAAAGATTTTTAAAATCAAGCATATTTTAAATCATAAAATGATTGATCATATTTATTGAACAAAATCCCAGCAAGGGGCAGTATTCTGTCCTCATACACGAGTAATCTCAGTGTGTTGTGAGAAACAAAAGGCGGGGTTTTGACTGAGGATTTCAGCTCTCCATCTCTTCCTTCTATTAATGAATAAAGGTGAACTTCTGGGTGACAGAAAGGTAGTAATGGAGAAAGAATTCGAGTAGCTGTTCTGCCTCTGATCTGTAGAGCATGGAAGTAAATCCCACTGCCAAACACTTAAAACTAACCCCCAGCATAAAATATTGAAGCCATTCTTTTCTGCACCTTCACTGCTGTCTTTCACACAGTTGCCAACAAGATGGTGAAGTATGGACACACTTCCAGGCTGAGCAAGTTCCATTTGTAAAGCTATCATAATGAGCATTATACTTAAAAACACCAGCTTTCAGGTTATAGCTTTCATTTAAAGTTATGTAAGTGAGGTTTAATGTCCAGGCTGGTGAATAAAGAGCTGTTCTTTGTAGGTGGTTTTTGGCAACATTTAGGTCTCATTCTATTAAGGTTTTTTTTCAGTGTCCTCATATTATTCTGTGGGGAACAACATTCACACAGTCTTATCATAGCAGGATATACTAACGCAAAGTACAGATCTCTGCAGAGAATAAAGACCTTTGCATGATTTGGTTCCATATTCGGGGGCAGGCATTTATGAAAAATAATATAATAACGTGTTCAAAGTAAACCTATAAATTCCCCTAGGTTTCCTTGCAGCACTAGTCACTGCAGTCAGTAGCAATTATTTAAGATTTGCTCCAGAGACTTTACAGGTACGCTATCTAAATATTTTCTCTGTATTAACAGGAAAATATCCCACAGAAAGTTACTCAAGACTGACGTTTTGAACACTAAATGTTGAAAAGCGGAAAAAAAATAGGTGGACACCTGATACATTTAAGTCTTGAAAAAGTATTTAATACTCTGAAAATATTAATGAAAAATTTATATCTGTTGGTTTAAGTAATGATCCTGCCAGGTGGGCTTAAAGCAGAGGAGGCAGAAAAGGAGTGATGAGCAGTTGTTAATAGTGGCCTGTGTGAAACATGCTGAAGTTACATTCAACATGTGGGCCTTTTGTTTTTCATATTTTACACATAAAAATGGTCCAAATCAAAATTACAATTACAATCTCTGACTGATAACTACTTCTAAGGGAATAGGATCTAATTTATACAAGTTCACTAGACTAGGGAGATAAATAAGAGATCTTAAATTCAGAATGAGGGGAATAAAGTCAAATGCATAATGGTTGAGATGTGTGTCAGGGCGAATTGTCTTTTTGTATGTTTTTATAAAAATAGTTTTAAAAGTTATAGTATGGTAGTGTTAAATGGAATATTTTTATTAAATACCATACAATTGACTGAAATGATGCACAAGTGGGAGTAGTATGCACTTACTAAAACTAGTTAATGTAGATTTTGTTTTTTCAGTCTCTTTCCAAAAGTTAAGAGTCAATTTGGGTTTGCCTGCTTTGGGTGCTCCACAAAGGTGAGAAGGTTTGCCTCAGCCTGATGGAGATGAGAGAACAACAGAAGGCTTCTAAGGGATTAGCGATGGAGATTTGGGAGGCATCTGCCTGGGGATCTGAATGTGTTAGCTCTCCCAGAGCCCACAAAACTGAAGTCTGGACTGAGCTCAAATTATGTTTCACACAATTCAGAAGTCCAAATTGGGGATAAGGCATGCTGCCAGAACTAGAGAGCTTTTCTTAAGGCTGCCCTGTAGTCTAGTAGAGACTTCATGCATCAGGACTGCCATTTAATTAGTGCTATATTTGTCTACTATTTGATGCTGAAGCTAAGCGTTGTTCTACTAACAAATGCAGACTTTATTAGCTTGTAGCCATGTTGTACAGAAAGCCATGCATAGTTTGAAAGGCATCTTGAAACCTTCCTGAATACTAAACTCAAGCAGCCCTGTACTAATAGCAGTGATGCTGTGATGGAAATTAAAATAAGCTGCCCTGAGAACTTTGCATGGTGTGTGAAACAGTGCACACTGCAACACATCAGTGGGAGAGGAGACCAGATTCTTAGCCAGCCTTATTTTTCATCCCACTTGCATTTTATGTTAGGTATTTCTTTCTCTCTTCCTTGCTGTCTTGAAATAAGTAAATGGAAAGAAGCTATGTCAGCCTTCACAAAGCAGGATGTTTTGAAAAGACATGCCTGTGAGGTTTGCTACTGAAGGAGAGCTACAAGACAATACTTCCTCTCTCTCAAAATGCTGCTTTTCTGTGATTCCATGGGAAATATGTGGTGTGTCCCACATGATACTTGTTATCCAGAAGGGCTGGCCCCAGCTGTGGCTGAAACCCTTGTTTCACCTCTGGAATTTAATCATCAATGTGGAGCTGCAGCCTCCTTGCATATTTAAAAAAAAAAACAAAACAAAAAAACCAAACAGAATGTGGTTGGCATTAAGCCTTATTAAAACCCAGAATTACTTTTAAATGAATCATTGACATTTTCAAAAGACCGAATCTTTGAGGTAAATTTGTGACACGGGTGTTGGCCAAATTTCTGCTGCCTAATGTGACAAAGTCTTGAATATTGAGAGAATGGAAGAATGGTGACTTGTTTTAACTAAGACCCAGCATGTCACTTTATTTTCACATATAAGTAGGGGCTTTTCTAATGTTTATCATAACTCTGTAGATACTTAAGTGACTGTCTCAATATGTCACATGATTTCCTGTAAATTTTCTAAGTTTTAGCTCTCCCGTCATTTTCACTTTTTGGAGGGGGGAAAAAAAAAAGACACTTTTACTTTGCTTTATCTTATATTTCTTTTCAGTCCAATCTGTGACCTTAACATCCTATTAAAATGTATAGCTACAATAGGAGATTTCCAATATGCTTTTTCATCATTGTCCTTAACTTTTCTCCTAGCAGACTGGAAAGTGATGTGGTAGATAGAACAGATTGAAAAAGTTAAGACAGTTATAATGCATAAAAAGGTAAAGACTATCAGAAAAATGTTTTGGTTTAGGTCAAAAGTGTTCACAAATTTGAGCTACACTTGACTAAAAGTTTCAAACAAATAAAAGCAGGATTTTTGAAAATGTATGAGTAAAATCCGTTCTCAGTAAAATGTAAATACTCTTCTGTCAGAATAGCATTTCCGTGTAAACACTGACCTGGCTCTAAGCAACAAACCCCAAAATACAATGATTTCAAAATGAGTAAATAATCTAGAAAAGAAACTAAATCCTGTGGGCTGAACAGTATGCAGTCAAAATGAAATTTTCAGGTTACGTTATATGGAACATTATTGGAGGAAGCTTCCGTAACTTAAGTTTATTTCCAGTTGTTATTTTTAGTAGTCTCCAAATCTGGGAACTATTTGTATGTTCATCCTCAAGCTTGAACACCCCTGTTTTA
>VXAU01004757.1:0-52514 GCA_013399695.1 Formicarius rufipectus | reverse complement strand
AAACCAAACCAACCAACCAACCAAAAACACACACCAAAAAAAAAAGGAAAACAAACAAAAAAAAACACATCCCAAAAATCAACAATGACATATGGATAGACTATCTAGAGAGAAGTATTATAGCAGTAGGAGTGGAAAAGAGAGAGGGAGAAAGCGCACAGCACACATGTGAAACCAGACTATGCACATTTTAAGTGAGAGTCTTTCAAGGTTCCTTTGTACTTCCATATGATCTTCTCTGTATGAGTGTCTTCTCCTCTTACTTGTCTGGCAGCATCACTGGTGATACCAGGTTCTTTTGGTGCCTTCTGCACTTGCTGTACTGCTTTTCAAAGCTGTTTTCAAGTTAAACAAATCATCTCCCATGCCAGAAATGCAGATCACTTAGTGGCTTTCCTTAAACAGAAAGTCCCAGGCGTCTCCTTCCATGAGCACCCTGCAGGAGCAGGGAACAGTTGCCTTATAAACAAACATGGCCTAGACAGGCTGGCCTGCTGGCTCGCAAAAATAATGTATGCAGAGGCAGGGTAAATAGTTTACATCTCCTTCAGCCTCTGGATTGTGTCACAGAGCTGCTAGTTGAAATGAGAAGATCTACTGTAGCCCAAAACACCCGTCTTTGGAATGGGAGGATGGAGA
Organism: Formicarius rufipectus; assembly: GCA_013399695.1. NCBI lineage: Eukaryota > Metazoa > Chordata > Aves > Passeriformes > Formicariidae > Formicarius > Formicarius rufipectus. Next base: position 51,875 of record VXAU01004757.1, on the reverse strand, counting down.
GTTGTTCTTTAGATAGCTTTTCATGGTGAAAAAAGATTTTAACTGTTGTCCTGTGGACCACAGCTGGCCAAAGAGCATCACTGCATCAGTTCTTGGCAACAGGCATTAAAACAGTACACAGGGTTTAAGTGTTTCAGATATTGTGTCCTGTTTTTCTTTGCAAAACACATTCAGGAAGGGATTTGCTTCTAATTTATATCTTTAATGAATGTAAAGTCCAAAAGTGAAGAGTGTATCCAAACCATGGGAATACAGTATGTGTCACCTCTCCTTCAGTGCCTGCATGTTAGCTGTCTGCCCAGTGTGCATAGGCAAAGGAGAGTGAAGGATGCTTTGGAAATTATTATGTATTTTGGAAGGATGGGTACAGAAAACAATTCTTTATAGCTGAAATATGTCTATGTTACGTGGAAGGGAAATTTGGTGACTTGATTTTGATGGCTTATATGGGAGGAGACCTAGCCCAATTCCACCAACCACCAATTTTTCTTTGTTTATAGCTTAAATAAGTTATAAATGTGATCTCTGAGGATTATGTAGATTTAGATTTCCATAATTATTTTTTTTATTTAATAATAATCTCTACAATGTAGGGAAGTCCCAGCACATGTGGTTTGGGACTGAAAGATAAAGAGGTCCCCCAACCAATGGCCTACAAAATTAGGAGGGGAGAAACACCTGCACACCCCTGCTGGCAGGAGAATTTTGAAAGGTGTGTTTGTTTTGGCAAGGACTACTTCCTAGCCTGTGTCACTGTGGAAATAGAGTCCTTTGTCGATACCCTGATTCTTGCAGGGTGGGTTGAGAAGGTCATAAGCAGGGATGGATGCCTGAGCGCATTTTTGTCCATCTCTCCTCCTTGGATGAACCCCTGAAAATCTTTTGTTGAGTTGAAGCTGAATGTCAGCCTGTTAAAATCTTACAGCTGGCTTTACTGAGGCAAGGTTGGCCCAGCCCTGTTAGGTAGTCCTTTGGTGTCAATTTGGTGATCCTCTGCTGGGGCAAGGGGGAAGGAGCACTGAGCTGACTTTGTCCTGGAAAAGGGTGGCAGGGACAGAAAGCAGACACTGGTGTGATGATTGTGTTTGCTGTAGGGCAAAAAAAACCCAATGGATATTGACATACAGAAAAACTATGAAGTTCTTTGGGGATGAGGAGGTGTTTCTAAGGACAATTTTCTAAGACATCTGTTCTATAAATAATTCTCCCCAGTTCTCACCACATTTCTAAGATGTATCATTTGTGGTTATTTTTCAGTGTCATCCCTTTTTGCTTTTTCTTCTTCCCTTGCACACATTTCTAGCTTGAAAGCTCTCTAAAAGAGGTGTACAAAAAAGAAAAAAGAGAGAGAATCTGTTTTACTGAACTTTTTTGAACTTATGCAAGCAATATAGAGATGGAATAATATGACTCTGCAGGTTTCTTGTAAGCATGCCTGAAAAGCATGCGTTTTTTTTTCACCTTTAATTTGGCAGCATTTTGGTTTGAACTATTCTAATACAATGACCTATATAAAGTACATCTGTTCCTTGCTGGAAGTGTGCTGAGCCTTATTTTGCCATGATCGTTACGGGCAGAAGCTAAATTTACCTTTGGCAGAAGGAAAAACTCTTGAGAGTGCTAAGAAGCAGCAATTTTGCAGGCAAAGGAAAAGATGGTCTTAAAACACTTGATTAATATTACTGCTGAATCTGAAACCATTTTACACTAGAGAAGGGAACCAGAAATAGGGTGTTAGAATACTGTTGTTCATAGTCATCTCTTTCTGAATGGGTTGGAAATTTTAAAGGCAAGAGTTTTGACTTCTTCCCCAGGCTCCCTAGTATTTTGTGGGCTGCAAAACAATGAATGTGAAATCTGAAAGGAATCCTGTAAATCTGTTACAGTCCATGCTTGTCTTTTTTTCACCTTCATTTTTAGCATCATGACTCCATTTATTTTCAGTGGGTACTAATATCTAGGCAACAAACAGTAATTACTTCAGTACATAAATTTTTTGATTGACTTTCTCTAACTGACAGAGAAAGGCAGAGGAATTCTGTGCAGGTGATGTCTTCCCTTGAAATACTAAATCCATTGGAGGTGATGGCAAAACTAACAGTGCTTGCAGTAAAGCTGGGATTTCATTCTACAGCTTTAGGATTTTTAAAGGGTGAAGATTTGAGATCATGCCTTGTGTTAAGGGTGTACCAACAGTACAGAAATTTCAGAAATCATGGGTTCTTACCTGAAACACAGCAAGCTTCAGATTTGAGTTTTCTCAGTTTAATAACTCATGTCAACAGTGCTGTTGAGGATAAAACTAAAGAAGTAAGGTTGTGCTTATCCTGAGTGTATCAGCTGTTGAAACTGCAGCCATCAGGCTGTAGAATAAATGATAAAGTGCTAATTCAGTTGTTTCTGTATTTAACTGTTCCTCTTATGAATACCTTCTCATGAATACCTGTCAACCTCCTTTAAATGTAGCTTCCTGGGTGTGTTGATTTATTCAGCTGTATTCATATAAGAAATTCTGTTGAGTAACAAAAATATGTAGTTCATGGTGCAAGAAAATGTTTGTTTGTTTGTTTTCTCTCAGAGTATATTTTGGACTTTTCTGAATGTAAATTTATGAACTTCATTCTTTCAAGTAGTTATTAAAAGGTTCATTCTTGCTTGTTTTGAGGTTAACTGGGTGACATTTAGTAAAGCCTACCAGGACTTTTTCAGCCTCTAGGATTGATATGAGCTTCATGTTTTCCCATGTTAGGAGTCTAGATTTTAAACTCTGGTTCTAAGCCACCTTCCAAGATAAAACTAACAGAGAGTACCCATGATATTTCCTCCCCAGTAATACTCCCTCTTCCTTTTCTTGAATGGAAACTGGAATGCATGCCTCATGGATCAGCTCCTAAAGAGGCTCCTACAACTGTAGCTTGCTGTCAATTTGACAAACATTAGTCATTGTTGCAGCTAAATTTCTGATTTGGCATTCTTGCATTTGTGCCATCTATGTTACATGTCATTTTTGTCAGTGAACAAAGTAGGCATTTCCAATATGAGGACCTGCAGTTTTCTAAAGAAACAATTTGAGTAAGATTAGGTGGCTATGGTATATTTTGTACAATTACTAAATCTGATAATATTTTCTGATGTCACACATACCTGTTTACATTAAATTTCTAGTGAATGTATTACTAAATCTTTTAAATGTGTTTCCTTGAGTATGGTGGTAAACTTAGGGTGAAAGATAAGAACTCTGAGTTGCGGTAAATCGATTGGCCTTTTTGGAAGGTTTTTCTGCTGTGTGGAAATACAGATCAGTCTGGTTCTTTAGCTCACAGAGATTGAACTTCTCTCTACCAACTTTACTACAAGGGGACTTTAGAAAGGAAAGCAGTGTAGAAATAGAAATTATTAGGTGTAGGAAAGTGTGAATGTCTATAGTCATCACATCCATCCCTAAAAACTGGTTTTACCCTTGTTCATCTGACTGAAACTCAGTGATACTGGTTGTTTTGTCTGGCTTGGTCCCCACCCAGGAATGAAGGTAAGAAAATAATTTCTTTATTACAGAGTTGAGGAGGGAGTTAGTTTAGCAGTGATGTATTAAAATAACAGCAATAAGAAATACAAGCTGGCAGGAAGTAATTTCAGATGACTTTATGGGAAAATAATAATCCCTGTACTTATTTACAGAATATCCAAATACTTATTTCTTAGTCAAGGTTGATCAGACCAATAGTCAGGATGTGTAGCATGGAAACAACCTCTTATTTGTCAGAGACTTGACCACCAACACATTCTTTAGGAATTCTGCTATTTTATGGAAGAAAGCTGACTTTTTATATTCTTTTACCCTGTATTTGGCATTTTTTCCGTTATATATTCTGATGGAAAATGTTGCACAATTCATGCATTTAGTTTACAGTATTTATAGTGGCTTACACTACATTACACTGATGGAGAAGTTTAATTGTATGCCTTTACCTAGCTATAAAATAAGCTATTTTATACAAATGAAAAGTTGAAAACTTGAGAAAATATTTTTCTATCTCTCTGAATTCGCACAGCATCTCAGCTTGAAATGCATAGTTGCTATAATCCCCTCATTCTTATGACTTAGACTATTTTTAGGGATTGACTGAAAGAAATTAAACTTCAGCTGGATGAAAATTTCTATCTCTTTAAAAGAGATAGAAGGAAAGAAGAAATGATCTTTGATATTTTAAATTCATATTGGTGAGCATAGCCACTTTTTTTTCGGTTTCATGTGAGGTCTCTAGAAGACTCGTGCTGTTGTATTTTTTTGGCATGTTGCTGAAGTCGAGGTTTCTAATTCAGTTTTAATGGAAGCTTGGGATCTCAGTTGAAATAAGTAGACAACAGCCTCTGTTATTTTACCTGGGTCTTCTCTAGAAAGCATACCAACCCCCAAAAAACCAAAACTGAAAAGCTGATCAAGGAAGAAAAGGCAGTTCTTCATGTCAGCTACTGACTTGGCAAGCACGGCATCATGTCAGGGGGCTGCTGCCCGTGTCCAGTTTGTTTTTCCTTCTCAGAGGCAGCAGTGTCTTCTTGCACTTGCTCTTGATATCCAGCAGTCATTTTGGGTTGCTCTCCAGAGGGAAACCTGGGAAGGGAGAAGAAAGGCTTCACTTCCCAAAGAAGCTTGAGAACCAGCAGAAAAGCCATGCAGAGGTTACCCTCCTGTAGAGAACTGAGTGTGTCACATTGCATGTGTGCTGTGTGTACATGTACATACCAGCTGGGAGCAAGTGGTGCCTGGTTTGGCTTTGGGAGTTCAACTTGAGTGTGCTTTCAGAGGAATGGATAAGTGAGTCAGATGCACAAAGGCTGAGGAGGGAGTCGAGGTCAGATGGTTTTGTCATAAATCATTCAAAAGGTGAGGAGAACATAAGTGAGAGAGGAAGGAAGGGAAAATACCCATGAGCTTGTTAAAGCATCATTAGAAAACACCAGGAGTGAGGGTCTGGAAGAGGGATCAGGTTGTAGAATAGAAAAGAAGAAAGGCAACTGAGAGAGAGGCCAGGGGAATATAAGTCAAGGGAAAGTTCAGATTTTAAAAGAAGACTTGTTTTATTTAATGGAAAAACCTGTGATGAAAGAACCAAATATATTCAAAAAAATGAGAAAAAAATTAAAACACTGCGGAGGAAGTAGATTGAGGAAAAATGAGAAAGAACAGAGAGTGATTAGAAGAACAGAATAATAAAATTTAGGACACATAATTTTATTTTCATTTATAAATGGTGTAAAATGTGATTCTTAGGTCTTTCTTTTCACCATGATATGGAGAACAAAAGCAGCCATTCTTGTGGTGCTTAGCACCACCTGGTTATCAGTGCACATGCATTGTGCAGTAATGCAGGTTTGTCTCTGCAAGGTCAGTAACTGAGCTGTGCATGGGGGGAGCATCTGGTGTCATGCATAGGGTTATTGCTTTGACTTGGTTTCTAAGTTGGTTCATAAATTGCATTTTTCATTTAAGTTCCTTATTTTATAGTTAAATGCGTGTGATCAAAATGTTACTTCATGGACTTGTGTTCATTGTGCATGTGAGAAGAATGGCTATGAGGACCATAGCTTTCATACTTACATTGCTAATATTGACATTATCATATTGAATAGTAGCTGTATTTTTAATTTTCAAATATTTTTATTTCCACAGCAATTTGTTCAGTGCAACTAACTCTTTGTCTCCTCAATTTAGAGCTCTCACGGGTTATTAATTTTTTTCTGTATGCTGTTCTTAGCTAGGATATGTATAAACAATATATTTGTTTGTTTGTTTGTATTTCTTTCAAAATATCCCTACTAGCTAGAATTGAACTGGTGAAGGACTGTGGATTCATGGCTTGCCTTCTCCCAGTGCTTTTGCTGGCATTTCCTTTTCACAATGTCCGCGTTCTTGGAAATCCCTTTTGAGTGTTTGAACAGCAGGTAGAAGAAACACTGGAGAATACAGCACTGTTTGGTCTGCTGTTTTCCTCTGAACTAGCAACTTACAGTACAACTGGCTCTATCATTTAAAGATCATTATTAGAGTGTGCAGTTAGGATGGACAGGTATCCTCTGGCTGCATCGCCATCCTGTATTTTGAAAAACTCTGCTATATTTGCAGTTTCAGGCTGTTCAAGATAATCTGGATGGAGCTGAGGAAGAAGGAGTGTCTGCAGATGTCATTCTTCTGCCAGTCCTGTAATAAAAATTATCATCTGCAAACCAGAAATGCTTTTAAAATGACATAATCGTTCACAACAATTATTTGCAGATGCGCAATGTGCATCATGAAGCATCTGGGATAAGGTGACATAGGTATTCATTGCTTTGGAGAGAGGATCCACTTTTGGGTTTTGCATGTCATAGCCTCGTTCTTGGGGTGTGCTGCTTTGGAGAATGCTTGAATGCAGACAAGCCTCTCTTTTGACTCCACAATGAAGCTAGGTGATAGCATGTTCAAATTTTTTAATTCTTGTAATGGCAAAGGCTTTTCATGTTAACAGGGTCTGTGTGATGTCACTGAAGGCACGAGGATTTGTCCAGGGTAGGATAAAAGGTCATTTAAGGACAATGAAAAATTGCAGGTCCTGGAAAACACCTGCTTTCAGAATATTGTCTTCTTAACTTACTTGAACGTACCTGATTTCTGAGATGAGCCACTCATGGAAATCTATTAAATCCTGATTGTAGAGTGATCTCTTTACTTACAGCAAAAGACTCTCTCTCATAATCCATGTCATAGCCTTTAGGACATAACTACCATATGATGAAACTGAGTATTTTTATTGAATCCATTGTGTAGTGCCAGTGGACCTGAATAGGAGAAATGATACTAGAGAAAACATAAAAGGAGTTTCTTTTCTTTTTAGATGGGTGTAAGAGAGTTCAATATTAAAAAAAACCCCTGCTTTGAACAATGCTGATAAAGAACAGGTTTAATGAGGCTGAGGCTGTTTGCGGAAAATTAGTCCGCATTAGGGTATTATTCCTCCAGGGATCGTTCATAATGCCGGCAGGAATGTAGGGAGTGGGGGCAGATCAGATTCCGGCCCAACTTTGCAAGCTTTCAGCTGCTGATGCATGGTGCACCTGCATGTTCCTCTGTCTGACCTCAGAGCTGGCTTGAAAATCTGTGGCATCTGGAAGTGCAAGGNAAAAAAAATTCCATTTTTTTCCTTGACACTCAGAATACCTTGTATTAAAGGATGCTGGAATCTGTTTTGTGGGTATGCTTTTTAGTGGTTTGCGCTTGGTTCTTTTGCTTTTAATTTTATTAAACTAATGTCTCAAAGATCTTATAGTGGTACGTCCAAATAGATTAATAATCTTAATTTAAAGATTTGGTTAGTTGGCAGGACTCAAGAAATTAATTTCACACTCCTTTTGCTTATCTCAGTAAGAATGTTCTCCGTAGCAAGTGCAGATTCGAGTCTGACATCTTCGGCATTTATCTCATTTGTGGAGGTCTAGGATAGCATCTCATCTTCAAATTACAGCGATATGGAGATAAAATGTAAATACTGCTCTATGAGGATTGCAACGTTGTACTTCAGTCCTGGCAGCTGTGGTAGTTACTTGCAGATTTTAAGTGCATGTAATTTAGATTGCTTAGATTTAACTGTTCTGTAATTGCACTTCGATTTGTATTTTTTAATCAGAGACAGAGGAGTGGTTAAGCTCTGCTGCCTATGAACTTCTGTGTCGGTAATTTTGTAGTATAAAGTTGTGCTTATTAAATGAACAGATTTTCTTTTTTTGGAATTTAAAAGTTGTTCGATTTGGCATCTGTAGCTTACTTCTTGCAGTCTGCTTAATTGAATAGCTTCTCTGTTTATCTTAAAATGCAGATAAATGGCTTTCAGAGCAGTGTTTATAGCTTAATAGTTCCTGAAATAAGAGTCAACATTATCTCCTAGACTCTACTAGTCATAACTAATGATCCCTCTGCTTACACTGTTGAGCAAGTCAGGAGACACTGAACTCTGCAGAGAGCAAGGGCCCTGTGCAGTGGGAGGATAGTTTGTATGTGATGGCGCCTCGTAGACAAGGTTTTCATGGCTCAGTAGTGTTAATTGGGAAACAAAACTTGTCCTCAGCCACCTCTAACCCCCTCTTACTGAACTGTTCTTCTATGGATATGGATACAAACCCAAGGGTGAGTTGACAGCGCACAGTAATCTCGCTTCCCTCATCATTTAAGGTAAATAATATCAGATTATTCTTATATTTGCTTCCGTTATGCCCATGAGAGCACAGTTTGCAACACAACGTCTTTGCAGAAATTGAGTATATTTCTAATGTTCCAAACATCACTGGCAGGGGGCCTAAGAGAAGCATTGTGTTGAGGTCTGGAAGAGGATGAGAAAATAATTAGACAGCTGGCAATTACTATATTTTGTTCTAGGGAGTTTTATATGACATTTTAATTTATTAATGAAAGAAAGTTGACTTGTTATATTTTCCTGACCTTTGGCATAGTTCCTGAATGAAGAGTGGTAAGCTTTCCTTTGTAATAGGGTTAAGTGCGTGCTCTGGGAAGAGAAAGGGGAAAGAAAGAAAGAGAAGAAAAGTAGATTTACCACTGATCAGTAATGTTCTATTATTACCTTGGGAACAAAAGTTCCTTCTTTATTCATCAAATTTAAACAATACGAGGAGCAACGATGCCTCATGGCGTTAAGCATCAATATTCTTCTATTCTCTGTCAGCCTGTCAATACGGTCTTTTCCTGAGGTTTTTTAACTTACTAGAAGAGTATTTATTGAAAATTGCAAATCTAGGTGTTGTGAGATGGCTACTGCCCTGGAGTTTTAGACAGCACAATGTTGTGGTTTCAAATAGGCACTCTAGGAGGCAGCTTTTTTCTGTATTTAGGGGAATTTCAGCTAGTGATATACAAAGCAGTCTCTGTACCTAATTCCCATGTCTCCACAGCCATCTCATCCACTGTTTTGAAAACTAATTAAATGTAAACATTTAGATGGGTGTTGGGTTGTAAAAGGAACTGTATATGAAAGGTGTTTCTACTTAAAGAAACTTACATCAATCTTGTTTATGCTCCAGCTTCCATGTTTTTCTGAGTTTTCATGTTATCTTGAAAGTAGGTTTTGAGCTTTGTATTGGCAGGAGAACAGCAGTCTGGTGCAGAGCACAGTCTGGATAACACCACACATGGTGCAAAAGTCACACTGCATAAAGAAAGCAAATTCAAAACACTACTTACAGCTCCAAAGGTGTTTTTGATTGAACGTTCCCATGAATGAGCTATAGGAGACACAAGACAAAATGAGCAAGATGCCCTCAGAGAGTTAAAGAGGAGGGACATGATCACTGCTGGGAGCACCGCTATGCAGTCCAAGTTGTTTCTAGCTGGACCACATTACAATATTGTGCAGGCAGAAGTTTGCATGTTGTGCATCTTTTTCATGTGGTACATGTGGTCTTGATAGAGTGCACTGGTAGCCTTCTAAAGTAGGGATGCAGCAGGAACAGACCAGTGTGGAGGAGTTCAAATTGAATGATTGCCTTTGCTAGTATCAAATAGCTTTAAAAAAGCGTGTCAGACTCCAAAAAAGGAAATAGTATTTGCAAAGAAAATGTATGCATATTTTTTGAAAGAGGCAACTGGAGGCAACTTTTTATTTTTATGTTGCATGAAGTCTTGTTTCTTACCTTTTCCTCCATTATCAGATCAAATATCCAGATACACTTTTTTCACTGATCATCCTGAAGAGTCAGCTCTTCTGTAAGAAACCAGTTGAAAGTTCACATAGTTCCAGATTAGTTTTGAACATTTTCTCGTAGGAATAAAGCTCTCATTTCTTTGGAAATAATCCCATTGGTAAACAGCAGCTGCAATAAACCTCCCAACAAGAAATTGGATGCATAGTTCTGAATGTGCAGATACCTTTTTTTTTTTCATTGCCAGTTTCCAAACATGGAATTAGATTAGGTGATGATGGAGCAGAACCTGAAGTATCTTTTTGCAGACAAAAGCATTTAAGTACAAATGTAATGAGCATGTTCTGACTTTAATATCTGTTATTTACAACTTAATATCAGGAAAAAACATTAGTTACAGTAGCTAGAGGTCATCTCTAACAGTCGCATACTACCATGGAAGTGATAGATGTTATGTGAAGGGGGTATGGCATATTAGGACCATATTACCTGGAATAAATCCCAATTACCAGCTTACCTTTCCTTGTATTAAATTTACAAATTAATTAAATTATTTCAGGTATCTGAAATATTAATCTGTGGGATTTTGTTTTTAAATAGTACTCTTTTGGTTTTTATATATATATGTGCGTGTGTGTGTGTGTATCCCAATTACAGGGAATTTTTAACAGGGGTTAGTAAACTTGTAAAGCAAATACCAGGATCGGAAATTACTCTCAATTGTTATGTGCTCTACGTTGGAATGAAATTCGTGCTACCATTACAGGACCAGATGCTCTTTCTATCAGTTTTGTCAGGTTTCCTACTTTTTTTTTTTTTGGTGACATGCTATGATAAAGCCTTTGTATCCTGGTAGCAACTTCATGACCTGTTTGGTGGCTTGTTCTCTGCAAATAAAATCACAGATTGCTGGTTGTATGCACTTTCTTTTAAGAGTCTGTTCTCAACTGGCTTTTTTTTTTTTCCCCGCTTACAAAGTAAACTAGAGGAAGCCTAAAAAGCATCAAAACCTTCTCATGATTGTGCTCATTGACAAATATGTATTGAACTGGATAAATGAGGATCAGGCTGCTGTGGTGTATCGTGTATCACAGGTAGACACACTTTAAAGGGAGGTGAGGAGCAGAAGGCTCCAAATTCATTGTGCATTTCATATAGTTACCTTGGAAGCCTTTGGCAGCCATCTGGAAATAATTACAAATTCTGTATTGCTCAGAATCTCTGTTTTATTTGTAATTCCAGGATTTTCTTTTTCTTTCACCTTTCTACTGTCATATCCTATGTAGCCTGAGTATTCCGCTCTGCCTGGTTGAAATAATATTGTTTGCCAGCTTACAATCAAAGAGAGCACAGAGAGAAACAGCTGAGCCGTATTAAGCAGAGGCAGTCTGGACTACATTTCTTTACTGCTGAATAACACACCACAGGTGCAGGATTAGCCCAGCCTACGGTGCAGTGTTTGCTTAGCAGAGCCCCACGAGCCACCCTCTGCCTCCTCACATGACTCTCGTCTTCGGGGAATCTGGCAGTAATGTAGCAAGCGCGCGGAAACCCCGTGTAAGTAGAAGGCTTGGCTTTTCAGCTCGCAAACCACTTGTGCTTCCCCCCTCATTCTTTTTTTTTTTCTACTTTATTCTTTCTTTTCTCTCTCTCTCCTTTTTTTTTTTTTTTTGGAGCCTGGTTTGAGCAGAACACTAAAGAGACTGGAAGGAAAAAAAAAAAGGGTTAAACAATGAGGTTCAGTGGGTTCTACATGAGGGCCAAAGAGTGAAATATGTGACTGAAGAAAAAGCGGTATCGCTGGTGTGCTGGCAAGATGTGGGGCTGCCCCATGAGGCAACAGGGAACCAGCTGCTTGTTGTGCACTGTCTTGTGTTTGCAGCTTCAGTTCTTGCAGGAACACACATACTGGAGATTTCCTATTCATTCACTTGGACTGTGGGTCAGAGTTTGTCTGAGTCTGCTGCAAACCTTTAGGTGCTCTTTGGTTGGTTTAGATTTAAGGAGAAAGGTGGTAGATTGGCAGAGAAAATACTGCAGATAAAACAAAAGGTTTCCTGTTTCCTTTTCTGGTGAGGATTGAGGGGTAAAAGGTATTTTTAAAAGAACTAGTGCTTGGAATTCAGCCTAGTACTGAATTTAAAAGGATGTTTCCCTTTTTCTCATGAAATGTACTTTTATATTAATCTTTGCATTTGAAGTTAATTTAAAAATAAATGTTTTGGCAATAATAGGCGAATTTTGATGCCAGGTTTGTCTTGTGAGGATGCATGACAGAGCTGGACTGGTTTTGACCTGAGCAATAGTCACCTTTCTGTCTAACTTTAATGGTGCTTTGGTGATATATAGTGTATGTGTATGTCAGTAATGCTTATTAAAATGCTGCATCTGTTCTATGCATTTCAAATACTAGTTAACTGGAAAAATAGCCAAAAGGAATGTGCTTGTTCTCCTGGAACTCTTCATCACTGTTCATATATATCTGGGCAGTGGGAAAAAAAAACAAATGTTGCTTTACATCTGACTAGAATTGTAGAGAAATCCGTAGAGAAATTCTGACGAGAGAAAGGTGGTCATGCAGCTCTTGAAAACTGGTCAGGGAGAAGTTCACATAGGAAAAAAGTTTGCAAGGGTTTTGCAATCCACATGTCTTTCTTACACTTTGAGATTCTTTATGAAGTTTGATTGTGAATATAGATCCATATAACATTGGGAAAAAAACAAAGCAAGGAAACTCCGTGGGACTGGCATCTGGTTCCTCCTCTTACGGAGACCTGAGTGGGTGGACTAGCATGGAAACCTGACAGTGGGGACTGGTTAATGATTTGGTGGCAGTGCCATTGGCACATGTGGTACAAACCTCCTTCCCACCCAGACAGCAGCTCAGCAGATGCTCTGAAGCATTCAGGGAAGTACTTTAGACTTCTCAAACACTTCTGGAAACCATAGCGCTTATGTCTGTGGTCAAAATTAATTATTGTTGTTCCATGCATGCAGTTAATTTTGGTTTGCAGTAGAGATGCTTTCCTTCCCCTCTAAATGAATTTATTTGTTTTCTGTCGAAGTGAATAAGTCAATGACACTTTCTGTTCCATTTGGCCATGTTTGCAGAAGATAAGATTTATGCCTCAGCCCTCCTTCATGAACACAAAGATCTTCTTCATCACTCACAGTTTCTACACATGCAGCTCAAATCCCTGTGCAGTGTGTGTGGTGAGGCCAACAGTAGCAGCAGTCAGTTCAATGCAGTCCCTGCCTTGGCAGCTTAACAGAACAGGGATTTATACTGTCACTTGTTCAGTTGCTTAAAGCTCTGCTTGGCCTTGTGACCTGTCAGGGTGGCATTTGCCTCCAGGCAGAAAAATTCTTGCAGGTCCTTCTGCACTTCATTCAGCAACAGTTAGTTGCTAAGAGTGTCCTAATCATGTGGGATTTAGGGAAGCGTATGGCATTCATCCATGAAAAATTATCCAAATATACTAGCTATTTTTTCAGACACTAAATAATCTGTTCTGGGAGATAGGCACTTGAGGAAAAGTGGGAAGGAGAATTGGTAGGAAGCATCATTTAAGGGACACAATAAGCAAATCAATAAACCAAGTTTAAATGAAGTTATATATATTTGGCTATAATTTTTTTTTAAAACCCATTAGAAATATAGCATGCTTATGCCATAACATAGCTATATGACAGCTTTGCTTTTGTGTATGTCCACACTGTGTAAATTATTATTGTGAGAAGTGAGAGGGAATGACTCCAGTGTAGCAGGAATTAGAAAGGAGTTAGTAATTTATGAAGTTGTTTGCTCTTTAGGCTGAGCTGGAGTTATGTCATTCTACTTGTGAACAGCCAAACCCAGTCAGTTACAAGGGCACTGGCACCTCTGAATAATGTTGGCACTGTTTTCTGCAAGCATGGCATGTGCACATGCTAATTATATTTTAATATACAGGTGCAGTCTTTGATCTTGGAGTAAGAATGGTTAGATGATATTTTTATCTTCCACGCGCTATTTTTGTCTTGGCTGCATGGTGCTCTTGTGTTTCTTTTCACTGGGAAAGGGAACAGGAGTGACAGTGATTTATTAAACATATCTAAGAGAGCCACAGAGTCAAAGCTGTCTATTGCTGTTTCTTTTATATTCCATTGTCTGAATGCCTCAGTCTAAATATCATCTGAAATGATAATAAGTAAAAATCTACAGCTTGCCCAGTGTGATCTTTACTGCTTTCCTAAAGATTAGATAGCAAAGCATAGATTAGTAGCAAAGGTATCACATTGCATTTTTTCCCATCTGTGTGGGTTTCTTTTCCTTTTACTACTGTTAAGGAGAGTTTTCAAGATCACTTTTAGTGGTATTTGCATAATCTCTTGGTTGCATTTGGTGTTTGCTGCTTGAAACTGCAAGTGTATGTGCAGCTTAGTAGCAGAAATAATTAGCTTTGCATGTTAACAGCAATCTTCCTATTTTTTATTTTTTTAATAAAATTTTTCTAAATGAAGAGTGTGGCACAGACTCTGCTCTTCATAGCTTAATATCCAGACTGCTGTTTCACGTCTTTGTACCTTAACTTCTATCCCCTCTTTTGATCAGGTGCTCATGGACAGCTTGTTCACCAGGACCCCCAGGTCCTTCTCCACACAGCTGCTTTCCAGCAGGTTGGCCCCTGGTCTGTACTGGTACATGAGGTTATTCCTCCCCAGGTGGAGGAATACACCCTGCGTGTGCCTTTGTTGAATTTCAGATGTTTCTTCTCTGCCCATCTCTCCCACCCCTCAGGGTCCTTCTGAAGTGCTTGCACAGCCCTCTGGGGTATCAACCACTACTCCCAGCTTTGTGTCATCAGCAAAGTTGTTGAGGAGGCATCTGCCCCTTCATCTAAGTCATTGAATAAGTTAATGGGCCTAGTATTGAAGCTTGGGGGACACTACTGATGACAGGCCTCTAACTAGAGCTTGTACCACTGATGACAACCCTCTGAGATCTACCATTCAGCCAATTCTGTCCAGTCATCCAGTCCGTACTTCTCGAGTTTGCCTATGATGATGTTGTGAGAGACAGTGTTGAAAGCCTTGCTGAAGTTCAGGTAGACAATATCCACTGCTCTCCTCTCATCCATCCAGGGGTTTCGTTAAAGAAGGCAATCAGATTGATCAAGCATAATTTAACTTTAGTGAATCTATGTTGACTAGTCTTGATTGCCTGCTTGTCATCCCTGCGGATAGAGATGGTCTCCAGAACGAGGTGCTCCCTCACCTTTCCAGGGACTGGAAGGTCAGGGTGTCTGGCTGGTAGGCTCCTGGGTCCTCCTTCTTGTCCCTTTTAAAAACTGGAATAATATTTGCTTTCTTCCAGTCCTTGTGCACCTCTCCAAATTGCCACAGCCTTTCACAGATGATTGTGAGTGGATCTGTTATGGTGTGTGCCTGCTCTCTCATTGCTCATGGATGCATCCCGTCAGGGCCCATGGACTTGTGGATATCAAGTTTGGTTAAGTGTTCTCTAACCCAATCCTCCTTGACCAAGGAAAAGTATTCCTTCCAGCATTCCTTTATCCTGGCCTCTTGGGTCAGAGATTCCTGAGGTCTGGTCTTGTCAGTGAAGACCAATGCACAGAAGACATTCAATATCTCTGCCTTCTCTGCATCCAGAGGAGTGAGTCATTCTCAGATTGGACCTTCGATCTCAGTATTTATGAAATATTTGCATGTCAATCTTCCACTTTGCTTGCCTGTAATACTCATATGTGCATCAAGCAGCAGTAGTGCTTTCACAGAAATGTTTGCATTATGTTTGTTCATTTTGAACTGTACAAGAGCACATAATTCAGAATAGTGATAGCTCCAACATGTTTTACCTTTGCTATGTAAAATATGGCTCTTGAACAGGCATTAAAAATAAATGTTAATATCTTAATGAGAATTAGGTGAAATACCTGTTCATTGATCTTTGCAAATATTCAAAACTTACATTTTAAGAGTTTTATTTGTCATGGAACATTGACAGATGGGACCAAAGGACTGTAGAAGGTAAAAATTAAATGAGAGGTCTGACAGAATTGGGGAAATTTTGTATTAATAGGAAATTACAGCTGATAGGGGTAGGCTTTCGTGAGTCCAAGATGACAGGCTAAAACACTTTGCTTGTACTTTCCTTTGGAGATTTTGAAGCTGCCTTTTCTGCTTTTCTGTTGTGTTGATATGCTATCTCATGCTATGAAAAATGTGCCAACTAATTCTCATTTTCTTCAAAATGAAAAATATGTCAAAGGTTAACTGTAGACAGCAGAAATGAGGTGAAACCAGAAAAAAGTAACACTCATTCAAACTGTGATGTAAATTACATGTGCATTTTCCATGGGCTATGATACCAAAGAAGCCTGTGTAAGTTGTGACTAGTATGGTATGGGTATTAATTTGAAGGGTCTTCTCTCAGTGGCTTTCTCACAGCTTATTACATTCCATGCTGAACTTAATTAGTTTAGCTAATAATTCTGAAAAAGTTATTTTTACTTATGTAAGTTGTTTAGAGTGGTGCTGTATGCATGTAGCTATACTGGCACTCGGTGGCAATTCTGTGAATATGGACAGAAACAGTTTTTAAGGAAACTATCTTGACAGATTGTTCAGAAGTACATTATATTGCAAACCTATTTGCATCATGACTAGAAGGAGAATGATCCCAAATTTTGAAATACACAGATAAGAAGGAGCAATGTGTAGGTTCTATGTACTTTGGTGTACTGGAAATCCATCACAGGTGATAAATGGTGCAAATCATGCATAAGCTCCCACAATGATATAGTTGTTTTAGTATGTCAGTTTATTACAGTGGATGTGTATCACGGTACAGCTGTTACAAAACACTGATGGATACCAACCTCAGTTGGGGCTTACTAGTGCAATATAGTCACACACTATAAAAGCATGTTGTTTTCAGTTTTCTGGTGTATTAGTGCTAGATTTTGTTTACAATGGTTTTGGATCAAAAATATGCAGGTAACAGCATCTGATCTTTTCTTGAGTTTTATAGTAGCCTTGAATATCCAGCAGAGGGAAACTGTCATGATCCAGTTTTCCTTCTCTGTTATGTAATTATCACCAATAAAAAAGTGTTTTACTGTTACCTCTTGACTATTTTACACAGTAGATCAGGCTGAGTTAAGAGGTGTAATTTATTTCAAGTTCTTTAACTGTGCTGTGTTTTCATTGCTGATTATTTGCCAAAAAATACCCCATGGAAATTCTTTTATCTGATGACTGAAGTAGAGTGAGCTAGCAATTACTTATTTCCCTTTCTCCTAAAACAATCATGTTGATGGTATAACCCTGGCTTGGTGGGCAGTCATCAGACTGTGGTTTATGATATAGCATAAGAAACTCTAGCAGGGTGTTGCAAGATAGTTTTGTATTTTAATAAAAGCCTGTTTTGAGGGAAAGCTCACTGTGTATACTAATGCAGAGCATAGATGAAGTCACTTTATGGTTTAAAATTTCATCTAACATTTCTATCAAGTTGACTCATTTTCTTCTGAGGTTTGGGTGGGTTGCTTTGTCTTTTATTCAGTTACTGAATTTCTGGTCTGAAGCAGCAGTTGAAACACTTGTTCCATGGTGTGTAAAGCTTCATAGGTGGGTACCTTCTCTGAAGCAGTAAGCACCACTCCCTGTCAGTGGGTGTTGTTGCTAACCAAATGTTGTTATTAAACTGGGAAAATGTGAGTGGATAGTATTGAATCAATCTGAGGTTTCAAATACGCTTCGTAGAAAGATGTAAGCACAGAACTCTCATACTTTTCTGAACGTACTTGTTTGTGGCCCTTAGCACCTGTTTTGGGAAAGAACAAGTCTGACTTTCGCTCCTGACAAACTCTTGCAAGGTCATGGGAGATCTGCTTTTTCACTGCATAGACAACACATAAATCACACAACTGTGGCATAGATATCAATCTGTTAAGGTAACTAATGCTAATTCTTCATCCTTTGGGAACAGGATGGCTTAAGATTTAGACTATGGAATACAGAGGAACAGAATAAAGAGCTTTTCACCTCCTCTGTTACTAGACTTGTTGAATCAGAGCAGTGCAAAAAGTCATTGCCATCTGATGGCTGCGGGCCAGTGTGAAATGAGTTACTAGGCTTTTTCCAGATTCTAGTGGAGAAATTTCTGTCCAAATCGCATAACTCTGGCTACAGCTGGCAGGGGCTGAAGTTCTTATTGGCAGCCATGACAGAGAGCTCGAGGACTGAACGTACGCTAAGAGAATGTCTCTCTAGGTCAGATTTTTTTTGCACCCATGTAAGTCAGTGCAAAGTTTCAATAGGTGATTTTCCTTGTGTGCAAGGTGCCACTGTCTACAGACCGGTCAAACCAACAAACAACATTATTTAAAACCAAATTACAATTCATCCTGGTAGTTACTTCATTGTGATTATGGAGCGGGAATCTTGTAATCACTTCTCAGTCATTTGAAAAAAATGATAGCAAAACTAATTGAAATGCTGTGAAAGGCTTTGCCATGTGATAAAATTAGTATTTTGATGGAAGTCTTAGTGGTCATGGATTACCATGAAGTGTTCCAAATCGCATAACTAAAATGGAAGAATATATCCAAGTAGGATGATTTTTTGACAGTGGAGGTTAACAGGGCTTTAAATTAGACATTGGGAGTATCCTAAATGATCATGAGGATGACTTTCATCTTACAGCACTTTATTTTCCTTGTTTTTCTTCTCCTGGAATTGGGATCTTTGTAGACATACCTTTCCATAAATGAGCTTAAAGCATGGAGATACACACATTTGGAAAAAAAAAAACAAAACACAACAGTAACATGCTACACACAGTCCCAGTTCTTAGGTAGAGATTGATAACAGAGACCACCACATCACAGTTTTCAGTGGTCCCAGTCCTAGAGAGAAAAATATTTCTCGGAGTTACCCTCATAAGAGACATAAAAGCCATGGTGGCTGACTGCCAATCATTGTGGTAGAAGATGCTTTGTACATGCTGATGAATTTTAGTGGAAAAAGAGAAATAAGCTGAAAACACCAGCTAAATCTGATTAAGGTAACGAGTCTGATGGTGACCTTCAGGCTCTCAACTGTTTTGATTAATTCCCTGATGCAGTCAGTAAGTTTCTCAGCAGACTAAAATAACTTTTTTTTTTTTTTTTCAGTTAGCTTTAAAAAGATGCNTTTTTTGATACCACTGTTCTTCTGCAGTTCTGCCAAGCCGTGCTCAGTTTCATGGGAAGCTGACCATAAGCAGACTGCAACAGAAGAAGCTACAGCAAAGGAGCAGCCAAATTTAAATTGCCTGAAATCCCTTACTTTCAGGACTCTTGAACAAAGATCCTAGGAGAGCTTTCAAAACCCAAAGGGCTTCTAATCATTAGACAGAGCCAGGTCTGCTTGACCAACATGTGCTTGTTTCAGCATAGTGACAGATGCAAGATGAGCAAGCTGTTCACCATCCCAAACTGTGCATTTCACACCTGAAATCAGGAGCAGCTTGTTGCCAAGCTGGAAAACTCATGTGGGTTCCTACCTAGATGTTAAATTTGGGGGACTCTCTGTTTTCTGCTCTATTTCTTCTATTCCTATTTCTACTACTAGATGTAGTAGTCAAAAGACCTTGTTGAAATTCAACTCTGAGTAAGAAGAGACTTTTTACATGTTCTATGGTTATCTACTGGCAAAACATCTGAATTTCAGTGGCAAAAGATCTGCCCATCTTTTTAGCTAGCAGCCAGGCAATTAAGGTGTGAAAGGAGCAAGAGAATACAGGGAGTTTTTTCATTTTAGAAAAGAGCTTGATGAAAATTTCTTATTCCTACCTTTTTTAATTTTATTTGATTTAATGTGTTTGATACTGAGCTGCAATGGCTTTGGACTAGTTTTCACCCTGGCTATTAGCTGAAAGCAAAATCCAAGGCTGCATTCCTACTTTCAGCTCTTGGAAAGTGTAAATTTGAATGCCAGCCTTGTCCTAAATGTTCTAAAAAAACAGACTATGCCTGTAAATAGCCAGCTGTGATGCTTTGATGGTATTCAGATTTTTGATTCTAATTCAACAACTTCAACTTGTCATAGTATATCTGAGAGTACAACCAAGTCTAGGGGTATAAGCTGTTGTTGTTAATGGCAAGTTTTGTAGAAGCTGTTCATAGTCACAACCCTTGTATGTGGTGGGCACAGATTGCATTTGATTATGACGGCCTTACTCATTTGTTGAAAAAGGAATTATCTACAATTATATATATTATGAGCAAGGTATCCAGCTGCTGAAATTTAACATCTTCAGGCACTATCAGATGTGTAATTAAACCTTTCATTTTTTGTTTGGTTTTTTTTTTTTTTGCTAGGTGTGAAATGCTTTTGTCTTTGCACTCCTTGCTGGGCAAAGATTCCTACTGAAACTGCAAATAGCTCATAGAAAGAGCCATGGAAACGATGCACAGAGCAAACTACTTCACTCAATTGCCTCATGAATGAGAAGTTCATTTTGTTGCCTCATGAGCTTGAGGTCTGAAAATTCTTGACAGGCATATAAATAGTTGAATATTCCCCATTCAATGGTAACAAAGTGATACAGAGAAAAATTGCTGTTTGGAAGAGAATTTAGATAATCTCTAATCCTCTGATTCAGGAAACAAACATCTGTTCATATTAATTTGTTACATACAAGTTGCATTTTAAGGTATCGTAGTGATATTGTTAGAAACAAAAAACTGCATTTTTTTCCTTAATTTAAGCATCTACTGCATTTTTTGATACAGTTACAAGTACACAACTCAAATGCACAACGTCTCTTGAGTTAAATAATGCTATTAGTTCTAATTTTGCCAGATGTTAATAGAAACAGTATGTGGGACTTTGACATCTAGTCCTGCCATGAATACAGTTATCTCTGAGCGCTGGGCAGAAGGTTTGTGTAAGTTTTGTAACTATTTTTCTGGTTTGACTTTAAAAAAGAGGTGAGCTAATCAAAAATCCAGCCTTTTTCAGTGGGATACATAGGTACTGACCAAAGGTCAAGCTGTTGGAGTTTTGTATTTCATTGGTGTATTTGGTATGGTGAATGATTCTTTTTCAAGTGTATCCCCTTAATACTATTAGTGTACCTCTTGTGCAAGGAATATGCAAGGAGTGGGAGGGCTATGATGTTCAAAAAGCTAACGCTTCTCTAAGTGCAATGTTCCTATGTGCAAAACCTCACTTTTCCCAGAGGTAACAAGTTGCAGCTTTTTTCAAGTTGGCTAGGGTTAAGCTTGCATATCTCTTGTTACATGGAAGAAAATTAAAGCCTGTCTGCCAGTTGTTCCCGGTGCCTGTCCATTTGCAGGGATTTCTTTTCAGACCCAGCACAGGGGAAAGGAGGGTGTGCAGCTGGGAGGCATGATGTGCAAGCTTGTGCTCAGGGCACGGGCTGCTCCCACGCATTCAGGAGCGCAGCCTGGACTTTGTTAGTCCTCCTAAGGACCTGGGCTGATCGAGCAGCACTGAGCTTCCTCCTGCCTTTCACTGCTTCAGAATCTTTCAGCATGTTCTTGCCGTCCAAACCCTGAAGTGTTGCTACTTATTCCCATCACCTCTCCCTGTTAGCCCACTCCATCTCTCTGTAGGGGCTAAATAGGATCAAATTTTCTGTCAGCACCACAATTTATCAGTCCTGATGATGGAGATTCTGTGAAGATTTTAGAGTCAAAGCAGCAGTTCAGGATCCAATCAAAATAATTATAATGTCAGTTGTTTCTAAAGAATTAACAATAAACCAAGACTTTCAAGTCTGCTCTTCAACTACTCTGTTGGAGACAGGTGTTTTTAAATGACCCTTTAATAAGTTTTATTAAAAGGAACCAAAAAGAAAGTGAGAAACTGCCAGTCAAAGCTTTTCATCTAATTTCATTTTTGTCTTTGCAGCTTAAAACATTCACAGGGACTAAAAGAGGATATTTATGAGTAGAGCTGGGGGCCGGGAAAAGTTGCTTAAACAACTCCTAGGCTATCACCAGTATCTTCAACTGTACTCCACCAGATCCACAGAGATTCAGCACTCTGATATTTTTATAAATAATCACCTCCATATATTTCAGCATTTTCATTCTAAAACGCATTCTTGTCTTTTACTTTGTTTATAGACTGTTCTACAGAAACGAACCCTTTTCCTTGTTTTCCAAGTAGTCCTTATGCAATTCAGTCACAGAAAATGCTGTTGAACTTGAAATGTTTTTGTTTTGTTCCACCTGGAGTGCCATAAATCCCACTGATTTTTATGGGGTTCAGTGGATGTAGAATTGTGTCAAGTGCCATAGAGATAAAGAAAGCTCAAAGGTGTAACCAAGGATTTGACGTGTGTAATGCAATAGAAGAAAAGCTCTGCAATATATAATACTAAAAGCACAATATATCTCTTGACAGCAGCAGAACTTGAACATCGCTGCCTTTCATCTAATACCAAAATGGTCCAATAAGCCTCAAACATGGTGACCATTTCACAGGCTCTTATAGAACACCACTCTCTAGTGAACACTTGTCTCAAATAACTTTCTCAAATTTTGTTGAGTAGAAGTACATTAAAGCCTTCCTTTCAAGTCTTGCAATGTGGCCTAGAACTGTTTCTTTTTCTTCCCCTCTAATATTTACAGCCAATTTCCTAGACGACATGCCCTTGCGAAGTTCTGGCAAACTGAGCATGGAGACCAGAAAAGATGACGAGACTACGGCACCTGCCCCTCCACAGAAGAAGCTCTCCTGTCAGTGCCACCACCACTGCCCTGAGGACTCAGTCAACAGCACCTGCAGGTACGTGGGATATATATTTGGTGATGAAACATGGGAAAACCTATCTGTAGTAGCTCAACAATCGGAAGTTGGGTGTTGTGGGTTTTGTTTAAACTGTAATATGTAAATGAGTGTTAAAAATCAGAGGTAGTTGTTACCTAGATATCAGCTGCATATTCATGTTTTTATGTTAGGGTATATAGATACTTATCATTTTAGATAATATGTGTATAAATATGCTGCATATAAAATATTCTGAAGGGAGAACTTTTCCCTTAAAGTGCATGCAATTACTGAGAAGACTTAATGGAGATATATGGAAATGTCAGTAAATGTTTATAAATTTATAATCACTTTCCACAGAACCTCATTTATAAGAACCCTGGTCTTTGTAACTTTGCAATAGCTGAGCTGTTTTCTGTAGGTCCCCAAGGCTTTGTTATTTGGTGTGGGGTTTTTGTTTGTTTGTTTTTTGTTTTGGTTTTTTTGTTTGTTTGTTTGTTTTGTTTTGTTTGGGTTTTTTGTTTTGTTGGTGTTTTGGTGGGTTTTTTTCTTGTTTCCATGCCAAAAGAAAAGCAGTCTTTACCTTGAGGTGAAGTAAGTTGAGATTGAGTATTTTCTTATACTAGCTATAGTCTTCTGTTTCATTTTGTGGTTTGAGTACTACAAATCTCTCATTTAGATCCTTTTGCCTCCCTGGGGGAGAGACACTTCCAGATGTGCACAGGCTCCTTGAGGGTTCAGCATTGGTTTTGTTGCAGCATCAGCTGCTTTGTTGCACTGACTCTGGCTGCAGCAAGCAGAGGAGGCTGAGAGTACCTGTGGTGGGACCAAGCTGCTGTTCCCCTACCCTACCCAAATGCAGCTGTTGAATGAAAGTAGTGGTCAAAAACCTTTGTCTTGGCTTGCGATGTAGCTTGCGGTTTGCTTTAGCTGCAACAAGGTTGGGCTGAGCTCTTCATGTTCCATATGAGGAATTTAAACATTTCAGCTTATTCAGAGCAGGTATGATTCTGGCGATTCACACTTTCAGCCTTAGGTGGGTGGAGCTGTGGGAATCAGAGAAGCATCGAAGCAGGGCTCAGATGTGAGCCCAGATGGAGATGCCAGTTCAGTATATGGTCCTGTTTGAGGTGAGATAGTCAAACATTGTGTCAGCTCTTCAAGGCAGAATATTAAAAAAGATAAATGGGGAAAGCCTAAGGTTGCTGAAGACATTGATGGCTTTGTTGGATTTTTGAACACTCTTTTGGAGTCTGACTTAACTCTTCTCAGCCTGCAGTTTCATACTGAAGTGTATCAGTTATGGTGACAGCTGTAAATACTGTTTCTCCTTTCTGTCCTCTTTTTACAAACCCATGCTCTAGCCAGGAGTTAGACCTAACAGTTCTCACAAGACAGTTTAAAAGCTGTAAGAGCCCACTCTGATATCCATTTAGAGGTCACCTGCAGTGTGAATCAGCTGTTTCCTGTTCCTGCCCGGCAAGAGCCACAGCTTTCATATGTGCTGTCTCACACACTTGGGAACAGGGAAGTTGCAGATGACTTTTAAATCCATGAATTGGGAAACACAAAGGGATCAGTGTTAAGGAGCTAATTGAACAAGGTTTATACCCCAGCTGGGTAGGTCTGCTGTTGCATGTTGCTTTGTAGGTGTCATTGAAGTTAATTCCTGTCCTGCGCATCACCTGAGCAGTACTCACCCTGCCTCTTGCCCAGTGAGCAACAGCATAAGTGAAAAATTGCTGAGGAGTTTGGAGTAATATAAAACAAAAAATTTAAATTAATTTAAATACCCTGCCTTCATGGCTTGTCAGCAGTAATCCCGTTCATGATGGTGATCATTGCTGTGGCTCCCACTGCCTTGGTGTGAGAGCTGCAGTGAGGTATGAAGGACCCGACATCCCCTGTGTTCCCTACATCTCCTTAACTCTTAAACTGTAATCATCCCTTTCTTAAACTCCTTTCTACAAAGCTGGAATTGTGGATCAAACGTTAAAGGTACTGAGAGAAGAAAGTACTATGTCAGGTGTTGGGTAAGGGTAGTTATTAGGTGTATAGTTAGTTGGCTGAATTGAGACGAGGTTTCAAAAGATTTGAGCGCAATCAACCAAGTTAGGAGGGATTATTTGCTTCTTCTGTGTTTTGGGATCATCCTACTAGTCAGGCAGTAACTTTCACAGTTCACTCTAGCCTGAATGACTTCTGGCACAGTTTTAAAGCACTCCGGAATCGTCACTGAACCTCACTATAAAGGAAGTTTCCCTGTTTTGAAGTTCAGGCAGTATTGATTGCAGTGTCTGTCTGAAGAATAAATTGACTGCTTCAGATTAAAAGTTACTGAATTAATTATCTTCTTGCCTCAGACATAGCCACTAAAAGCCTTTTGCTTTTGATATTTAAAGTAAGTAAAAATCAAACTTCTTGTCAGCTTTATCAGTCTGCTAAGCTTTGGGCAGTGCTTGGATGTGCAGTTTGGGCCTGCCAGGGATGAGGCAGTGTGTGCTGGTGCACCCAAGAGCCTGGCAAAGCCAGGGAAATTCAGAGTACAACCATAGCCAGGGCTATGGAGAGCCAGTGTCCCTACCGGAGTTCTTACCAAAGCAGTGAAGCTGTTTGTGAGCCCAGGAGCAAGGACTTCTGAAAGTTCAATGGAAAAGCTTTTCCAGCTGTGTTTAAATTAAAACTCTCAGAGTAGAATAGCTAGTGCAATCACCATTTAAAATTTCTCGTAAAAAGCAGTCTGTCATCTCACATAAAGATTTTTATCTGCTACCACAGGTATTCATCTATTAAAGTATAGATCCTGCCCATAGTGGCAGTAGTCTGAATGTTTATATAAAAATGAGGACATCTGGTGGCCATTTAAAATCCTCTCCATAACTGTATTATTAGAAATTTAAAAGTCAATTTTTATCCACGCCCATATCAAATATTCTAACAGCCTGCTCTGTTCTTATACAGAATTTCCCTTTCTTTATGCTTCTGCAGCTGAAGTCCAATTATTCTTTAGGGAGCTAAGGATAGTACTGCAGCTTAAAAGGCGGATTGCTTTCTATCTCAACAGAAAAACAGTAGCTCTAGTGTGCTTTAAAAAATGGGGCACTTTGTGAGCACAAGTTTTGAAAGATCCATTTAAGGGTCAGCTCATCAAGGGAGGGTTAATGTCAGGGTGTAGCAAAAGGAGACCAAGCCAGGAGTTGAGTTTGACCATATCCTCACTCACCAGAATCCCATTTCCCCAAAGGTATCCAAACACAACAGGCAGAGACAGCTCCTTTGATGGCCCTTCACAGGGCTGTAAGTGATCCGGAGACAGGCACTCCTGTACCCCTGCTCAGACCTCAGCTTAAATGGAGCTCCTGGGCAGGGTGTCTGTAGAGGGGCAAAGGGGGTCCCATCTGGGGCCTTTCTGGGCAGTTGAAGTTCATTAGTACACTCAGGGCCCTGACAGTTAAGATCTTTGGAGAAGGCTTGCAATCCTCTGCTTGTACGGGGTGTGTTAAACTGCAGCATGTTGAAACTTTATTCTTCTTTCGGAACATCTGTGTGATTCGTAAAAGGTTTCAGTAAAGAAGGTCAAAGCTGCTTTGAACACAACCAGGACCTTGTTTTACTGTTCCATGTCAAGTTTTGTGTGTACAAAGTGAATGCATGGACAGTTCTGTCTAATCATAATTAATTGCATATTTTAAAATGTAGTGTTACATTTAATTGACTTTGACTGTAATGGGATTGCAGTAAAGGCTGAGGCTGATTAGGTGCCTTGTCGCACTCTATTTTCATGGACAAATAAATGCTGACAGTTTTAAAGATTGGGTTGATAAAGTTTAAGTTCTTATGTATTGGCTACTGGATTGTATTTCTGCACAATCGGGGTAGTTTTGTTTATGTAAAGCAATAAAATAATTAAGTTGCTTTTTCAGTGTTACCAGAGGTGATAATTCACTTGAGTGATGTTATTTTCATTCTGCTTTCTCCATATGATGTGATTGAATTTTCTTTCTAATTTGGTATTTAAAAGGAAGAGGACTTTGACGGTGGACAAAGCACTGGGTTCAGGCAGCTTTTATTTTAAGCAACTTTAATTTTTAGAGAAAAGTAGAACATTTTCTGATAAAGGAGCTATAGTGGGGTTCTACATGCTAGTCTTTCAATTTTTTAAAATGTTTATGTTTATTTTTTTAATTTAGTCCTTTACACATGGGTGTACTGGAGGTATTTAAGTCTCCTTTCATGATTAAAACAAAAAAAACAAAGGTCAACAGAGACAAATTGTTGGAAACCCGAGTCTTTTTTTTTCCTCGTGTGCCAGGGCCATATGTTTCATTGGTGGCTCAGCAGGTGACTTCACCTCTAGTGTTTTGGGGCAAAACTCGAAGTCCCAATCCCACACTTTTCAAGTGTACCCCAGAAAATCCTTGATTTTAGGTTTGTTAGTGTGTTGCTCGCACACTACGTATTTAATATATACCTTAGTAATATAATACATTATAATACCTTAGTAATGCAAGTACAGCCTTCCTGTACTGAGACCTGCTGCATTACTCTCAGTGTTTGAGTGTGTGGGAGCACTTTGGTGTTACTGTGCAAAATTGCTGGGATACCTAAAACTTCCCTTGCATACTAAATTTAGTTATACAAAAGCAACCAAAAAGATCCTTGACAGCAAATACCCATGTTAAGTCTGTCCTATCATTAAAGTGTAAGAACATCATACAAGTTCAACAGCAGTGTGATCCTAAGGTCAAGTAAAAGAAAACATATGGCCTGTGTTTAAGTTTTTGAGACAAAAGAAAGGAATAAAATAAAAAGGGAAAAGAAAAAGAGAGAGATGAGTCACTTTATTTTGACTATTTTCTTTTTGATAGTTCCCACGTCTACTGAGATAGATTTTGCACATAAGTGAGCAGTGCTAGAGCCCTGGTGAAGATGCAGGGGTACCTATGCTTGGTGCTGTTGCCATACTCCAAGTTGTACTATCAGGTCTATAGACCTGTCAAATCTCATAGACTCTGCATGAAGCCTGGACAGTTTCTAGGGCTCTCCCTCAGATTGGCATAAGGACTTGTTTTCTGTGATGTGACCCCCCCATGCCAGGAGGAAGTGTTTGATATACTTTGTGATTTAATAAAACAAGGCAAGACACATTTACTGATGTCTCAGTCCTGGAAGAATACTATGGGCAGGTAGTATAGAGAAAATATTGATTGATGGGTCTATAAATAATAATATAAAAATATAATAAGTAATATCCTAGCTCTGTTGGGATGTGTTGGGTACCCTCATTTCTCTCTGTATGTAGGTCATCACTGAGCACCAAGAGAGCCAGAAGGTACCATGCACAGCAGAACACGCATTGTAGGACCAACATCACCATCTTGGAGAGCAAAACTGTGGCCTGCTATGAGCCACCTTCTTTGCTTTTTTACACCTGTAATTCTCTCCTTGCCTTCAGAGTACTTGTGTGAACATCTGTAGGTGCATCTGGCTGAACAACTGTGTAATACTCTTCTCACTTAATTTTGTGTTACTTCCCTGATGTACGGCCACTAATTATATTGTGTTTTCTGAAAAATGACCCTGTATTGAACGCATTTGCAAAGACTCTTTATTTTAGGGATGGTGTCCAAAGACAGTGTTTTGCTAAATTTGGCCTTCATCGTCTTCCTTAAGTGAAGGACAAAATAAAAGAATTAGGTGTAATCTGTGAGTCAACCAATCTTCAAATTACGTTATTTCAGACAGTCTTTATAGAAGAATATGAATTCTCAGTTTCTGTACATAATATAATTAACATTTTTTGATCATTTTAAAAACAGTGCAGAAACTTGTCGTGTTTCTTTGGATGGAAAGAAAAAGATGCTCTTGCTCTTTTTTATACCAAAATCAGGAATTTAAAGAGGAGCAGTGGACAGAAGTCATAATACTCATATGGACTCATTTGCAAATAAAGATAAGGGATCTTTTCATCAGGTTACTTAATCTGTCTGTTTGTGATAGGCACTGAATGAGGGAAAGATGTGGTTTTTCACAGTTATGTATTACCATCCCTACCTCTGTCTCACACACACAGAGCCAGATGGGAAATCTTCAGCAGTCAAGTTTTGGTAGCTGAGGAATCACATCTTCTGTGAGAAATGGCTGCTGGCCAGTAAGGACATCTGTGTGAGCAGATGCAAAGCTGTTGGCCTTGGCTCCTCTCTTCTGACATTTTGTAAAGGTCTGAGTTAAGATCACCACTTTCTTTTTGGTAATCTGTAATTGTGGCAGCACCTTCTCTATCAGTGTCTATCAGTGTTTCTCCAGTTAAGTCCCTTTATTTTCCTAAGATTTGACTTGGCTGAAAAATTCACTCTTGGCAAATATGTGACATAGCAAATCTGTGCTTATTAATGATCACATCCAAAATGTATTTAATCACTCTCCTGCACCATACTCTAGGAAGATAATGTTTTAGTGGAGGCGGTTAGTGGATGCGTATCCAGATGTATTCAGTAACATCACATTGAGTTCCATCTTTACACACCATTTTCAGAATCAAATTGCACAGAATTCAAATTGTGGAGTTTAAGAAAACAGTAGTTCTGTACTAGGAGGTGGAGAATAGGTTTTAGTACAGCTTTGTATATATAGGGGATGTACAGATGATTCTATTTGTGCAGTCACCAAAATAAATATAAAATTTGAGACAATGCAGACTCATCTGACTTGTTTCTGACTTGTATTAATAGGAACAGTTTCATTTCTACCACAGGCACATATGAGGTAGGGGTATGTCCTGTCCTTTACTTGCAATGTGTGGTCCATCTCACATCCTGTGAACCAGGAGAAGAGGTCAGGGGCAGGAGGGGGGAAGAGGTATAAGGTACCTCTTTCTTTTCAGAGGAGTCACTTCTCTCTCTCACCCAAACACCTCAGGAATTTTAAAAAAGATAATGAGTTCTTACATTATGTGAAAACTTTTTGGGTTTGTTTGGTTTTTTGTTTTTTTCTGTGTTTTGTTTTGGTTTTTTTTCCTTAGAGGTAGAAACAAGAAGTATCAGTGTTTCTTCTGCTCAGCATTGCTATTCTTGTCTCTCATTTTTCCTTCATTATTCCAAGATTGTCTGTAAAGAGCATGATTTATCCTTATGGTTGGAGATCTGTAACTTTTTTGTTTTGCTCTATCCAATCTAATTTTGTTTTTCTTTTTTCAATTTGGAGTGAAATAATTCAGAGGGACTAAAGAGCTTGAGGAGCTTGAATTTAATTTTCAGAAATGAGCTAAGAATCAGAGTTCCATGGCAAGTTTGAAATATAGAATTAAAACTGCTGACTTGTCTGTTTCCCTTTTTTCCGTTTTGGAAACAATTTGACTTTTCCTTCCCCTTCTTTTCTGGTTTTAGTTTATTTTGCTGAGGACTGTTAGCTGAGGAGCTCATTTTTGTGTTTCACTTGATTGCAATTTATTGTTTTGTTGCTCTGTCCCCTGGGTTAAACTTACTCATTACTTTGAATCAAAGGCACCATGCAAACAAATAAAATCTAATCCAATATAATATTCTTCTCTAATGGATTCCTTACAGTCTCTCTTGGCAATGCTGTTGTTCCTATCCTTTAAGCTTAAGCAATGAAATAAAGATGGTGGCTTCCCAGAAGGGTTACTGTCTCCTTTGCCTTACTTGTATGCACAGTGTCAAAGAAGAGTAAAATTCATCACTCACTTCTCCAAGAAAGTAATTTGTAACATGCAACTGGTTACTTTTCAAGTCCAGAGTCAATAACCCATGATAGATTATTATTTGCAGTAATAAGCTTACTGTGGCTAGAACCTGCATCACTAATATAAAAATATGCCACAGCAAATGTTTGACATGATCCTATGCAGCATCTCTCTGTCATGTTGCTAATACTTACAAATTGTATTTATCTCTTAAATGTGTAACTGTGCTACTGGCTTCCTACATCTTCATTGCCTTTGCTCTTGTTGCTCTGTTAGATCTCCTTTCTTTTAAGTAAGGAGCAAATCATCTGAAATTTTGCTGTGTTTAAGTTTTTCTAATCCTTTTTTCTTTGTATTTCCTTGCTTTAACTGAGTTTCTCTTCTGAAAAATACCCATTGCACATAATAACCAGTGATATTTTCCTGGGGAAATAACAGAATATTTTCTTTTCATGTGACTTAAATGTCTTGTATTAAAGAGTTTTTTCTTTATTTTTGGATCTTCTTCCTGAAAATCAGTCAATTTTTGTTTCTTACATATTACGCATCTCCGTCAGAGTGCTGAGAAATTAATGTACGGTAGTGTCAATACAGTGCAGTCACCCTTTCCATTCCCTCCTCCCCCTCTTTCCATAGTATTCAGGCATTTGACCTTCATCAAGGAAAGACATTTATCAGCAGCACCATCTAGCCATCTGTTAGTATACTTGTCCTCCCTGGTGCACGTTCTTGTAAACGGAAGCATTATGGATCACTTTAGGCTTATAACCCAAGTAAACAGTTATGAAGGGTGTTGATGATAACTCAAGAACCCGTACACAAGTGTTGCAGTTTGTAATACGGTTAAAACAGGAATCACAAATCACTCTTAATAATATTTTACATTTAGTATCTTAAAAATGTTTCTTTCTTCAGGCCTGTACTGTGGTGTAAATATCCATGCCTAGTTCCCACACACAAGTCAGATATTCTGTAACTCGAAGGTTGCATTTATATGGGTCTCCAAAGTCCCAACACACTAATGACCATAGGAAGAGAATTAAGATGTTTGTTAGTGAATTTTTATAGCTGTAAAATCTTGGAAAGGTAAGTGTGTCAGCTCCAAGGCAGAGCCTCCTCTTGTGTGCAAGATCTGGTCCGCAGCAGCCTTAGTATGTTGATTTGTTAATGGCAGATTTGCCTTGCAGGAGACGAAGTTTAAGACAATATTTAGCAGCACAATTTTCATTTCAGTGCATTTTCCTGATTCATTCTTTCCAATCCTCAGCACTGATGGCTACTGCTTCACCATAATAGAAGAAGATGAGTCTGGTGGACATTTAGTCACCAAGGGATGTCTTGGATTAGAGGGTTCAGACTTCCAGTGTCGGGTAAGGAAGTATTTCCTGTCAGAGTGTTGCTTGAATTTTTGATAACTTTCAGTTAAAGTGCAGTCAACAGACATTGCTATGTCTGTGTTTTTCACTTCTGTTCATTTGACAGATAGTTGATCCACATTGATTGCTGAGGGGAGTGCATGTGTATCCCCAAAAGATGATACTACAGCTGCTTGTAACAATAACTTTTGGTTTTGGTTTTGGCACTGCTGTTACTGGAAATGCTCCCACTCAGATGAAGTTTGGATTTAGAGGAGTGCTGTCTAACTCCTGAAATCTTCATGGTAGCTAAAGTTAGTTAGGATATAATTTGATGGACTGCAGCAACTTTTTTGACTTATCTGTACTTTGGTCTTGGATTTTTGATGCCAGAAATTCCCTTCAAGTACAGTTCTCACCTGATGGAAAACTGTCTGCAGGAATGGAAGGGGTATGGACAATTGGTTCTAAAATGTTTGGCTTTCCTCACATTTACCTTAAATGGGTTTATGTGAGTGTGGGAATGATGTAATCATTAAAACTCATGGAGCATATTTTACCCAGCTTCCCACGAGACCAGAATCAACAGTTACATTAGTCCACACAGCAATTCCTATATTAGTCTGTCTAAACTGTTTTGGATACCCACATTAACTCATTTTTTGCAATATAACTCTAACTGATGGATGTATGTGATTTTCACAGTTCTGATTTCCGCCATTAGAGTCATTCAGTCCCTTCTGAAGCATTAGGGCATTGATAGAAGTAAGTCAGAAGTGAGTTCTTAATTATCTTTATGAAGTATTGCTAGATACACTGGGTGGCAGAAATCCTTACTCCACACTTCCTAGAAAACTGTAGCAGATTGCAGTCCAGCTAGTAAGCACATCTTTCAAGAGCAGAATGATTGTATATTTACAAGAGAGGTAATGTATTGCTCTCTGTCAAATTGTTTGTTTCAGGACACTCCTATTCCACACCAAAGAAGATCTATTGAATGTTGCACAGGCCAGGATTACTGTAACAAACACCTTCACCCTACACTGCCACCACTGAAGAATCGAGGTAAGTGGAAGTAGGGGGAACAAAATCCAATCCCAAACCAATCTTTTGCTGCCGTTTCTTTGTATCTTAGGAAGAAACAGAGTCAAAACTGAAGCAGTCCTGTCCAAAATCCCATAATTAGAGAGATAAACAGCATTAAACAGAATCTCTGCAATTGTGTGTTGAGCAGTGTCTTGGCCCGTGATTGGTGATATTTGCTGTTATTCCCATGGCACACCTGCAGGAAACAGCAGATTCTTTGGAGTCACATGGTACTGTCCCAGCACACACCTACTAGCTATCAGTGATCATTCCAAAGACATGGGATGATCCTCTCTCACAACATTAGTCCTTGCAGAGAATGCCTCTGGCTGTGTTTGTTTTTAGCCTGATAATCAAATTGAATCCTCTCTCTAGTCCCTGCAACGTCCATTACTGTCCTTTGTAACTCCACACATATCTGGGACCAGGTCGGCAGTGGTTTATTAGTCATTTCAAGCTGACTGTAGTCCACTAAGCTTTTTTTCTTTAAAAGGCTTAATAATCCAGACTAGGCCAATAACAAGTCATGAAAGTACATTTTCTACTTGAAAAGTGTCGCTGGAAATAAAATAGAGGGTAAGAACTCATGCACTGTTTGTTTGGGGTTTGTTAGGAGTTTTTTGTTTGTTTTTAAATTTGTTATTTGAGAGCAAATGGACATGTATTAACTTAGTTGATGCTGGGGCAAGGTTTTAACATTTTTGTTTGTTTGTTTAAACATCACTTTCTGAAAGTTGGTAAAGCTATTTTTGTCTGGATCTTACAGAATGCTTTGTATAGCATTGTGTTCCTAAGTAAGTATAGATTCATCCATGATAAACTCTTGGCATAGGCATGAATTGGTGGTCAGCATTCAGTCAGCTCAAATTTGTGGGAGAATTTTTCATCATGGTGTTCAATGTTGAAAATCCAGATCAGTGTGCAGATGCTCACTGAGTTATGCAAACAGCAGATACACAAATGTGTGCTTGGAGAAAGCCTCCACTGGTGTAAACTGTTCCCGTCACACCTATGAAATTCTGCACAGATGGACTGCAGAATCAAGCCTATGGAGAGTAGTATGTAAATACTTCACTGTTTACTAGAAAGCCATTAAGGCATCAAAACCCCATGAAATTCTGACTTCCAGCAGAAGAGTTATGTACTACTTTGTTGGTTTATTTCATTTAATAAGGTTCTTTGGACTGAGAGGGAAGCTCCAAAAAGAAGTCAATATTTGTTCACACTTACTTAGTCTTTCATTAAATATCAGTTTGGAAAATACTACCATGATTTCTTCTTACTGCTGAGTTTGTTCTGCATTAAAACTTCTTAAAAATACTGAACCAATGCCTAACACTAAACATCAGTCCTACTGAGATTTTAGTTATTTGGCAACTCTCTGCTGCTTATACAAAAAGCAATAAAACAAACTTTTGGTAGTGGCAGGAATTGTTTGGATCGATGTTGACTTTGTTCTTGTGTATATAGGGTAAATAAAGTATCACTTTGGCACCACAGTAGCAGACCCATTAAATAGCAGAGAAAATATTTGGTGAAAGAAAAATTTCAGAGAGTTGGAAGAGGATTCTAGCTGTTCTGTGTTGAAAAGTTGTCTGTTTTAGCATGATAAACAAAAGGTGATGTACTCACTCAGAATATTCTGATGCTTTTTGTTTGAAACAAGCTCTCACATTACTAATATCCTGACAGTGTATTGTAGAAATACATTTCAGGTGCTACTTTGTTAAATGTGACTTAACAGGGCTGAAGTCAGCACCTTTATTAAAGCCTTCAGTAAGTAGTGCAATGGTGCAAGGCCCGTTTTAATTTGTGACAGCTGTATCCTAATATGAAACCTCAGAAAAAAAGCCATAGTTAGAACTTGTAGATCCTCACTGCAACTAGGCACAAACACTGTGTACAAATATATGCTACTTCCAATGCCCAGTACTATGACTGTGCTCATTGCATCTACTGGAAACATTTACATTAGGCTGTGATTGTCAGAGTACTGTTAGAACTGGAACTACAAGGGAAGAGAGATGAACTTAAAAACAAGCTTCTAGGAACAACCTTCTGGCCTTCAGGATTCCATGAAAGATACATATGCTCCTTAGCATTAACAGAAATTTGGTTTCTGATGAACTCATGTCTGAGGTGATGTCTCATGGAAGAGGAAAGGAGAGCATGCAGCTGCAGGTCAGAGGCTGCTGAAGTGCTAATTAACCTATGCACCAAGGTAACATCTACAAAGACAAGTGACTTGTGCTCTCAAAGTGCTTTTCCAGACCTGGCATGTGCTGGAAAGTGGGATATATGCCACACCTCATCCTGCCACTTCCCCTAGCCCCCCAGAAAAGACAGGATAAAAGTGAGAGCTAGAAGAATTAACACAGGTCAAAGCAAAACTTGTTAAGCAAGATGAAGAAACAACAGGTAAGCATAATTTTTTAAGTCATCTCAGTACAGAAGAAGCAGGATAAAATACCCCAGAGAAACCACTAAGTCCTTGTGCTAGGTATACATCTGTCTTATTAAGGAAATGAAAATCATAATTGGGTCTGATATAACACCTCTGCTTTAAACAATAAAAGGTATTCCTGGAAATCCCAGCGAAAGCGCAGGCTGAGACCAGTCAAAAGGAGAAATATGTCTTTACTGATTTAGAGCCTATATAAGCAGAATTGGTGGTGCCACCGTGTCTGGCTCCCTGCCTGTATAGCTAGTGATGAATGGGCAAGGGAATGATTGGAGGAATGATGGGGTTTGATGTGTGCACACAGTCTCCACGCCTCGGATTTCACTGCCGTTTTTACTTGGATAACTGTAACATTGTGAGCTGGAGGGAGCTGGGGAGGGAGGAGAACCACCTCTCCCCTTGATATGCTGACTTCTCCCTTGAACCTGCTGGGTGGCATTTTCAGTTCACTCCTCAGCATGGTCCCCTGGATGGCAGTGAGGGAAACGAGTGCTGAAGGAGGGAGAATCACAGGAGGATAACTGAGAGGCAACTTGGTATTGCTGAGCAATACTGACATACTGACACCAGCATGCACCACTGTTTTCATTCCCCATGAAACTGTTAATGAGCCATTTGCTGGGCTTTGCTATTATCAGCCAGCCAAGGTATGTGAAGAAGCTTCCCAAACCTACTACGTGTTTGTTTTGTGCTCCTCGTACAACACTCCTGGTAATCACTCACTGCTGCCTCCGTGGAAGCTGCTGCTTAGTCTCATAACCCTGCTGCTTGCACCTTGGCACCTTGCAGTTACCTAGTAACATAACACTAAAAAGCACAGTGCTGGACTTCTTAAAGGACTGTCTCCATCTCCTAAACTGACACTGAGTGGGACCCACCACAATCTTCACTGTAGAGCCCACAAGCCAGTCATTAAGGAGACTCATAGCTGAGCTGCCCCATTTTTCCACCTGGTCAAGGAGGTGCCAAAAAAGTGTGCAAGGAAAAGGGGGTTTGTCCTGCAGCTCTGTGGGGAACAATGTGTTGGAGGAGGAGGAAAGAGGTAATCTCCACCAGCATCAGCCTGGTTCAATGCAGCAGAACAAACACAATGCTGGTGTAAGGATGGGGGCATGCATTTAGTCTTGTGTTGTCCACATGCCAGCAGGTTTATGAAGTCCTCGAATGAGCAAGCAAATCAAATTCTGCCAAAATGCTTTAAAAGTGCAGGAAGTTTTGAAAGGTGGTACAATAGTTCTCATATCACTGTTATTGCCTCTCATCATACTTAGCCAAATAAATATAAATACATATGGAACTTATTCTCTCGTGCTGTGAGAGTAGGTTTCATGCCTTTGCTGTGCATAGTGGACCACTACTAAAGATGTATCAGCTGACACTGCCAGCATGGGGGACATCACCCACTGCAAGAGTGCTGCTGCATTCTCTGTCAACCACTCCCAGCAAGGAGATCAGGACACAGTCCTTTATGTTTTGCATGCTTTCCTTGCACTTGCCTCACATAATTTCATTTGGGTACCAGAGGAATTTTACAGTGTTGGAGCTTGAAGTTGTTCATCTGAGAGTTAACACTTCCAAAATGCCTTCTGGCCTCTGGGAAAACCAGACTGCATTTATTTACTTTTCTGAATGGCAGAAGCCCATTAGAAACATTGAGCACAAGGTTTGGATCACTTATATCCTAAAAATTAGAGGATTTTGATTCAACATTTCAGCATCTTTGTCATACCTCTCCAAATGTACATATTTGTCCATGCACAGGCAGCATGAACAAGTTCACGTGCAACACTTTGTGTCTGTATAAATGCACAGATTGCCACGGTTTTGACATATAGCATACACAAGTATGAGAAAGACCTGAATTGCTCCCTCTGTGTCTGATGCCAGCTTTCATTACTGTTAAGCACAAAAGCTCAACTTCCATCATGTCTTACTCTGTGAAGTGGGAAGACCCTTGCTGTGGGTAAGTATCCAGGTATGAAATGCCACTATATGGTCTCTGTGCTCTGTTTATCCTCTCTTCAGCTGATGGGCTGTGGCGTGAATTGTTACAAACCACCCATTTTGGAGGGAAATAGTGGCTGACACAGTCTGCTTACAAAGCATGACCTAGAGCCCTCAGCCCTGCCAAACACCATCACCTTCATGAGAGAAGTCTGGATTCCCTGGTGGGCTCTCAGTTCTGACTCACAGCCCACTTGGAGTGGCAGGCCAGGGATAAATCTGCTGTGGCAGGGAAAATGATGGGCTTGAGTGTTTTTCTGGTAGGCGTTGTGTCAGTGTCCCCTTTCAAAAGCATCAGCCGTGTCTTGAATGTTTACATTGTTAATGCTCCCCGAGCAGGTAATGGCAGGTTAAAACATGGCCAGTGTGATCAAAAGGTGCGTTGATAGGTAATCTGTGTTTGTAGTGGAAAGGGGAAGGAAAGAAGTAGTTTGGCAGCAAAAAAGGAAGGAGGAACTGAATCTTTAAAATCAAAAGAGTCTGACAGTAAACTAAGAGTCCCTTAGGAATCTCCCCATCTCATTACCCTTGTAAATCTGAAACATAATAACATTGTTCCAGGACGAGTCAATAAGGATAGATTTCTTGCAATGTACGATGTGTCGGGCATTAGAGTGAAGGATGCAAGACAGCAAGGCTGGAAGGGCTTCAGAAAACATGGCCCTCATTTGTGTTATACCAGACAGCCATTTCAGGAGGGTGATATATGTGTATCTACATGCTGAAATACTATAATTTGGGAGTTTGGTGAGGAGGGGAGGTTAAAAAAGAATAGTGCTAGGTTTCTTTGTCTTTCAGCAGAGAAGCATACATGAAGGTCAGACTTGTTTGCCTGAGGTGAGAATACAAATTTGGAGATTAATGTTATACTTTGAAGGAGAACATGAGTTTCCTACGCAAAGATTGACTGAAACATTAGGTGTTCTGTAACAGCATTTTCTACAAGTTATTGGCACGTTTCATTTTCAAAGTGCTTTATAGAATAGCTGATGGAACAGTAGTTTTGCCCATGACATAGGAAGGAGTATGGCACACAGGGCTACTGTAAAGTAAATGGAGGAGAAAAACAAGATCCAAGAGATGGATTATTCTGTAATGATGGAAATGTACTTTCAAGATGTTTTGTGGCCTGCCTTCTTGAGGGTTGAATGGTCTGCTATGTCTTCCTTTCTAGGATAAATGCAGTTTTGTTGTGTTTTTTTGTTTTGGGGGTTTTGTTTGTTTTTTGGTTGGTTTTGTTTTGTTTTTAATACTAACTACTCAATATGATGCTACTTAATATGACTGTTTTAAGATAGAGGCAGTATTTTTTGCATGCCCTAGCTGGTCACTCAGGTTAAGACAGTTAGAGGTCTTAATCGATTTTTCATTCAGACCCAAACAGGGAATTACAAATCAAGGCAATGCTTTGCCTGAACAAGGGCTGAAAAATCAAATACGCTTTTGGAGCTGCCAGTTCTGTCCTGGTCAGTGAGGGTCAAAGAAGAAGTGTACAGAATGCTTGGAGAATTCAGGGGTATCTTGCACAAGATCTCATTAGGAAAGAAAATGATCTTGTGCTCAGAGCACTTTTTAAGGGTGTGTTTTTTGATATTGACTTCATGCCACCTCCATTTCTGAATTTTCCACCTTTCTTGTTTTCAACCCCAGACTTTGCTGAAGGAAACATCCACCATAAGGCCCTGCTGATCTCAGTGACTGTTTGCAGTATACTTCTGGTGCTTATCATCATATTCTGCTACTTCAGGTAAATAAGGATTACTTTGGCAGCTCATTAATGTTCCTCCCAACATTTTTCTTTTTATAGACTTAGGAATTTATTAAAAAAAAAAAAAAGTGGATCTTAAGGAAATGAGAAACTGTAATTTTATAGTGAGAAAAAAATGTGTATTTTATTCATGCTAGTCACACCTATGTGATTCTATATTCCATGTAGAATCTTTTGCCCAACATCCTAAAAAACCATTCAGGTAGAAGCACAGAGTATTCTTTAATGAATGTCAGAGGGTCAAAGGACAAATTTTATATAAGGTAAATAAACCTAAGACTTCTAAATATGTTTATGTGGTGAAGAACATTAAAAAAAAGAGGCAGTACAGGAATGTAACTAAATATGTCTAGAATTTTGCCATAATATACATAGTTTTAATAATTTGTCACATTTGTAAAACACTCACATATCCCTGACTTTGCCTTCTCTGCCTCTTAAAAGTCCACTGCAGACAGTAAAATGAGACTGATTATTTATTTGGTCTGTGCTTTAGACATATGTAAGTTTCTGAAAGGAAAACATTTGATTGCTTACCCCAGATTACATGGTCTTTGAGTGTTATACGTAGAGTTTGGATGCTGAAAACAGTTACTAAAAATAAAGTAGAGAATTTTGGCCTGTGAGTCCAGCATACCCCTTGGGGAAGCAGAGAAAGCTGTTAGTCCATAAATGAGGGAACTATGAAGGATGATGTGCATTATTCATTGTACATGTGTTCATTGTATTGAAAACTAATTTTGTTTTCATGTAAAACATCAGATACAAACGCCAAGAGACAAGGCACCACTACAGCATTGGGCTGGAGCAGGACGAGACCTACATTCCCCCTGGAGAGTCCCTGAAGGATTTGATCGAACAGTCCCAGAGCTCAGGGAGCGGCTCCGGGCTCCCTCTCCTGGTAAGGATGCAGTACTATTTTATTGCAAGCTTGAAAGGCAAAAATGAGTAGAGGGAAAAGAGGCACAAGAAATTGTGTTTATGTGTCCTCACCTGTTGGTTCAGTTTGTAGTGTGTGCGGTTTTTTTGTTTGTTTGGTTGGTTGGTTTTTGTTTTGGTTTTGTTTTTTGGTTGGTTTTTGGGTTTGGTTTTTGTTTGTTTTGTTTTTGTTTCGGTTGTTTGTTTGTTTGTTTTTGTTTTGTTTTGTTTTTTCTGTCCCAGAAAGGACAAGGATTTAAGTTGGAGAAGAGCTGCCTTAGAAGCAGGAGACTTCTTTTCATTTAGACTAAGCCAAAAAAACCTTAGGGTTATTTTTCTACCTTAGATCATTTCTTATTCTAGATACCATAGGGTAAGTAGAGGCTAAGAGAGCTGATGAAGATACGTCAGGATGTACCCCAGTTTACAGGACAGCATCTGGCCCACTGATCATGTTTTCCTGCTTTGTATGTGCAGCACAAAACAGGGTTTCAAACACTGACACATTGTCTTTATCTGAAGGGAGCTGTAACTCATCAAGTGTCCAACCTTTTTATTTGTAGGCTTTGCTTTGCATTCAGAAGTTAGAAGGGTTTTTTTTTTCCCTTATAGTGTGGCAATCTCAAAAATTAAAGGCACAGGGATGGAGTTTATGATTATTTCTGAACAGACTCCAGGATGACTAAGACTGTTGAAAAGGCAAAACCTTCTATGGCAATTGTGAGGGATTCTTCCTTTGTTTGCTTTGGGTTTATTTGCATAACACCTGCCACATCAAGGTCTTGGTCTGCACTTGATGCTCCTGCCTGTTACAATGACAGCAAAAACGTATTCATTTGCAGCAAATACAAGGAACTTGGTTCTCTCAGAGGATGTGTTTCCAGAAGCCCACATGGGTAGCAGGTGCCCTGGGGCATCTTGTAACAGTGCATGACTCAGTGCTTCATCCCAGGATCCCAAAAAAGCTGGAGCAATGCTGGTTATGACTGCTTGTTCTTTATGTCTTCCTCTGTCTCAATAAGCCATTTGAAGGTGGGATCTGTGATCTCACTGGTGTCCCTGGGTCTGCTCTTGCATAGAGCATGAAAACCAACTTCTGCTAATGAACCGCTGTGAAGGCCAAGGTGGCACATCCCAGCTGGGTCACTGCTCAGTAGCTCTCAGAGATGTGCCACTGCTCTGTGAAGCAGAAACCATCTAGTCTTCTAGATGTCCACCCTTCCTAGATGTCTAGATCATGCCACCACTCAAGCCTGGAAACTTTGCAGCCACTGGAACAAGTGTTTTTTCTGAAGGCACACTTTTCCCTCTTCACCTTTATATGTGGAAACCAGATACATTTCCTGCCTCCCCCCCTTGCCCTCCATTTTCTCCTCAAGTAGAAATTTGCCTGAAAGAGAAGAAAAATGAGTGCAGTAATGACTCTTGCACTTGTTAATAGATGTTTGCTGCAATTCCCAGGCAGATAAAACCACTATGAGTTCACATAAATGCACTGATGGGCTCATACCTGAAACAAATATAAAGTGCCTGGCAATAATGCTCTAGACTTCGTTGTGCAGGAGTTCTTATGCAAAGATTAAAATATCCAGAGTTACAGTTTCAGGAAAATAAGATGCAAATTTGTTACAAAATGTCACTTTATGCTAAGCAGTGATGTTTTTCTTCTGTGCAGAACATTTATTCTAATGGGTACAAATATTATACCCAAAACAAACACTGACCAAGGTTTTGTCAATATGATGACATTCAAAAAGTGTTCTTTCTCCTGACCTGTTTGTACCTTTGATAGAAGAGTTTGATGCAGATCAAATACTGCAAATCTAACTTTAAACCAAGAAAAAAGTAGACTAAGTTGTAAATAAAGGCTTTGGGCCAAGAAACTGGGTCTGTGCCAACAAGGAATACTTTGACAGGGCAAGAAATGTAGGCAAAGCTGCGGCACCCTTGAACCCACATGTAAAATCTAGGAGGGTGATTAGACACTGGGGACATTTATTTCAGTGATCTGTCTGAAGAGTTTGCTGAATTACAGTTTGAGCTCTGCCTTTTCATGCATTTTTTTCTTAGTTCCCCTTCTATTGAGCTTTGCTTTTCAAGGGACTGCACCTGAGCCCTAGGCATGAAGTTCTCTGTTCAAAATATTGAAGTTTCAAAAGGTTGATTTGTCTAAATTTTCATCCGCAGTAGTTGAACACATTTAGCTGAATGCCAGAAAAATAGAAAGTAGAAAGAGTTGGTAACTGGATTGATTCCACTTGAGGAGAGGAAAGGCC
The DNA here is from genome assembly GCA_013399695.1 of Formicarius rufipectus. NCBI lineage: Eukaryota > Metazoa > Chordata > Aves > Passeriformes > Formicariidae > Formicarius > Formicarius rufipectus. Next base: position 9,832 of record VXAU01004757.1, on the reverse strand, counting down.
ATGCAACTTTACCTGGCTGTTTACTGAGCTCAAGCAGCAAAATCTACAGATTTAAAAAGAAATAAAAAACTCCCAGCCTCACTCAGTGTAAATAACTCAGAGGAGCACATCATTCAGCATTCTTAGGAAGTCAATTCAAGTTTTGATTAACCTATTTGTTTTAGAAATCTTAATCAGTTTATGATACAAGAAAGGACTGAATTCCTTAAAATAAAATAAATTGTTCATAGGAAATCATTTGACCAGATCTAGCAAGAGGAAACCAGGTTAAGGCCCTTCACATAGTATTCTGCCGCCTGAAAACCCATAACAGAAATGTGTTTTTCATTTTCTTAATGTAATTTAATAAGGAACTTTTCATCATTAAGTATTGTAATTCCATGTACTTTATGATGCCATTACATATATTTACACAAATTAAGTTATTTGATATAACTACATTATTGTTCAGGATGCATTTTTAAAATGGGCAAAATAGAAAGCAACAATGCTAAAATGACATTACAAAATGTTACAGCAAAATTCCAATGTAATATAACTGTTGTTCAATCACTATATGAGAGTATAAAAGACAATAAATTGATTTAAAAAATTAAGGCTAATCTCTGTTCTTGGGTTTTACTGATAATCAAAAATAATGGCAGTGAAACTACCATCTTAGAAGTCTAATTATACTTTGCAGGGCTGGAAAAATGGAATTCTGTTGAAATGACAGAAGAAGAAAGCTGGGACATTTGAAATAGCTTTGCATAAATGCCACTGTGTGTTTTTCTTAAAATTGTCTAATATGAAAACCAGTAGGTTTTTTACAAAACGAATGATGACCATGCCCAGTAGGTTTGGAATCTATCTTTGGATGTACATTCATGCTGCAATGGGGTTGTGGCAGTCCTGCTGAGCATTACCAAACTAGTAGTTTCCACTGGATCTCCCAGGGATGGCAAAGGAAGCAAATGATCTTAAAAATCAAGTTTTGCACATTTCTGTCAACCAAGATTGCAAAAGTATTTTGCATTACGTGAAGTTATATGATTTCATAGGGATTCAGTTAGTGCACACTTGCTGCAATAAACTACTTGAGATTTGTATCTGAGTGGTGGCAAAACTGAGCAAGAAACCACAAATTTGAACTTGCCCAGATTTTGCCAATCACTTGGGCCAGATGCAAATCTCCTTGCATTGGAAGTGATAAAATTATTTTCTTTCTAAATCCCACCAAATGAAAAAATCATTATCTGTGGATAGAACTGACAATGCTGTAGCACAAGAAGGTGACATTTTAATTTCCTGTTATATTAGGCGAGGCTGAGTCAGCCATGAACACCAATGGGTTGTGTTGCAGCATCGACTCACGGTTTTATTTGTGAACTTTTAGCAATACACAATCTGCAGTCACATTTGAATTTGATGAGAATATTAATCTCCATTTGGCCAAGATTTTTTGTGGTTATAAAAGCTTGTTAAATGTAGAGGCAGTCCATCTTCTACCTGGGGTCTGTCATCCTTATGAGGAGTATCTCTGCCATGCAGCCAGCACATACACTGATCTTGCATTACAGCTGACTTTAGCATTAGCCGTTGGTAAAGCTGGCACAGACACTAGAGAGCTGTCTTCCAAATATTGAGGGGGTGGGGGGGGAATTGCTTTTGTAGTATGTAATTGTGATTATTAAAATTAATGTAGGGATGTGGGTTCTAACTCTGTAAATGGCAGTTGAGGATCCTAACACCAAACGTGTATTTTGAAATTATTAGGCGTGGCATTTTCAAGGAAGGTGATAGGGATCTGCTGTCAGTAATTTTGCTAGTTTTGGAGTGCTAAGATGCTTGTGACTCTTGTGAGCCCTAGCCTTCAGTCTCAGCAGTGTTGAGTATGTAACACACATCCCTGTTTTAATCAAACTATGTTACCTGTCCCTTTGGAATTTAGGTTGCAGAGGTGACCAGGAGGATTTTCTGTCAGAACTTTTCCAAACATCCAACAGGAAAATAAAAATTTCAGTGTTTGCAGCCTAATGTTTCCTTCATACAGACTGATTTAGTTTCTTGACAAGCCACAGTGTGTTTTGAGCATGCATGGAAAGGCTTCTTCGCAGTGGCAGGAATGTCCTCATCAGCACTGTGTCCTGGAGAAAACAGGGAGCATCTGCAGTTGTGGAGTGTTGCTGAAATCCATGCCACAATGGCTGCATGTTCTGCTTTCCTGCAGGCTGGCAGCATGGGAAGGAGGCACAGAAGGAGGGAGGTGAATGCAGAGATTTCCACTGAGCAAAGTGTAAGCATCTGTCTTGGCATTTCACAGGTTCAAAGGACCATTGCGAAACAGATTCAAATGGTAAAGCAGATTGGAAAAGGTCGCTATGGAGAAGTCTGGATGGGAAAATGGCGTGGTGAAAAGGTAGCTGTGAAAGTGTTTTTTACTACAGAGGAGGCCAGCTGGTTCAGAGAAACAGAAATCTACCAGACTGTCCTGATGAGACATGAAAATATCCTTGGTGAGTGAAATTAAAGAGAATTGTTTGATAGTGTACAGGTTTCTTAAGTTTAGTAATTTTGTATTTGCTATTATCTGATGTTCTTTCCTATGTGCCTTAAGACCTGCTGTGCTCTGCAATTAGCCACCCAGCGCTTTTCAAAGGAAAGTTGTTTCAAGGATTACTGAAACATAAATAAAAGTTAAAAAATAACAGGGTTTGGGGCTTGTTACTCCAAGCTCAACACGTCTGTTTCAGCCGCCGGTATTTCCATATCTGGGTTTTTTGAGAATACATTAAAGGCTAGAGGTGAGGCAGAGTTGCATATAAGTAAGATGAAAGAAATTAAATATGTCACTAAAATAAAACTTTATAAGTGGATGAGAGTCCAGAGATCTGAGCAGTCAAAAAAAAAAAAAAAAAAAGGCCATGAGAAATACTAATACGATTTTTTTTTTTAAAAGGATTTATTGCTGCAGACATTAAAGGCACAGGATCTTGGACCCAGCTGTATCTTATCACTGACTACCATGAGAATGGCTCACTTTATGATTATCTGAAATCTACTACCTTGGACACAAAAGCCATGCTGAAACTGGCTTACTCCTCTGTTAGTGGTTTGTGCCACTTGCACACTGAGATCTTCAGTACTCAGGGCAAACCTGCTATTGCCCATCGTGACCTAAAAAGTAAGAATATCCTGGTGAAAAAGAATGGCACCTGCTGTATAGCAGATTTGGGCTTGGCTGTCAAATTTATCAGGTGAGTAGAAGTGAGCAGGCTGAGGAAAAGTTAGTAAATCAGATGCAACTGCTGGCTTAGATGTTGACTGAGCGAGTGTACACATGTGAGTAATCACCTGCAGTGTTTCTGCATACTGTTTGGGCTCTGCTCATCTGTGTATGAAGTTACCTGTGTGGAAGAGAATGTCACATAAACACTTAATGCAGATATATAAATAGTTGCTTTTTAATTATTGAGCACATTAGTTACATTTGCATAAAGGGTCAGTTTTCATCACTTCATCCTCAATAGCTACCCAAGTATTGCTGGCACATGGTAAAATGACATTGCACTGACAGATTGAAGTCATGTCAGTGAGCTTGTCACTGAAGCATTCAGCTTCTCTGATCTCATGAAAATTCACTCACAGCTCATATTGAAAAATACTAATCATTTGCACAAGTTGCTAACTGGGATTTATTGAAAAGGACTCCATTCTGGCTGCCTTTTGTTTCATTTCCTACAAATCAAATTGCTGAAGTACAGATTTGATTTTTGAAATGGCTTTTAAATTTGATTTTAAAAAATGGTTGTGTGTTTAAACAACTTAGAAAGAGCAGACAAGTAGAACTTTACTCACTCCTGGGATTCATAAGGAGTCATTGCTCTCTGACAGCTCTGTTCAAAAGGAGCTTGAGCTCTCAGCTGTGGTCCTGGTGGTGATGTGTGTTCTGAAGTCTCTGATTTTTCTGTACACAGAAATGTGTCCAGAATATATAGACTGAGGGTTTCAGTTTTAGAGGTCAGCTTTGAAACTGTGTGGTCCCTGAAGTATTTAAAAAAATTTAAGAATTCTGTACAAATCTTGAACGGAAGTTATTCAGAGTGAAAAGAAGGGCTGTTTTTATGTGCTCTTCTTACCATTCACTTATCTACCAGGTTTCTTGGTGAGGCTTTTCCTTTATAAACCTGACCTTTCTTGAGGAGATGAGAAAAGAATATTTTTACTTTGAGGAATAGAGTCCTAGAAAACAATAACTTGAAAATACACTATTAAAAAGTTTCAGGAAAAAAATTCACACTTCGAAGGTATCCCTTGCCTGGCAAATACCAAGCAGCTCACTGCTTAGCTGTGAGCAATAAAACTATGAAATGTTGTTATAAAAGAAGGTGAAATATGCATTTGTCACAGTCCAAATGCAATTTACTTTATGTACTTGGCTTGTTCTCATACCGAATCCTTCCTTAGACAGCATTTCTAAGGCAACAACAGGGAACAGAAAATAGTCAAAAGGGATGTGCTCTGCTGAAGCTAATGATTCTAGTAAAGTTCTTTGTATTTCTCATTTAATTTGAAATATTTCAAGATGGTGCAGGTCACTGGATTTATGTTGCATTCTTGGAGGTGTACAGAAGTGCCACCAGCATATGTATGATTTAAGGACTGTGTAGGTGACTGGTTGTACCTCAGACTCTTCTTTTGTTGTCATTTTTTTAACTGTGAGTGAAAAAAAATGGCTGTATTTGAAGAAAATTACAGGAGTATAATTATTCTGTGAGCTTTTATTATATCCATCACATTTAAAAAATGGACATTTTGAAGGTGGGGAAAAAAAAAAAAGACCTTTTTAGGCGAATCAAAATATACACCATATATTGAACTTCCAAAAACATTAAAACTGATACAGCTGAATTTGAGTTAATAAGAAAAAAAAGATTCCATTCACATAATTAATGGGAATTTACTGCCTGTTAGATATATCTTGTCTCTTCCGGTTAATGTGTGAGGTGTGACACATTTGCTTAAAATTTTTTACACATTTATGTCTCTGTGTCTACACATCTTGATGTGTAAAGGTTGGAAGAGATCAAACATAATGCATGCAGAAAATAATAATTAGATCCGTCTTCTTTGCAGGTCTGATTTGCTGTAGCTAAGTGGTACTGCCCCAACTGTTCAGTATCCTCCATTAATTGCTAAGACTAAAACATTAGGTGGTGGAATATGTTAAGAAAACAACATTTGATGAGGATTTGATTGTTATCACTAACATTAGAGATTCAGCTAATGCTGATGAAATCTCACGAATGTTACAGCATCCCTGTTGAGTCTTACCTCCATTGTGGTTCTGCATTTGAATGCTTACCATAGCCTCAGGCAGGTCAGCCTTTTGAGGAGGGTTGCCTTCACACTAAGGAGCTTTTCTTGCAAAAATTGTTCCATTAAGATTATGCATTACTTTTGACCTTTTTTGAGAGTGGATGTGGATGAATTTACTATGTCTCCCATCTAAATGTCTTTCTTTTCAAGCCACTTTATTGCATGTTTGATGCCCTTTTTTTTTTCCTCCTCCTTTTCTTTTAGTGATACAAATGAAGTAGACATCCCTCCAAATACCCGAGTAGGAACAAAACGTTACATGCCTCCTGAAGTGCTGGATGAAAGCTTGAATAGAAATCACTTTCAATCGTACATCATGGCTGATATGTACAGTTTTGGACTCATCCTTTGGGAGATAGCAAGGAGATGTGTTTCAGGAGGTAAAGAACGGGCAAATTGCTTTTAATTGTGTCATCTTTTTCTCTGAGTTATTGTTTTTACAGTAATAAACAAATGTGGATAAACCATTAAGGTAACTCTCTTAATATCTGTTCTCTTGTTGAAACTTAGTTTAAAGTGTCAGTCAGTGCTGTTTCAACAGCAGAGACTTAGACTGTATTTTAATGCCTTGTTTAAAGGCAGCAGATGCCTGCACTGAAGAAAAAATACGGAACTCATTTGGGGACCTTCTCCAAAGACATTGTGTTTCTGCTGGACTGGGGATGTTCAGCTAATTTAGCAGAGCAAAAATAGTGATTGCTTTGTTTTGTTAGAGTTAAATAAAAGGAGGAGGACAAACAATCTGGGGTTTGCTATGATATTATTTGAAATAAATAATCTGTTTACAAGACAAGTAGCAAAAGAACCAGAAGGAAGTGGTACTTATTACATCACTGTCATACCAGTGATGTGCTTCATTTCCTTCTCTTATCAGGCATTGAAGTGTGAGGATAGCAGAGATAAAGCAATGCAGCCAGCTGCAGACTCAGGGCATAGATCTGTCCTTGTATACATAAGCAACGTCTACTTCCTGCACACAGAGCTCAGTGTAGTGCAGAAAGGGTGGGTGTTATTACCTCTGTTTTACCATTGAGAAAGTTAAATGCAGAGAAATGTCTTGGCAGCAGTTATGTGCCAGTTGTGACACATAGTAGACAAGAGTAGAGCATGTCTCATGGGTCTCCACTACCTTCACCATGTTTTATGGGTCTTTAAAGCCCACAATATTGTGCTGAATGCTTTACCCTAAAGGAGCTGAATGTCACTGATGAGCAGCACGATCCCTGTGTTTAAAAACTGGTGAAGTGTTTTGCAGTGATGTGATGTTAAATCTCTGTTATTTTTGTCATTGTTGCTGTGCACAAAGAGTGGTACCTTGCCTCGTTCGGAAAAGGCACAGAATGCCCTTTAATATATTTCGGGTCCACTGATAAGAAAGAGCCCTAACTCAGGGTTAATTCTCTATCAATTACTCTGATACAAACCCTATGCTAATAGATCTTTCTGTGAGAACCTCATGGAGATAGCTGGATTGGACTGCAGTGGTAGAAACTGTCTCACTTGGCAAGTAACTACACTTTTGAATTAAGATGCCTGGCCAGTCTTTACATGGCAGTGGTTACTTTGGACATACTGCTTAACAGTTTGATACATTTCTCCTTAGAAGGACTTCCCTGCCCTAGAAGTTTATTTCACAGTCAAATTCCAATCTGTTATAAAGTGAGAGGGGAATAGCATAGTGGATTTTTTTTTTCTGAAAGTTAACAGGCAACTAATTGCTTCTTTCAGGAATAGTTGAGGAATACCAGCTTCCATACCATGACCTTGTGCCCAGCGACCCCTCGTACGAGGACATGCGGGAGATTGTGTGCATCAAGAGACTACGCCCCTCATTTCCCAACAGATGGAGCAGTGATGAGGTATTGTCCCTTCTGGTATGCAGTCTATGTTTTTAATCAGGGCAAGTGAGTGAGATTGACCCAATTCTGCATCAGTTTGAGGGAGGAGGACATTCACCACTGGTGCTAGCAGCAGTCACATTGTAACAGGGCTCAGGCAGGAGCACCACCTTCTCAGATAACCCCACTGAAGGTTTCAGAGCCCTAGGGGCCATAACCTGTGGTACTGGCAAGCAGGATCCTCCTGTGCTATCTACTAGATCCCACAGTGGTAACAGTCTGTGGTCATACCTTCCAAGTCTCTACTTCTTGCATTCATTTTGCTCCCTGCTCCTGGCATTGAAAACATTAATCCAATGGCTAGCTTGTAGGAGAAATTATTTTATATAATGGAGTGTCAGCCTTCTTGGTGTACTGGTAGCTACTTCAGTATCTACTGATGTTTGGGCTGTAATTCTGATCTTTATCATCTAATTTATTTTTTTAAGAAGGCACTATCTTCTGTCTCTTTGAAATCAAATGAGTATGCGGCTTTTCTGTGATCACATGTGTGGAGGCTTGGAAACACAGTAGCACTGACTACAGTAGCTGGGCTGCACTGAGGAGCACCAATTGCTCATGCTTCTATATCTTAGAGAAAAAGGTGCTCTTGTGCCTATTTGCATTTTAGCAAAGAGGACTACAGATGTGACCTTTCAGAATAGATACAGGAGCCAGAAAATGCTTTCCATTCTCAGGAGGTGAGAGGTCTGGGTTACAGATATATCGGAACTCTCCCTGCACAGCATCTATAGGAAAGTGAAGTTGTCCTTGTGGGAGCAGAGATGAACAGCTGAGGTGCCACAGGCAAACCTGCCAATGGCTGTCAAGATGCTGTGGAGGAGGGGTCATTAAACATATTAATTGGTATTGTTTAATTCTGTAAAGTTTTCTACAGTTACTGAAGACAGCGACTGTTTGTGAAGAGTAGCATGTAAATGACTATTCTGCAGGTAGATTTAGGTAGCATGAGATGTAGGCAATTTGGGAATGTGAGGGAAAAACAAAGGAACCTTCCTGTGTGGCTTGAGTATATGTGCAATAGCCAGTGTTGTTTCAGATTCAGTTGTAGCTGAATCCCTCTGAGTCTTCAGACTGGGACTGTAAACACTGGGGAAGCTCTGATTGTATCAGTCCTGGGAAGGGCCTTTGTGTGGTGGCATGCAGTATGTGTTTGGTCTGCCATCACATATATCAGGGATTGGGGAGGTTTATTGAAATGGCTGTTCTTGATTAATTGGTTAGTTCATCAGTAATCCCACTTCAGGCATTCCAGCAGTAAAAGACAAATTTGTTAGTGCGCAGTGCTTGTGTATTCCCAAAAATGCATTTATAAAAATCCATATTAATCCGAAATGTGTTCAACTGGTGTGGGCACTGCTGGTGGTGTTTATATGTAATGCCTTTCAAGGCTCTGCTCTGCTTCTGAGCCAGGAGTCTCATGAAAACCAAGAGTAAGTTGGATGAGATGGAAGACTTCTCTTTTCCTATTGTAGCAAGCAAATACTTTCAGCATAAATCCATAGGGATGTGGGGTCATCGCCTGGCTGCAGTGGCTTATGTGGTGCTTTATGCTTGGAAGAAGGTGACAGAGGCAGAACAGGAATGTGTGCTGCTTTTCCAGGAGGTCAAAGCCAATGTTGAGATGCTGTGAGTGAGAGTGCTGTTGCTGGAAGCCAGAAGAGGATCTGGCTACATTTTAGAAGTGAGCAGGGGATGGAATAGGACAGGGCAGAGCTGAGTTGGGTGCTTGCTGGAAACTTCACAGTGTGGGTGGCTGGGCAGAAGCTGTAGGTGCATGCTCACGCTGGGCTGTACCCAGAGGCAGGTTGCTTCCTGAGAAGAATGAATTCCACTAGATTTGTGCAGCAGAGAGATCATTGGACAGAGCCACACTTGTGCACATCAGGCTGCAGGGGTCTGGGGAAGGGGAAATAAAAAAAGGGCTTTTGTGGAGTGTACAACCAAGCCTAGACTATAACTTGTCAAAAATTACAAGAGTAATTTTCATGTTTGGAGAACTCTCCTTAATGTCCAGAAAACAAAAGCTTTTGAAAACCAGAACCAAAATACCTTTTACCTTCAGTTTTTCAGCATTGCCAACATCTGCAATCTCCTCTTCCACTGACTCAGATGGGACTTTCATGCTTCTCTCTACAGTGCCTACGGCAGATGGGGAAGCTGATGATGGAGTGCTGGGCTCACAACCCCGCCTCCCGACTCACAGCCCTCCGGGTCAAGAAGACACTTGCCAAAATGTCAGAGTCACAGGACATTAAACTCTGACTTTGCCAGAGGCAGCTCTGTTGGAGGCCAATGGAAATGGACTTTCTCATGCAGGCAGACCTCCTGAAAAGGTATCGAAAGTCTTTGCTAATAAGTACCTTGAACAGAATCCTGCATAAGAGCAGCTGTAAGTTTTGAGGAGACTATCCTTTGCAGAAATCACCCGAATTTTGACATACATGATTGGAAGAGGCTTCTCTGCCCTTGTTTACACGGGGAAATACAGTTTTAGTAACTGGTTTAAGATTATGCATGTTGCTTTCCATGAAAGCCACTTATTATTTTATTAATATTATTATTGTTATTATTAT
>VXAU01004756.1:273879-303167 GCA_013399695.1 Formicarius rufipectus | reverse complement strand
GGCTGACGAGCCCATCCTGCCCGAGGACACACTTTGTCTGACCCTTCAGTTGAGACCTGACCAGCATGGGAAACCCTGCCGGAGGCATAAACCACCACCAGCACAACTCACAACCTCATAAGGGCACACAAGCTTCTCCCCCACGACAAGGGGTTGTCCGTGGAGAAGACAACAAGGGTAAACTCAAGGCAAACAGACATAAACATACTCACTATGCACTGCTAAGACGAGAAACAGTGCTATAACATCACCTGGTAGGTCAGCTGAACTGTGTCACTCAGCTGCACCGAACAGGACTGCAGCACCCACACTTCAAATTCAGGCAAGGCTCTGGATAATTTAGGCATCTCCAATATATTTCTCAAACCTAGTCTCCTGGTCTTGCCAACTGTCTCGTAACTGAAGGATGAGAAGTACGGGACCTAAACCACTTGGCACACACAGCTGGCAAGTTTCTTGTGTTTCTACCTTGGCAGCAAAGCTGGATGCAGTTTTCCTAATGTGCTATACTAAACAGGAATTAAGTAACTGAGCCTGATTCTCTCCTCAGTCCAACAGGAGCTGTGGTGAGTGGGAGAGAACCCAGACCCCAAGGCTTGGTGGTAGGCTATTACCTGACTTGACCTCAGCCTAGCCAACAAAGGTACGGGGAGTTTTTTCCACATTTTGTCAGGAAAATTTTATCCCTGTTCTATGAAGACATCTACTTGACAGAGCAATTCTCAGTTCACAGGAAGTCTTTCAAACAAGGTGACCACAATGTAATCTGTTATTATAACCAATCTATCTGTCCAGCATTCTTTCTACACACCAACCTCTCTCCTTCCCTTATTTTCCTTCCTTTATTCTGAGCTTTTCTTAATCAGGATCTGTATCTTCTACACATTGCAGTACCTTGTGTATTTCTGCTCAGTGAGACTCTACTTCCTTCCAAATGATTAGCATTCAGTTGCAACCCAGTGACAATATTCTTTGTAGGTTATGGCAAGCCTGGGAAAAAATCAAAACATATTAGCTTTCTTCTTATGGTAAAATCATAACACCTTCATATCCTAGCAAGATGGTTCTCAGCCCATGAAATGGGTGCTGTGAGACAAACTGAGTCCTGATGTTACTCTAATTACTCCACTAGAATTATGCCAGAACCAATTTCTGCTTGAAGATTTTTCTATCCTTGAAGATTTACTGCTGTGTAGTATATAGCACATATATGTCTCTCATATAAAAAGACAGCATATTTGGACTACAGCATGAAGAAGGTTTTCTACTGTGCACTGCAGACACATACACATAATAAAGCCTTGACACAAAGGGAATATTCACCACTGCCTTTGACTGCAAAGGGATGAGGATTTCTCCCACATTGTTCAGGTGAAAACAAAATGGCTCCACAAAAATAAGAGATAAGACAGAGCAGAATACAAGAAAGAAGCCAATATCCAGGGAAATCTTTAGAAGTTGTTACCTGAATTATTTGGGTTTAGTAATCTGAAAAAATGTGGCACTGGTCATCTAACTGGAGCATGTTTTATTTCTAATCCTACACTCCGGTGGAAAATGGAAGACAATAAAACTTAAGGAAGATGATTCTTAGAGATTATTGCCCTTTTTTAACTGGGAGGAAAAGTGACTTAGGGCAGACTAACAGCCCAAGCTACTTAGTCAGAAGAGACACCTATATTGGCATAATAGTTTCTCATGTTGAAAAAGTACAGAGCAGTAACAGAGTTCCTGTCCATAACCTGAGCCAGAAGCTGCAGCTCTCTGTGGGAGGCACACATGTAGCCGTTGGAAAATGGCTCCACTGTTTCCTTTTGAATAGCTTTTCACCAGGTGCAGATGCCAGATGCACGACCTCCTGTATTGCAGAAAGCTCTGGATCACTTTTGTCACACAGGGACTTTTCCACATTAATATCTTATGCCAAGTAGGTCTCAGTATTTCAGCTTTCACTAGGAAATTATGTCTGTGAGCACTCTGTTGAAAAAGGATGAAGCAAGAAGAGGGATACAGCAGAAAGACTGTGAGATCATATTCCTCTGTTAATTTGGAAGTCAGGTTGTTAATAGACCTGTCTGGATGTAGAGATGTGATTTAATTGTCCAAGTGCAGAACTAGAAACTATAAATCTCTAGTTTGGCTCTGAAGAATCATTTTCTTTTGACTTGATTGAAGTTACTTTGTCTTTCTTCCCCTGTAAAATGGGGATACTAGTAAATATTTTGCAGGGCTATATAAAGGGCTTATTGGCTTAAATTTCTGAAGTATTTCACAGAGAAAAGAATTGAAGATATCCTTAAAAATGTAGACAAAATCTTCAGTTTGGGTCAGGTCTTGAAATTCTGGTACTTTACTGGCACTTATCTGAATTTCATTTAGAAGATACTGTTGGTTTTAAACTTAATGAAAAAAGTTATTTTAAAATTATATTTAAGTTTGCTGGATTCCTTTCCAGTACAACACTGTATCTTCTTTCCTCCAAAAGTATTGCAGATCCCATTCTTTTTTCTCTTGCTGATATTTGGGTTTCATTCACCACCTATATATTTTCTGAGACACTCCTCTCTTATTTTTCTCTGCTCTGTATAAGCTTTTCTGAAAAAGATCATAATATTTATCATTTTTTTACTTGGATGAAGGTTGAATTGTCTTCAATTCCTGCTGTCCAGGATACGTTCAGCTTAGGCAAGCCTCAATACAGCCCCAATTACAGTTCATACAGTCTTGTAAACAATTACCCTGACACTGTCAAATCAATCAGAACCATATAAAAGTTGAGAGCTGTAGTGACTACCAGAGATGCCTGTTGAATGAAAGAAAGTAATTTGGAATCAATAGTGTACAATGACCTCAATGGAAAACGACCTCTAAGAATCTTTTTCTGAAGTTATGGATGGCTCAGTTTTAAGGAAAAGGGAAGTAACCTGTTGCTGCATTTACTTTAGAAGAGGTAATTGCAATGCTGATCATTTAGATATAGAGCACAAAAGACCGAAAACCGGAAAGCTACAACAAGAAGTCAATAGTCATAAATAAGAGCACAGAATGGTAAAAGGAGGATTTTGCCTAATGTGGACCACATTTTAAGAATATCCTTTTTAGAGTGAACACAGTATAGGAAAAAAAAAAAAAAAGGGTATATCAAGATCCAAATCACATACTTACTGTCTTGTAATTAATAAGAATATTACAGATAATTCCTACCCTAGTAATAGTCTTTCAATGCTTAGTGTTACAAATTCTCCTTATTCCCCACAAGCACTTTAAATACATAATTAATCATAAAATCACAATTTTCTTATGAACTGTGAGGTAAGCACTTCAAAATGTGTACAATAATTCACATATTCTGTGCTACATTTGCTTTTGTTGCAGTCAATGGCAAAACCTCTTTTAAATCTCACTAAAAGGAGGGCTCAGTTCTCCTTTTAAATAGAAAATGAAAGCACTCATGTTAATTTATTTATTTTGTATCAGTTTTTCATCAGTGCTATTGATGTCTTGCTCTACTGTAGGAAAAATACAAAATTCTGTTTCAGTAGAAGGCTGCATCCAAGTGGAATTCTGTTTAAAAGGTGCCAGAATCAGAAATCCTATTATAAATAGGGACAAGAAGTAGGTCTGTTAAGTCTTCCAGAGAACAAATTAACAAGTGGGAATGATTAAGCCAGAAATGACTTGGTGTTCTAATTGAAGAAGTCATGAAGCATGATGTCACCCTCTGTTATTAGTATTTAATTGCTTTCAGAGAGAGCTCAGTGTGCCTCTTTTCTCTCTCCCACAAGAAAAAACAGCATTTAAAATGCATCAAGTTAAAGAGGAATGTTGCTGTTTGGTCTGTTTTAAGTTCATGTAATTAAATTAGCTAAATAAAAAACACATAGCTGTTTATAGGCTCAGCTTTGAATTTTTCATTTTATGCATCCAGGTCTGTTTTCAGTCTTATTAGCTGGTTTAAAAACTATTCTTGCAGTGTGTCTAACAAAGAATAGGAATATCCCGTGACTGCACCAGGTTTGTTGAACTGGCTATTGGAATTTTTCTCAGCAAAGTGTCAGTGTGGAAGGGTCATTATATTATAGAAATTGAGAGGGAGAGGACGCAACTGTGCTTCTTACTTATCCATGCACATGAAGTGTTCAAATTCTTTTTGTCATAAAATTCTATGGATAGGTGAATTTCACTTTTCCATTAAAGTCAAGCAAAAGTTTTACCTGTGCTTCTATCACTTGCAGATTTTTTAGTCTGCATCATGGTATCTAAATAGAACAATATATATACATACCACAAAGAAAGAAAGACTTAAATAAATGATATTTTAAAGGAGAGAATTGCACATGCAGACTAGTTTCTTCCTGTATATAAATAGTCCCCCTCATGGCAGTAGAACTTCTGAAGCCTCATTACTGAGACCTTGTATCTAGTTTGTTTCCTACATCCCTGATCACTCCTGTCATGCATATAATATACACAGTCACCTTTTAACATCTTTACCAATTCAATAATGCTGTCATTCAAGAAAGAAGTTTAAAATAATTGAGTTTGAACACAATTTTGACAGACTTCTGACTTCTTCACCACTATGTCTTTCTCTAGATGCTTGCTAAACAGTAATCTCAGGAAATGTTATACACTCTCTGAACTTGCTCCTGACCACTTTGAAAAGAATGTCCAGCTCATATATTTTCTACTGGACTAGTTGCAAGGTTGAAAAACAGGTGTCTTAAACACCACTGTAAGGGACAGAACTCTGTGTGACTTTTGTCCCACAGACAAGAAGCTTCGGCTTCAGAAGGTGTTGGGGTTGGAAACCTGAGTTGGGCCTGAGAGAAAAGCCTGAGAGTTTCTCACACTTATACTCAACACCTGAACTATAGGGGAGAGAAAAAAAATGTTCTTTTTCTCCAGATGTGAGGATTGTTGTCTCACCTCGGGGCAGCCTGACACAGAGGAATTTTGTCTAACAATGTTCCTTCTTCCTACCTAAAGGCTTCAATTGAAAAGCAGAAAAAAGTGAACATCAAAAGTGCAAGAAAAGAAACCTGTTCTTCCTGTTCTTGTGTCCAGATGATGGCTGCAGAAGTAAATTCCCTATCCCACTGCAGAAGATAAACCCTTCTAACCACTGACATTATGTTAATTTCTCTTGGTTCTGATGAATAAAAACAGAATATAATGTACCCAAAGAACCAAGCAAGCCCATAAAAACTTTCTGAATCAGAATTAATTCTTGGTCACTTTTCCATTCCTGAATCTCAAAACACTTTTTTACATAGTTGCTTTTCTTCAAGTATGTTTATGCTACAATGCTGTAAAATTACAGAGTTAGAGATGTGGATGAATAAGCTCTCTGTACAAGTTATGAATTTCATTAAATTAAAGGAAAATACCTTTAGTACAAGAGTGCAATGCAGCTTTAAAAGCTGTACTACGCCTTGGTGTCCTAGTATTTTCCTCCTGCTGCAGATTTGGCTGCCTGTGCTCCGGGCTAGTTCTGGCATAGTTTGGCTGTGTAACCTGGGATGAGTATGTTGTCCTATGAAAGTGTGGTAAAAAGCAACGCTGGGGCTCCTTGCTTTGCTTGGGAGCTGCCAGTAAGGTCAGACAGTAGGTCATTGAACTACACTGCACAGCTTGATCATGTACCTTGCTGATTCAGGGCCTGATCAGACTTTACTTCATGGTTTGATTTCAGACCTTATTCATCACTATGAACTTGCTCAGGGATCATTTGGCTCATAGATGGTGAGCTTTCCAGAACCATACTTGCCCTGCGGTCCTTCTTCTGAGCCCTTGCCTGAAAAACTACCAGCCCACCTGCCTTACTGTAGCTCTCAGCCATGGGCTGATCTTCCCATGTGGAACAACCCAGTCCCATTGCTCCATGATGAACTGTTTGCTCTTGCTAGACATGTATGGGGAGATGATGAGGAGGTGTCACTTGCTATGTCAATGAACATTTGGAGTGCATGGAGCTACACCTGTGGGTGGAGGAGGACCTGACTGGGAGATTACAGGCCAGGATTAAAGGGAGGACCTGGTGATTTTATAGTGGAGGTCTGCCATGGGCCACCTGACCAGGAAAACCAAGCTGATAAGGCCCTCTGTGGACAGATAGGTGCAGCTTCATGTTCACAGGCCCTGGCCCTCATGAGAGACTTCAACCACTCCAACAACTGTTGGAGGGACAATACAGTAGGGTACAGGCAATCCAGGAGTTTCCTGGAATGTGTTGGTGAAAACTTCCTTCTCCAGGTGACAAAAGAGCCATCAAGGAGAGGTGCTATGCTGGACCTTGTTGGCAGCAACAAGGAGGGATCAGTGGGAAATGTGAAGCTCAAGGGCAGCCTGGCTTTCTGTAATTATGAAGTGGTAGAGTTTGAGATCCTTGGGACAAGTAGGACACACAGGGAATGCACTAGCATGGACTTCAGGAGAACTGACTTTGGCCTTCTCTTAGATTGTTTTGGTAGCATGCCATGGGACAGAGCCCTGGAGGGAAGAAAAAACCATGAAAGGTGATTGATATTTAAGAATCATCTCCAAACCCAAGAGCAATGCATCCCTAGAAAGAGGAAATCTGGCAAAAATGCCAAATTAACTGTGTGGATGAACAAGTTCTCCTGGACATAGACAAACATAAAAGGGAGCCTACAAAGGTGGAAGCAAGGACAGGAAGACTGTGAGGAATGCACAGAAATTGTCTATGTAGACAAGAATCATGCCAGGAAAGCTAAAGCTGCCCAGGACATCAGGGGAACAAATAAAGCTCCTATAGATATGTTGGTGATAAGGACTAGAGAAAATGTGTGCCCTCTCAGAAAGGAAACAGGAGACTGGTTACTCATGACATGGAGATGGCTCATGTACTCAATGACTGTTTTGCCTCAGACTTCTCCAGCAAGTGCTCCAGACACACCATACAAGTCACAGAAATCAAAGGCAGGAACTGGGAAAATTAAGGACTGCCCACTCCAGAAGAAGGTCAGTCTCAAGAACATCTAAGGAACCTGAAGGCGCACAATTCTGTGGGACCTGATCAGATGCATCTGAGGGTCCTGAGGGAACTGACCAAGGAAGTGGCTAAGCCACTGTCCATCTTATTTGAAGAGTCCTGGCAGTTTGGTGAGGTTCCCACTGTCTGTAAAAGGGGAAATGTAGCCCCTATTTTAAAATGGGAAAAAAGGAAGATTTGGGGAAGTACAGGTTGGTCACTTTCATCTTAGTACCCAGCAAGATCATGAAGCAGACACTCCTGGAAACTATGTGAAGACACATGTGAAAAAAGGAGGTGATTTGTGACAGCCAGTATGGCTACACTATGGGTAAATCATGCCTGAAAAATTTGGTGGCTGCCTATGAGCGTGTTACAGACTTTATGAATAGAGGAAGAGCAACAGATGTCACCTACCTGGCACTGAGTAAAGAACTGGGTACTGTCCCACATGACATCCTTGTCTCTAAACTGGAAAGACCAGATGGGTGGATTACTTAGTGGATAAGGACTTGGCTGGACAGTTGCACTCAAGGGGTTAAGGTTAATGGCTCTATGTCCAAGGGGAGACCAGTGACAAGTGATGTACTCAGGGGTCGATATTGGGACTGGAACTGTTTAACATCTCTGTTGGGGACAAGTGCAGTGGGATCGAGCGTTCCACCAGCAAGCTTGCCAATGACACTAAGATGTGTGGTGAAGTCCACACACTGGAAGGAAGGGATGTCATCCAGAGTGACCTTGACAGTCTTCAGTGGTGGGCCTGTGTCAACCTCATGAAGTACAAGAGTAAGGTCCTGCACCTATTTCAGGGCAATCCCAAGCCCAGTTGCAGCCTGGATGGAGAATGGATTCAGAAGAGCCATGCAGAGAAAAACGTAGGAGCTTTGGCTGACAAGAATGTTGACATGGCCCAGAAATGTGCACTGGCAGTCCAGAAAGCCAGCTGCATCCTGGGATACATCAAAAGCAGCATGGCCAGCAGGTTTATGGAGGGGATTCTTCTTCTCTTCTCTTCTCTTCTCTTCTCTTCTCTTCTCTTCTCTTCTCTTCTCTTCTCTTCTCTTCTCTTCTCTTCTCTTTTCTCTTCTCTTCTCTTCTCTTCTCTTCTCTTCTCTTCTCTTCTCTTCTCTTCTCTTCTCTTCTCTTCTCTTCTTTTCTCTTCTCTTGTGAGACCCCACCTGGAATGCTGTGTCCAGTTTCAGGGTCATCAGTACACAGAAGCCATTAAACTACGGGTGCAAGTCCAGAGGGTGGGACACCAAGATGGTCAGAGGGCTGGAGCACTTCTTCCATAAAGTCAGGCTCAGAGGGCTGGGGTGGAGAAGAGAAGGGTCTAGGGTAACCTTGTTGCAACCTTTCAGTACCTAAAGGGGGCCTGCAAGAAGTCTGAAGAGAGATTTTTGGGAGTTCATTTGGTGATAGAAAAAGACTCCAAACATAAAGACAGTAAGTTTAGACTGGATATTAGGAATAAATCTTTTCTGTGAGTGTGGTGAGTCACTGGGACAGGTTGCTCAGAGAGCATGAGGACTCACCATCTCTGAAGGTGGTCAAGCCCAGGTTGGATGGGCCTTAGTACAGTAGGAGGTGTCCCTGCCTGTGGCAGAGGGGTTGGAGCCATATTGTCTTAAGGTCCTTTCTCACCTGAACCATTCCATGATTCTATTTTTCTTTATATTTAAATTGGGGTTACTTTGTTAAAAATAATGAAGGAAGACACTCAACACTAAAGAAAATTTAAGCCAAGAAGTCAGAGAAATTTCAGTAAAGGTCCCTTTTACTGCTGTAAAGAGCAGTAGTATTAAAATACTACTTGCACGCATATCTATTTTAGCTATCCAGTACATTCCATCATGAAAACACAGATTTCTTGAAAAATGAAATTTCTTGAGTATAATTTTTGAGTACAGAAATATCCTATCTCTCTTTTGACCTTTTATCTCACCTTCCTTCAGATTTAGAACTTCACTATTTGCTATTCAAACCCACCTCTATCTGTGCCATACTTGTGGTTCATGAAACTCTGTTTTCAAAAAATGAGGTTTATAATATTTATGAGAAAAATAATGTCACTTCCACTTGAAGATTACTTTTTGACAACTTAGTTATTTCAGGGAAATCCTTGGGTCAGGTTATCATGAAGATCCTTATTAAAAATGCTTGAAGCTAATCAATCAAATGTTTATGTTACTGAGAAGGACTAGTTCCACTCTCAAGAGGCTTATTTTTATGCAGAAGTGTTTCAAATGGCTTAAGAGTTTTCCATATTGTTTTTATAGGCAAATAAAATAATGACACAAATATTTTTTTAATTAAGCATTGCTTTCAGAAGTGAGCCCCATTACTGTTTTATGTTTGTGACAGGATAGAGACATGAAGACATTCTGTACATTTAACAACAGGATCAAAAGATCAGGGCTTCACTGGTTGTCCTGGTTCCTATCATCATGAAAGTGGACTCTTCAAGAGCTGACTGTAGATGTTGGTATATTATGGTTATGGAGAGTTTTTCTAACATAATATAATGTAAGTAACGAGACATCAAAGAACTGGGCAAGAATGAGACAAAAGGAGTAGAATTAAAAAAAAAAAAAAGAAAGAAAAAAAGGAAGGAAGGCAGGCTTAGGCTTTTTTCTTTATACTGTAAATTGCCATTTTGTACATCTTGCCACAGCCTAGTTAAAAATTGGTTAAAATGTTCATAAGTTATATAATGGACAGCAGAGACTCATAGCAGAGTGGACAATAGAGACTAAGAAATACAAAGAAAATTATTAGGTAATGATAAACCACTCTTGTTCTCCTCTTTAAACTTATGAACACAGCAACAGAGTTTTTAGTATTGTTAGTACAAAAAAAAAAATCTGACAACAATTAAAAGTCTACACAAGTACAGCATACCAACAGACATCCAACCTCTATGGTAATACACCAGTGTGAATGAAGTTGTCACAGTCTTTGGGAGCTACATCTACAATAAATGATTTTTTTCAGTAGAGAAATAATATTCAGAAAACATATTCAAACAACTTCATAAGAAAGAGGCATAGAGGGTGCTGGGCAGCAAGTTGTATTACAGAAGAAAGATAGCATATTCCTTCACAGCTATACAAAAACACACCAATATAAGAACCATGACTCACAAGACAGTGAAGGCTGGTGCCAATAAGAGCTATGCACCTTATTAGTTGATTTCCAGACTTTAAACCACCACTTATTGAGCTGCTCTTCATGCTTTTCCAAGGCTCTGACTCAGTACAAGTGATTACTCGAAAGTTGGGGGGGGGGGTGGAACTGGGAACAACAGCTTGGAAAACTAGTTTGCTTTGCATGAGTATAACAGTTTTCTGCATTCAAGCAATAATGATAAAAAAAAATGGGGAAACTTTCAAGAATGGACAAACACCTGTGAGTTACATAATAAATTTGTCATATACAAGCAAATCCCAACAATTTCCTTAAAATTTTTAATCTGAATAAGAGTGACCTGTATGTGTTCAGACATCTAGTAGCATGATCTAAATATACATGACAAACATTATTTGCTTTGCTGATAAGACTTTGCACTATGTCATTAATAATAGTCTAAAGATCACCATCAAAACCAAGATTCTCTTCAAACCTCTTCACTCAGACAATCCTTCAACTCAAATGCAGCATTCTTTTTAACTCAAGATTTTTTCCAAGTCCCTTGGTCTTAATTGGAGTGAACAAACTACCTGTCTTGATATAAAACTTTGTTCTACTAGAGAGATGATAGTAAGAAACTGAGGTCTTTAAAAAAATATTCTATGCTGTGGATCTGAGAGAAGAAAACCTGAGGTATTTTATTTTGATAGTTCAAAGAAAACAAATGTTCTGCTGCTGCAGAATCATCTAAAATTTTAGAAATAATTCATGCCAGTTTTTCTCTTGGAAAGAATATGTAGTAGGTTCTTTCAATATCACACAGTGCAGAACACACCATCTGTTCCCTGCAGACATGGAAAACACAGAAGCAAGCTAGCCAGCACAAAAATAAGGAACCATCAAATGGGTCAAGCCTTTCTACTAACTGTCTTGAAGAAGAAAACCCAAATTGGAAAATCACTGGTTCCATTTCTGAATTCTTTGGTGACTGAGGTTCATAAATGCCTACCAGTAGAAGGAGAGCTAAATGATTCATTACAACACGTCCTACCTAGAGCTGAAAACATTGATCAGTGACAGCAGGACTCAGCAGCTGCTGCCAATTATGAACTAATTTCACTTTACTACCTATACAAAAACCCTACCCATTACTTAAATTCTTACACAAATCCTATCCTATTGTATGACATTTTTACTTCTCACTGATCATACTTAATTTTTCTGAGAAATTAGTTCCCTTATACTAAAAACTGACTAAGATGCACAGCACAGAGTCTTGGTCATGAAGAAGGGTGAAGTTCTGTTGTGGGTTCTGTGCACATGTGAGGAAGTGCTCATGGTATTATTGAGTCCTCAAGAGTACTTCCCTCCATCTTAAACCAACAGGTAGGAAT
Organism: Formicarius rufipectus; assembly: GCA_013399695.1. Classification (NCBI taxonomy): domain Eukaryota; kingdom Metazoa; phylum Chordata; class Aves; order Passeriformes; family Formicariidae; genus Formicarius; species Formicarius rufipectus. The sequence continues at coordinate 291,647 of VXAU01004756.1, read as the reverse complement.
GTCAAATTCTTGCTCTTCCTATGTAAGCAGATATCATTTCAGGAATGAGCATTAGTAAATCAAGAAGTTCATATTTTTTTTAACTGGCTTTATGTCAGTAAATCCTCATGGAGCTTTTGGGAAATGGTAGTGCTAGTACTATCAGTTCTTCAGCGTATCTGTCAGTTTCACTATCCCTTTACTTAAGAGTCTTAAAAGTTAGGAGGAAACGCAATTTTTATGTTTTATGAAGTCATGGATCTCTTTTATTACTTTACAGAGCTTTATCTCTTATAACTTTCTCTGCAGCTTCCATGACATTTTCATTCCTATGAAGACTAACTTGAAGTGAACAGTTTGTGTGTTGTAACCTCTTTTAGAAGGGACTGGTTTACTTGCGTTATTTTCCTGCATTTACCCTCAGCACCTTCAGCTCCTGGCTCAGGGAAACTTTGCAGTTTGAAATGGCATAACAATAAGTCTCCTACACTACAAGAAAATAGAGAAATTCCATTCATTATAACTTTGGCTTCAAGTCCTGTTTAATCATACTATCCAACACTGGAGCAGAAAAGGATGGAATGTCCCATTGCCTGTACAGCATGCTGGGTATTGCAGATTCAATAATTAGGCACCTTTCTTTCTTATTTTAGGCATTGTTTTAGGAAACACAGACACTCAAAACTAGGACAGTAAGTTCCAAGAGCTATCAAGGTACTTAAAACTTGGACACTGCAACTGTCAACATGCTGTGGACCTAAATATCTGACACTGCTACAAACCTCAGTGTGAGAAGGCGTTTATTCTTCCCACAGGCTGGCAAAACTGTTGTGTATTCTGTTGCATGCACAACTATGATGAATTTTGACCACATCAGGCAAGATGTTACCTAGAAATCTACTTTGGTTATGATTCCTCTGCACTATCCCTTTTAATTTAGTACAAAGCCAACACATAGCAATACATAGCAATACCCCGTTGAACATGGTGGGAGATTTGCTTGGCTAAGAAGGTTTGTAAGAGTGTTGACTTGTTTGTGAATTGTTTTGGCTTTGTTTTTTCACAAAACAAATATTTCAAAGGGCGGAAAAGAAATTGGTGTCTCCATGAAGGTTTTAGCTGTTCAAATTATTACATTTTTATTTTTTGAGGATTTGGATATGCAGAGGTGCTATCTTTCAGGTTTTGGAAATTCAGCAGAAGAGAAAAAAATAGAAAAACTTGAAGGATGGTACAACACCATCTGATTTCTGTAAGGGCAAAATCTATTTGTGCAAAGAAAACTAAAAGAGTTGTGAAAAAAATATCTTCTTTGTTATTTAATACAGTACAGTATGTGTCTTGTAGACACATAACACTTGTCTGGTAGTTTTCTTCAATTCAAAGAACCACTGCACCAGCACTACAGGCTTTTTCTGCCACTGCTTTCTGGATATGGTAAAACCACGTTCATCAGTTCTTAATTACTTTTAGTTGCTGCTGACTGATAAACATTTCTCTTTTCAAGAAAGCTGATTAGGCCAGCAGATGTTACATGGTGCTAATGTGGAAAACAAAATCTCCCTTCTTCTGCTGACAAATTTTTGGAGAGTATGTTCATTTGTACTTGTGAGTTATACCTGAAACTCTGCTAGAGAGTGACAGTTGGTAATTGCACTTTTCCTGGAATCATCTCTTTCATCCAATAAAGGATGAGACATACTTCCAACTTGTTGAGCTAAAACCATATACCAAACACTTGTAGTGTTGTCTGAAAGATTTACTGAGAGCGCTAAGTGAAAAAAAATATCTCTCATTTATATTCCTCCATCTAGTCCTGTATTTATATACATGTTTTATCTTGTTTTGAAAAGGCACTTTGGCATTGCAGGCACCTTGTACACATATGGGGGCCAATAATACATGTGTAATATTTGGCCATACAGTTTACAAGTGCTGACTATAATTACCCTTTAAGCAACCTGAAATACTTAACAGTAGTTACAGATTATAGTAAACTGGCTCTTCAAGACTTTGGCACCACATACATGTAAATCTAGGCATGGGCTTTGATATCCCATTCAAACTGGATCTGTTGAAATTTAGCTGAGTATTAAATAATTTTAATAACTTTCCTAAGAAAAGACCATTAAGCATGAAAGTAATTAATACTGACTATGAGGTAAGGATGTTTCTCTGAATAGGATTTGTAGCCAGCATGGTCTCAAAGTCTGAGAAAAATGTGACTGGAGCAATTATATAATTTTAAACTACAGTTCAAAATCCTACTTAGCTGTAATTTTGGGGGGAGTATTTTCCCGTCTTTCAGTTTCATGGTAAGAATCTATCCACTTTGTGGCAGTTAACTACATGAGAAGTGTTTTGATCTGAACACACTCAACCCAAACACACACAGTCCCATATAAAGTCACATGCATATGCAGATGCAACCCCTTATATCTGCAATGCCTGGAAAACCTTGCACATAGCAAGTGACTTCTTTGTGACATTGCAGCTGAAAACCACGGGTGATTAGAGGCTCTTGTACCAGCTCTGTGGACATGAAACTAAGTGTCCTGTTCTCTCAAGTGACCCATAGTCTGCATGGCTTGCTGGCATGTACAGCACAGCTGCTTCACTAGGCATATCCAGTAGCTCCTATGCTTTATTGGTTGATATTTCTCAGCTTAGAATTTCTAGGTAATTGCCTGGCCCTGAACTTCATGAGTTTGCAGAGGCACTGCAATTCCTGCTACAACCCATGATTTTTCCTCACAGCTTTTTTTTTTTTTTCCTTTCTTTTGAGCCAAGTAAAGTAAAACAGTAGCCATACAAACTGCTGGGAGATTTCCCCATGGCAGTGCTCCAACTACAGCACCTTGCAGAAGTAATGCAGACTCAAGCTAAAATCACTACTTTTAAGACCAACTATAATAACACACTTTCTTATTCATAATTATTTCAATATAGACAACAGTAATGTTATCTTCTGCCTCCATGGCATTAAATGCAAGCATCCCTGTTCATTGAGAGCTGTTTTACATTTTTCCTCTAAACCCTTAATTTTCAATTCAGAAGACACTTGGTTTCTGCATCAGACATGAGGAACATCTCAGACATCAGTATTTTAGATCAATGTACATTCACAAGGACAATAGATGGAAACTCCTAACCTGCAACTTGTGCTTTTGATTTTCTCCTCTTCTTCATTACATTTCATAGATGGTTTGGGAACCTGAGTGCTTAATACACTCTGCCTGACTAAATACAAGTTTGCCATACTGGGAACTACAAATAGGGTAGTCTCATTCAAAAGTTCCAAACGAGTGAGGAATGTTGGCTGGTGAGAGCTACTGATGAGTTGTAACAGATTTTTTTAGAGAATGCATACAGAAATTTTAACCTGTGTAAACACAAACATCAGAATCAACTTTCCATCTGTGACAGCTTCTGATTTATTTTTTTTTAAAATAATGTTCATAGTAACCATATTCACTTGAATTTAAAGGAAATTTTTATGGGATACAGTTATGTTTCTTTTAGCCCATGTATGCAAACACATGACTGATCCTATTCCATGGGTGACTTTGGTAAAGTATGCAGAGAGCACCATTATAGACTCCACGAGGCCAGATTAGAAAGGCAGGACTCAGGTTTTTTTTAAGATTTCCCAAACCCTTTTAAACACACAAACACTGGTGATTTTCCCAGCTGGTAGCATGTTGGTCCTTGTGTTCATAGGAAACCAATCTTTACTTGCTGTTAAAACAGCAGTTTGCTGTCTGGTTTAAAAACAATTCAGGAAGGAGACTTTGGCTTCCCTGTAGATACTACGGAGCCTTCAAGACAATAACGAATGGTTTTTTTCCACCAACTATTAACAACTTCATTTTCTTTAGCTGACTAAGTCAGGACTTGCTCATGAGTAAATCATAAAAGAAAGTTGTACTATATTAGGTGAGTCCAGGATCCATTGTGCTTTATTTCTACACATTTCTGGGTCTTTCTAGGTAATTGCCTTTCTCTGCACTTTGTAAGTGTACAGAGAGGCAGTAACTCTGTAATTCTCACAATGACTTTTTTCTTTCCTCTGAATGAAGAAAGCAAAATACTGCAGCATGAAGTCTGTAAGTTACTTTCGCCCTGAGCTGTTCTCAGGTTCTTCTGGACACATAAGGCTGTTTTTACTCTAGTTTTATGGGTGAATTTACTGTTCCATATTAGAAAGATCTCTTCCTTTGAAATGGTTAGTTTGTGGCCTTTGACCAATTAAATAAAAACAATCCTTGAAGTAAAAAGAGTTTCAAACAACCACAATGTGGACTGTGAACTTGAATGCCAGTTGAACCCAATCCTCAGCAGTATTCATGCTGTAGTAAAAACAGACAGTAACTAGAAACGGCTCCAAAGGAGAAGGCCCTCAACCCACTTTAAAAAGCTGGAAATAGAAACACAACCTTTAATCTCTTTTAATTTGGGTCACAAAACTAAGAGCCAATGTTAAATCTTTACAAAACTAGCTCATGAACTATCCATTCATAGCACAAACTACTATGAAACCACTTTTGCATTTAAAGTCCAAGCTCAGACTAAGTGGAGCATTTTCGACTGCACTGCTGTCCTGGTTTTAGTAGCCAGGATCAGTTGGTCACTGTGTGGGTGTGGATTCTAAACCCTTCATGTAATTTTTCTCATGAACTGCTCACAATGGCCCATTGGGAGCAGCTGCCCAGGGCACACCCAACACATCAGGCTACAAACTGAGTGTTTAGGAACTTCTGTGAGATAAGGAAGTTCTCCTGCCTCCACATCCACCTGAGGGGTCATGTCTGCTAATGGGCCATCAGGATCACCAAAAATATGCCATTGTTCACCTCACAGAGTCAATCACCCATTGTGGAAGTCTCCGCCCATGGGGAGGGACTGGGTGTTCCCATCTGAGCCCAAGCGGATAGAAGCTTGGAGTTTTGGGACTGGGGGCTCTCTTCAGATCCAGAGGAGGACCAGAGCCTTGACTGGACTGAGATTGCCACTGTACTACATAATTTTCACCAGCAGGTTTCTTGTTTTCTTTTTACTTTGAACTCAGAAGGGGCCACGTGGTGCTCAACACAGAGCTTGGTGAGCTCCATTCTGCTTGTGCCCCACTATGTTGGGCTGTACATCTGGTGTTCTGGTGGCACAAACAAATTTTCCTTCTGTATCAGTGTATTTTGTGATCTTTTATTAAATTGTTATTCTGACTTGCAATCCCATTCTGAGCTGGATTCATTTCTCCTGCCAGTTTAAACCAGCACAACTTCCAAGTGGAAAAGGATAAAATAGGAAAACATGCAGGATTACTTGGCGCATTAAAGCATTATTTGCTGATACTTTCTTGGTTATTTCTATGTTAAACACAGATTACAAATTAATATATTAATCCTGATTTTCAACATCGCAAAACAACTTGACCACTTGACAGTGGAATATTCTGTCACCTGTATTGTCATTAGTAATAATTAGTTAACAGGTTATTGTTGAATATGGAAAAAGCATTGTCTATCCACCTTGCTGCATAGCACTGTAGAGCCAGAACTGGTTTAGTCAGTGGTAAAAATCCTGAAAAATTTAGAAAATACATTTAACATCTATTTTATACGCAATGCAAACACTTCTGTTTGCTTGCTGTTTTGTGAAGAAAATTCAGGTGGTTTTATTTTTTTACATAAAGGAGAATTTTTCAAGGTAAAGTGTGCATGGTAGTCTTATGAATCAGAAAAATACTGATTTTATCTACGTAATAATTATTTCTTGTTTTGCATATCTAGCAAACATATATGCAGGAAGATAGGATGTGTTTCTCAGTGGTTGAAATTTATTATGATATTAAGTAATTTTAAATTCAATGAAAGAAATACAGTGTGCCAGTGTACACATATGTATTTAGTGCCCTAAGAAATTACTTTTCAAGATTCTAGAAAGCCTGTACATGACAATGAATTGCAAAGTCAGTTGTGTTTATTTTGTATTATAGTGGGAAACATTTGTAACCATTTCACTTACCAATCACTTTAGTCACTGGAATCATCTTGCCAAGATAAAGTACCAAAGTGTAACTCTTGGATCTTATGAAAGTTTTAGTGTCAGATACATTGTGATGTAAACTATTACTTAGAATCATAGAATATCCTGAGCTTGAAGGAACCCACAAGGATCATCCAGCCCAACTCCTGGCCCTGCACAGGACCAACCCAAGAATCACACCACGTGCCCAACAGTGTTGTGCAAATATTTCTTGAACTCTGTCAGGCTTGGTGCTGTGACCACTTCCCTGGGGAGTGGTCTTTCTGAATTATGAGCATGACTTGCAATTAAAGGAAAAATCTGTTTCACAGTAAAGGTGAAGGGAAGGATTTTATTTGTGATTTGTAGCAAATACTGGAAGCTCTCTTGTCCCAACAGGCAACAGAATTAATTTAATTCTATAAAGAAAACAAAAATATTTTTCTGTTGGTCTTTTTTCTGAAGAACTTTTACAAAATGCCCCAAAAAGGAGATGCATTTTCTTTGCTTGTGGAGCACAACATGATAAGATTTTTTGTTTTTGTTAAGTAATAATCACTTTTAAAGATGTTAAATCATCTATTTTAAAGACATAGTAGAGAGTTTACTGCAGCAGGCCATCTATAGCCGACTTTGTTTAGATCAGTCACTTTACCAGAACATATTACTAATTACCCACCACAATTGCACTGCTGTGGGTTCATGACAGCATAAAAGTATACATACTTCAATTTTCAATTGAGTTGCATCAAAAATACCAAGTGGGATACACCTTATGCTTATATACACAAAACTAGAAAATTAAAACTGTCATCAAGGCATCAGCAGTTATTGTACCAGGGCCCTCTTTATTTTTTCTTTTTTTTTCTTTTCTTTTTCTTTTTTTTCTTCTTTTTTTTTTTTTTTTTAAAGGGTCTTCTCTCTGTATTTGCTTTCATTCCTCAACAAACTGTTTAAATTAGGAGATGTGAGCCGAATAAAATATCTGCAAGTTAAATAATCTTTTACAGATGGTTTCAACTTTCAATATTCTCTAAAGTGCAATAGATTTCTTAGTGCAACATAAAGAATTGTGTCAAATGTAAAGGGAAATTTTGAAGAGCTTGAGTCTGGATTACATTCCATCTTATGAATTGCAACAATGATATTAGAATAAAACCTTTAATTTCCATGGTACTTTGCACTTGTTGTTCAAAGATTCAAGACATTCAAGTAACAATAGAACCAGGCTGATCTCATAATTACTTTTGGAAGTTCTAACAGTGGCACAGAGCACGTACTGGCTACACAACTGCTATTAACGTTACTTGCGATCCTGATACTGAAGACGCAGTTAGGTATGGTTGCACAGAGCATTCTCAAGCATAGGGAAAAAAATATCTGAACTGTTGCTTTTGTTCTTATGATGACTGATGCAATAAGGAGCTGAAATTCAAGTATTCTTACTAAGGGTTGCTTACACGTGCTGAATGGTTTTTCATTCTTGCACTTTAAAGAAAAGTCTGTGTTCAAGCAAACAGAAGCCAGAATCTAACCACTTCATGCTAAATCATGACAATTTAGTCATTAAAATGAAGTTCAAAGATTAAAACATATTCTACATAAAGATTCTTTTCTCAATATATTTGAATGATGGCAGTATAGGATAATAACTAAATATAAGGTTTTTTGCTCCATTGCTAAAATTATTTGAGCCACATAATTATTAAAAAAATCAACCTTGGCCTTGCTTTTACTAATTCAAAAGAATTTATTTATTCCAAAGACTAAGGATCTTGTTTTGAAGATGTCAAAATCCCTTAAATTATTTCTTATAAAATCCTGTCACCCTTGGCTACTCTAAACACCAGATTCATAATCTTTTTTTTCCTCAGTGAACATACACAAAAAATGGCTTTCTTCTATGGTTAATACTTCAGAAAGCATGTTATAATTCCCCATGGCAAAGTTTTCACAGTAGAATTACAGCCTAAGAAAATTAATGATGAGCAGCAAAATGCTTCAGGGATGTAGTGCAATTATTTTCATGATAACCCACACCCTCTATTTGCTTTATTTCTTCTGTCTCTCATGTAAATTGTATTTTTTACAAAGAACTGCTCAGTCTATCATTAAAACCCCAAGGTTTACAGAAGAACTTTCAAAAGGCTTTCATTTAATTGATATCCAAAACCCCTCAGTCTGCAAATCAGTAACAAAAGACTTTTTGCCTTCTTTCTGCAAACAGAGCAGATGTCTAAGTAAAATATCACCTCTGGAACAGAAGCAACTGACTTTTATGTTCTCATCACAAAAATTGAAGCTCTCCACTGGTGGCCTTTCTTATTTACACCACACACATGGCAATCTTTGACATTCATTTCCTTGAATATAAACAGAAGATACAGCCTCTGTCTCCTGAAGTTAATGAATTGAATGATAAGGCCCCTTAATTCAAATGCTTAATGACTCCACAATTCTTAAAAGAAAGTGTGTTAAAGTTGATTTTGGGAAAACAGAATATTGCTGCCTACTATAAAAGGATTTGTTCACATATCAGTTTCAATGTTGACTAAAACTATGTTTTCAATTTGACTAAAAGCCAGTTGAAATGACAGGAGCACTTGGGTACAAATTTTGTAATTTATCTGTGGGATTCTTTAACACGAACAGGATATCTAGTGAAAGCACATTAACAATATCAAGACTCTGTAGACTTAAATCAATAGATTGAAAACTTTGGATAGAACATGCATTAATTAGAACCAGTCGAGATGTTTTCAGGTGAGCTGTTTTATCTCAAAAAAAATTACAGAACATGAAACTTTCAGATGTATGCCAGTTTTATCTCAAGTCAGACACAGAAATGCATTACTGTGATTACAGTAACACATTTCTGGAGAAAAAAATATTTGGGACATTCATCTACAATGAAACCAGCCTGTTCTGCTGGTTCAGATGGAGAACTTAGACCTGGGCTCTGACTATGTCACTTGGGCTAAGCAAATGTTGTGGTGTAAAAATCCCCATTTTGTTTCTTTCCATTTTCATGGGAAATGCCTGCAGTTCCTGTGAAAATATACATAATCTGTTTGTCTTACTGTGATATGAAAATTTTTCTAAATTTTTTTAAATTTTGGAAAAGGAGAACACAGCTACTTAAACAATTCTGATGTTACCCTCTGCTGAACTACTGGTCATGAGAATTTCTTGGTGTGCACTGCTGATGTATCACTCTGTTTCCTGTAAGCTCTAGGGACCTTAAAAATAAAAATATTATATAGGTACAAAATACATTAGATTGGTAGCAGAAACCAGAAAAACCTGGTCATATGTGTAACCTTTTGGCATGACCAAGCGTTAAAAAAGAACTCCCTAATTCTACCCATTAGCAGGCTAAACATAAAGCCTCTTCAAATTCAGACAAAGCAAAATGTTATTCATTGGAAATAAAATCTGCTTCACTCACATGTCTGGTGAGTACTTAGATGTCCAGAAAAGCATGAGTGAGATAGGGCAGAGAATGAGGACAAGCATACACTTCATAATACTACAGCAACTACATCTTAAACTCTCCTGAAACTGAGGTACACTGCTTTTCATGTTGGTATCCCATTTGTAATAATGATATCAGTAAAGGATAATTTTTTTACAAAAGTAGCCTTACGTGCATAAGACACCAATTTAGAAGGCACATATTTAACCTGCATCACAAACTACGGAGTGAGAGATTCTTAGCTGAAGAGTAGATCTGTGAATGCTGCTAATTACTTAGCATTTTCTCTGCCTTTTGAAAAAAAAACACCTTAAATAGATGTTTGAAGATCTATAGGAATTTAGTTTAATTTCGTCCATCTCTTAGAATAGTATGTTGTGAACAGACAACCATGGCAGGGCTGAAGGAATGAGTTGGAAAACTGGGCATAAAATAATTAATTTGATGTATATATACTCACAAATTCAATTCTGTTGTTGATTTTTAGTCTTTAATGTTTTGGGGAAGTAGGGGGAGTTGCAGCCTTGATCTTTTTGTGTATTTTTTCTTAAATTACTTGCCTGTGTAATCCTTTTGTCAAGCTCTTATGAGTCTGACAGAATCCCAAGTTGCTACACAAAAGCAAATTCTGTATTTTAAGCCTGATCATGCATAAATTCCTTAAATGTATCTTGTTGACTAATTCCTATTTTTGCATTGTTGAATGGCTACCAAGTATTTTAGTGGACAACAATAGAAAGATCAGTTACATTCTGACGAACTCAGTTCCTAGATTTTAAAGAAGTAGCAGAGCAGACAAGATGACCAGTCAGCAGGGATACATTGATTTTTCTATAACTTTCTAAAGTAGCATGCATTACGCCTCATATGCTTATAAAATATAAGACTGTGCATGGAGGAAACTACCAAACAATGAAAAAGCACTTGATATGTGTAACTTTTCATAACAGCACAAAATTTTAAACTACACATGAATGGTCAAGATAACAAACATTCTCCAGTCATTGCTTGCTGTCAATATACAAGCAGTTCAAATTTCAGAAGGAATGCTCTCCTTTTCTCCTTGATGTTAATAGAACTATAAAAAAGTAAACAAACTTGATTATCAATAATAATTCTACAACACAAAGGTAAATGAAATTAGGCACTTATATATTTCAGTGCAATTTTGTATGTGGCATTTGATCTTGATTTTCAAAAGTGGTAAAGCCTTGCAATTCCCACTAACCTGATATGAAGAAGTGGTAGGTTAGCAGTTCTACAAACCCAGATCATGCTACTGCCAGTTTACAGCTTAAATGTAAAAGCTTTAGAATTGTGGCCATTTGGGAAATGTTTGCCTTTATATGCAAATTGACAAGCAGCCCTTAGCCCATCTGCTGGGAGCCCCATATTTTATATACATTCATATTTCAACTCGATGTTTCAGAGAATTTATGCTCATTGATTTACTGTACTTAAAAGGCAATGTTTGAGAAATTGAGTTTTTATCTATTTTTATCCATTGCTTCAATGTTCTGTGAATGCTTCTACAGCTGGCATTATTTACACTGTTATTTAAACTAAGGCTAGACCTCATTTTCAGGCAAGTTCTGAAGCAGTCAACAGAAAAGACTCCAAAAAGTAAAGGAAAAAAACCCCCAGCACTCAGCAATCCCTTCCTTCCTTCTATAGATCACTGTCATTTTCTGAACCCCATACATCATTTTTATACTGATCCCCTGATGCAAGCTGGGATCTCCATAGAAACCAGTTCCACACTATCATTTTCTACGGAGGGCAACTTACATCAATGCAGCTTTTAGGACAAACCTGGTCATCTATGCACTATGGCTATACATCAAACACCCTACTACTAATTCCATGACTGAGAGATCCTTTATGTGGAAAAGAAAAACAGATATAACCTTCTTTACTGCAGAAAAGGGTTTTTGTATGGGTTTTTGTTTGTTGGTTTAGTTTGGTTTGTTTTACCCAGAAAAGAAGCCTCATGTTAGGAAAGTTAAATCTATAATGCCCTCACTAGTAGCCCTAAAATCTGTTCTATATCAAATACATCTAAATTTTTCTGTTTTCCATATGTACTTCACCCATTCTTAGCCTACAGACAGACACACTCAGAGATTTTTAAGCAATTTTTACAACCACATGGCTACAATTTCAGGGGTGACAGCTGAGCTTAAAAAACATTTGCACTGCAGTGAGAGCTTCACGATAATGGGTGGCACTTTTTTCTGTCCCAGATCCCAGTAGCTTGCAAATATGTGACAATCTTCTGCTTCTTTATAAACAACATTGCTCTTAATTAAAAAAAAAAAAAAATCTCAGCAACTTTTTTACTTCTTATGTTAATGCTGAAATTTTGCTGGAAGTACTCTCTCCTCTCTTTTTATTGTTTGTTAGGGTTGTTCAGTTAGGGACCATCTTACTTCAGTAAGAATATCAGCTAAACATCTATATTAGTAAGTTGCCTTCAGAAAATCTGTGTTTAACAACAAGAGATCTCTTACAATTTATACCATTGAGTCAACAGGTTCTGTAGATTGACAGTAGTGAGAACTCAAAAAATAAAATCACAGTAGATAAAAGCACAGGCCAATATAAACACCATTTGCTTATATTTCAATTTCTTCTGAACTGGTTATCAAAAACAGGAGAGCCATGACAAAAAGGCCATGAAGAGAGTTACTGGGAGGATGAGTGGCAAAGTCTTTCCATGTGTCGACTTCTCCCTACTGCATGGGAACCCTTAGGTAGACACACTCAATTAACACCAAGTCTTCGATAAGCTCTGTTTTCCTTTCCTTGTTTTCTGCAAGTACCAGGAGCGCACATAATCCCCAGCAACAGGGGGAAAAAGGGACCACATTTGTCTCTTTTTTTCCCTCTTCTTCCCTGAGCAGGTACATGTTCTCAGCTGAATCATCATGGGGATACTCCACAAGTACAACTTGCACAGTAAAATTACCATAGTCTATTACATCAGTTATCTTAAATTTTATTAATGAATTTGATACTTTAAAAACACATTATTCCTGCTGTGACAATAGCACAATCAGTGGAAGTAGCCTAACACTTTTGTTATAGTTGTCTATATTTAGACATTTCCTGACATTGATTAACTGACTACATGAACTGAAATTTCCGATTCTGGTGTTCTCTCTGGGTTGAAATTTCTTAACAAAAGCTTCAATGAAAAAATAGTTTTCCAGCATGGAATCTCACAATGGAGAATGGAAATCAAAAGGGAACATCTGAAATTTTCACCAGGTGTTGCATTCCCTGAAAAACAGCTCTTGTGTGCACTGATGAAGTTGAGAGTCTAATGGAAAAATAGATGAATGTTTTCTTAAAAACTTTTCAGAAGAGTCCTAAAGGGACAAAATAGACTGCTTTAATTCTGCTACTTATTAGTTTCTGAACATGTGATTTTGCAATCTTAAAATATTTCTGGTAGACATTTTTTGACATGGCTACGAAGCAAAACATATTTTTGTGTTGGTAACAATATGAAAATGAAAAATTGGGGTTTTTTTCTGAAGTGTGTATTTTGAAAGGACAAGCTAAACCCTAACAAGTTCATGCTGAAAGTGTCACAACAGTATAAATTAAAAAATTTCTTGTGCATTACAGAACTGTAGTCCACTCAAAACCTGCCTCCTTATTTGGACAGATATTTATTTTATCAACTCAGACCAACAGAGGAACATACCAGGTTGATACTGACATACAGATATAACAAAAAGTGGTTTTGCAGAAGGAGTTGGTTGTTAAAAATAATTTTATGGACAAATAGCCAAAAACTGGTATTCACAGTAATTCTATAATATTTAAGTGTGAGCAGCAGGCATTATTTCTTGGCCAGAATTTTAGAAATTATTATCAAGAACACAATACTATGTTTGTTGTTAAACACTAACTTTCAGGACTATTTGAAACCAAAATTGTGAGAAAGGAAAGGAAAAAGGTAAACTAAGCCTTAGGAACTTGAGTACATTGATCTCATGGTGTATTGTACTTTACTGGGACCAAAAGGAATTCCATGAAGGCTGTGCAGCCAGCCTTTCTGATACATTCCTCTTTCAAAATGATTATAGTTCATGCACTTTTCCTGTACATAAGTGCTATCCTTTTCCCAACTCAGTCAGCAGTACTGGAAACGTTTTAATAAAATAAACCACGTAGACCTGTTGTAGAATTCCTCTTGGAGGTATATGCATTGTAGATGGGAGAGAGCATATTGTACTCAATATCCTAGACTAAAATGCATGTTCTTTTTCTGGAGGTTATGACTGAATAGTAAATGGGAAGAGGACCTGGATTAATACAGGTGTGTTGGGAGGGAATACATTGATGGAAGGAGTAATGCAAAACTGCACCACTTGTAGAATATTCCTTTGAATTCTACAAAGGTTATTTTCATGTCTGCTTAAATGCAAGATGTGCATCCTTATTGTACTTCTAGGGCAAAAAAATACCTGATGTTACTTTTGTTTCTGCATAATGGGGAATGGCACCTATCACACCCAAATGCAGGGCAGCAGTAGAAAACAACCTGAGTTGACTATATCCACTGGTGAGAAACAGTCCCACAGCACTCATACCTTCCAAGGCAAGCAAGTCCTTAGTAATAATGGCATTGAAATTTGAAAATATTTCAAATTATAAAACCTCTTTACTCCAGCTTAAAGTTCAATTCTTTCTTGATCAGATTAGTAATCACAAAACTTTACTCTTGTTTTGCTAAAATAAAAATCTGAATCAGATGGTATTACGCCTCTAAAGGTGGATATTCCTACTTGTCAAAGTGGAATTTGCAAGGAATCTTCTGGAAGGTATTTTCATGATAAAACCACAGAGGAGTTTTATCTCTCCTGCAAAGAAAATTAAACAGCAACCTATGCTAATATATCTCTAGACACAAAATTTATTCCAGCAGGCTTTGCCGCAAAACTTCTAAAGTTACAATGGTAACATGCAACAAAAAACCTACTCCGGCCACAATGAACATACCACTTTCTGAGCCTCACTAAGAAACCTTACAGCCTTACACTGTAACGCCAGTTACCCAGCCACACTGCTTACACATGTAAGATTTAGAACTATTTTGTGAGTAGCTTTGGGTGGATTTTCTTCTTAAATGTAGGTTTTGATAATTCTGAACTTTTAACCCTTCAGCAAAGCGGAGTCCAGAAAGACCCCAGCTGCAGAAAGAGTCCTGCTAGCACAGAACTCAGCCACAGAGGCTGATAATGTAACTTTGAGACTTTCACCACGGCTTAGTAGTTGGTCAGTGGCCTTGCAAGCCAAGAGACCACACACACACAAACAGAGGCTCTCATAATTGCCTAACATTTTCACCACCTGCTCTCAAGCCATGTTATCAGATGCGAAGGAACCAGTAAAAAACAGTTTATAAGCTATAAATGGAAGCAGCTATGTCAGAAAGCTGATAAACATTTCAGTGCAAGTTATTTGTGTAGCAGACTGTAATTTAAACGACACTGAGTTGCTTTAAAGTACTGGTTTCAAGTTACAGGATGTCACAGTTGCTGTTTTGGGGTGGGAGGTATGTCTCTGTGTGTGATCAAGAAGGTGATTTTTCTTGTTTAACAGATCACGTCAAAGATAGGCTATCTTTTCCTTGCCTTTCTGCTTCATCCTTACCCTTGTTTGCTGCCTAAATGGGAAAGCTTGGTTGGTTTTAGATAAAAAAGGCTACCATGTGCAGACATTTCATAGCCTTCAGAGTCGTGACTTATTATGGAGATGCTGATATCTCTATCTTTAGAGAAGGCAATAAAATTAATCTTAAAAAAAAAAAGAAAAAGTGGTCTTTCCCACACTAATAGTTTAAATAGACTAAAAGTGAGTGGAAAATATAATTTCAATATAAAATTCAGGTGAATATGATAAGAAAAGTATATCCAGATCTATTTGCAACTACAAATTTTCTACATTACTCTTCAAAGGCGCTTGCTTTAGAAATTATTTTAGCAGCATCTCCTCTATCACTGTTGACTTGCGGAACTGGCTGGCTTCTAGAACTAAATATTTGGTATGATATGGGATGCAAATGAAGCATTCATTAGGAATATGCTGAATACATTGTGACTATTTCACCCAATTTAAATCCATTTCTATTTTTGTTACTTAAGCCCAAGGATCCGAACTGACTGAATTACAAGAGAAAAGAAAAAGTGAATTATGCAGTTAGCCCTGGTTACTTTGCATATCTCATCCAAGAAAAATTTGACAGAATTTTAGTTTTAGTTCTCAGTGACCTTATTCTTGAAATTGTATTCAAATGTGCTGGCTACTTCTTGGTTTTGGTGCAAATTGTCAGGAGTGTGAATTCTTATCTGTAGAGGTCTTTTATTAGCAAAATTATACTGTAAAACATAAAGAAAGGCTAATTTCAAGAGAAAGCTTGATTGTGATAGAGATGTATCTATTATTAATGGTTGACAATTACAACTACCAAAAAGTGTGTTGAAAATTTTTCCATAAATTACTTGGAATTTCAGCCCCTCCACAGTCATATTTCTACATGTGATTAAATTATTCTCAATTGGAAATTTTGTGCAAGCCATAATTTTTAGTTGCACAACTCTGCAGACATCCCATGACAAAGTTTCAAGTTTAGCACTGAAGGTGTTCCTTACTGTTCTTTTTTATCAGTTATGATAACTTGTTTTTTGTTCACTAGGCAGAGCGTGAGTAATTGGTATAAATATTTATTAAATGGTCACTCACTGGAGGAGCACTGCACTTTGTTTGAACAGTGGTTTTATTTGTGATGGTTGCTTGGAAATTAAATTAAGCATTAAATTCTCAAGTTTTACTTTCATATTATCATCCAGATAGTATAAGAAGTGTTATGCTATAGAAATCTATAATGTATTCGGGTTTGACAAATTTGAGCAGTTTTGGTGCTGTTCTCTTAAAACAACTGTTGCAGGAAAAAAAAAAAGGCAACAAAAAAAAACAACAAAAAAACAAGAAAGGTAACAAGAATGAAGAGCAGTATAAAAGAATGGTCAGACAGGAAAAGATGAGTAAAAGTGATTCTTCCGTTTTAAAAGTGAGGAATGAGACAGAATGAAGGGGAAAAGAATCACAGATGCTGATAACATTACTATAGTGAAAAGGTGCAAAGAAGTATCTAAGACACTAGTAACTGGGACATGCAGTGAAATCATCATACGCACGCTTAATACTAACATAAGAAGTACTGGCTTCCTCCACATACCTAAGTTCTGGAAATTAGAGGCTTGAGACATAAGTATCTCAAACACTGGCTACTGGATGGTGGGCAATGCATGGTAGGACGACTCACTATCCTCACCATAAATATGCCAAATACTTTTCAAGACTGTCTATGGGGCTAGGTAAACTTGTGTCTGCAAGTTATATTGTTTTGCAAGAGTGCTAATAACACTCTTCAGGGTGGAAAGTTTCAGTTTTCTACTAATTAGCTGAGGAATGAGAGTTTGAGACTTTGTGCCTTCAGAGATTATAGGAGGCTCCTCCCAGCTAAAGTTCTTGTGCTACGCTAAACTTTCTAATTTCAGCAGTACTATCTGTTCAGATGAAAGTTATCCTGTAAAAGGAGGTCTTTTTCCATTAGCAAAGCCCATTTTCAAAAAGTTGCAAAATAAAACAATGTTTTTGGCCACATAGGGTAATTTACAGGCTAGAAATGAAGCATGAAAATTGCAGCAAACTTACTTTATTGCAAATTTTTCATATGTTTCTAACAGAAAGCATTCAGTTGCAGCAGATAAATGGAAAATTTAAGAAAAAACACAAACCTGGATGCAAGTCTGTGTTCTTGCATGTGCAGTTGCAGGAAAGAATTGATAACAAACTGAACTTCTATAGCTGTCAATTGGAAATACACAGATGCAGGTCATCAGCTCAAATACAGGACAGGATAGCAGTCACTGATTAAGTCATGGGGACAACTATGTAGTCTGTTAAAGAGGGTTAAGGAGTATGGAAGACTTTTGTGGGAATGGATTAAGAATGTAACTGATAACACCTGGAAATGATGCAGAATGTAACTGATAAGACCTTGAACTGATGCTTTAATATTGTGTAAAATGTATGTTTACCTTTGCCATGTATTTCCCCCTCTGGAATCCATGTTTTCCCCTTCCCAGAATCCTTTGTACCACTTCCTCAAAACCATGTGCCCTTCCCAGAGAGCCCCTTCGGCATTCCAAGACCACCCCCCAGGGAACCGAGGGGCGTGACCCACCTTTCTCCCTGAAACCTTTCCCCGCCT
>VXAU01004756.1:187089-273869 GCA_013399695.1 Formicarius rufipectus | reverse complement strand
TCTCCCTCTCCCTCTCCCTCCCTCTCCCTCTCTCCCTCTCTCCCCAAGCTGGTGTGGTGTCTTTGTCCTTTGCCCAGGGCTCTGGCACCACGTGGCCGGGGGGGAACCAGGGGAGAGCACCCCCGCACCCTCTCCTAGATGCATGGACTAAAATCTTAGCCTAGGAGACTAATTCATATCGTTGTGATCATCCCACCACCCAACACACCAACGAGGCTTCATCACCCCAGACTTTCATTACCCAAAACTATGTGGACATTATTGTGGTGGAAGAATGCTATGACTCAATTTCTCCTGAGTTCCCTAGGATCCAGCTCAGCAAAGTGAGAGCTAGGTGGAAGGACTAGATCTGCCATTACCTGTGGTATATCACTTATAAACAAAAAGGACACATCAACCCTTACAAATTTAACAAAACATACAGTTTAGAAGCTATGTTGGCTACTATCCCTACTGATACCCCATTCTAGTCTTTAAGTGTCGCATGGATTCCATTCAAGGAGATACTCCACTGAATTCAGTCAGAAAGCATACCAAATAATGAAGTAGAGCTGTATCTACTCTTGAGCCATATTTTTTCTTCAGAAAAAGTACAGGCATCATAAACTTTAAAGAAAAATGAATTATTTGCATGTTTTTCATTTTTTTCTTTAGGTGGTTGGGAACAGTCCATCAGTGTCAAGGTTAAAGTCCTCTGGTTATCTGATCGACCAGGCAGAATTTACAAATTATTACTACTAATTCATTACTCACCGTGGCTGAGCAGAGTAGCAGCAGACTGCTTACTACGGCCTTTTAGAATGGGCATTGCAAAGCATTGTAGTAAAAGCATGTAACTTGCTCCACACATTAGGAATAATTTGTTATGGCACTAGCACTTCTGATTGCTAGTGACACCTCCTTGTGTGGTCCATTCTTGTCTCTAAAGTCAATTCTAAGTAGACAGTAATTTAGAAAAGTTTGTATCATATGTACATTGAGTACATACCTTTCTCTACCCAATTTCAGGAATTTTGTTTTGAGTAATTTTTCTTTTTCTTCTCTAAACATGTATAGACTGAGCAACAGCACACCTAGTTACACAGACAATATAGGATTCATTAATTTTTGTAAGACCACTTCTTTACTCACTACAGAGGGCAGGAAAGAAAACATAGCTTTTGATAGCTAGAAGATATCTGTGAAGTGTTTGTGAGCAGTTTTGGAGTTCCACATTGTTCAACTTACTGTTTCTTTAGCTTGAACAGAAGTAATTTCCTATCTGCTTATTGCAACCAACTGCCTAAACTACAGTCTTCCCTGTTAGTGGTTTTCTTTCCTTCAGTAGGTGATGCTCAGACCTGCAGATATTCCCTGAATTCAACCATTTTCCCAAGTATGTACAGCATTACTTGCTCCCTGCTTTCCTAGGCTCTGTTTCCAACTCCTGATCTCCTTCCAATCTTCAGAAGGCTACATAACCTCTGGAGAGAGGAAATATCACTAACTGCCAGCTGGCAGAGGCGTGGGACCTGGGCAGTGAACCCTAGCTTGAAGACCACCTTGCCATATGATCTTTGATTCATTCTCTAGGATCAACAACAGCAAATCATTGGAATTAAATGGTAGAATCCTGAAATGTCTCACTTTGGCAAAATCTCTGAATAAAATTTTTCTTTACAGTTATATGGATTTGAACTAAATTAAAGAATCATAAAGGCATAAAATACTGCAAGCCCCCATCCTCAGAAGTTGTGGTATTGAACTGTGGTATGGAAACAAGATCAAAACCCTGGTGTTACTAATATACCCCGTCTGCAGGGCAGAGTTAATGATGATACACTCTGTGGAAAAACTGAAATAGGCAGAGATATATCCCCCTTGACTTGTGTGGAAGCCCACATGTCCCTAGGAACATTTTGCATACACAACAACATATTGTATGCTATTTCTAAATGTAGAGCTTGTGCTTTCCATTTTGTTCAATCTGTTTCTTGGTTTTCCATGGCATGTTTCTTGATGTCTGCAGTGCTGCCTGAATAACAATCATAAAGGTCCTAAACCTAAAGCCTCCTCTGGTTCTGTGGGTGAAATGCAGATTTTTAAGATGTTTGCCAAGAGAGGCTGTGCAAAAAATTTGTTTTTGCAAGTGTTTGTGTACATATGAGTGCACGATCCCTGTGTGTGGCCTGTGTGAATACCAAATGCCATTTACCCTTATGGCTCTCTAAACCACCCTCTCTGCCTATGTAGAAAACATCTCCCTGCTGCAACTAAGCAGAATCGAGATAGTTATTTCTCCATTCTTTCTTTTATATGCATCCACTCTAGTCCCCTGTGAATCTCCTCGGCAGTTTTTCTGCATGTTCTGAGCAGCAGCTGGAAGCCTTCTCATGTTGCCCTGCAGATACAGTGGAACTGAAAGGGAGGAACAATGCACTGGAAGCATATTACTGCTCTTTGTCTTGTAGAGCAACTACTTCAAACTCCTTCCATGCTGCATCAAGACTCATTGAACGTTTCTCTTCCATGTGTGTTTCTGCTTCCTGCACTCTCTTGCTACTCCATTTACTTCATCTTCCTCACTTGTTCTGTTCGTTGATTTAAGTCACTCATACCTCAGAGGCTACATGATTCTTACAGAGTGACATAGGAACTCTGCTTCATGGGCCATGAAAACACCTTATTTTTCTAACCTAAATAATTTTTTCTTCTAAACAACTAAGAAAGACATAAAATAAAACCATACCAAACTAATGGTTCATAGATCCACCATCTTGATGTGATAGCTATAAAACTTTGGAAGTGATTTGTTTAGGTATTTCTCATGTATGCTTGCTGCTAGAGATCTACTAGATTCATGTAACTATCAGTGCAAGCAGTTTTATACTTCACTGTAAAGCCTTGGGAATATACTCTAATCTTTTTAATTGTAATGAAAATGTTGCTAGCATATTAAGTTCACTGGCAAGGTGATTCCATGTCACTGTTAGTATATTAAAAATTAAACTTTTCTGTCTTGGAATCTGATATAATTGTTATTCACTTTATTGTGATCAGTCAAAAAAACTGAGTCCTGCTTGTTGCAGAGCACAATACATAACAATCAAACACTGTCTTTCTTTTCATTTAATTATCAAAATAAATGGCAAATATTTTATCCCCATTTTTCTGTCACGGAAACTGCCATAGAGGGAAGATAAATGACTTTCACAAGGATTTGAGAATCTTGCTGCTCTAATGTCTTTCTATTAGTCTACATTACTTCCAGTCTAGCTAGGCAGATTGCTCAGATTCTTTTAATGTATTTATGTTCCCCACCTCAAAGCTGCTTTGAAATGATTAAACACATGGCCAGGAACCTCACATTCTTCCTTCTTCCACAGCTGGGTGCTCATATTTTACTACTACATCCAGCTCTGCATAGAACACTTAACTTTTGTGACTGAGGAAAAAAGAGTTAGAAAACATGAGGATGTGCAGCCATCTAGAAAACTGGTAGCAGTACTTCCACCTCCAGATACAATACAGATATCCAGTAGAGAACAATAAGTGATAATGAAATTGTATCAGTCCTTTTGATAGAAATCTGGATCCTTTCACTGTTGACCTCAGTGGATTCCAAACTTCCCCTTTTCTCTTAATTTTTTCACTTTTCCATCTAGATTTTAATAGGCCTACGTCTGTGTATATTCATACAGATCATACTTAACACCTCTATTTCAGACAATCGCTTTCCACTTACAAAGATCAAGAAAATTTTACCACAAAGAACCAAGGAAGCATGCCTGTGAGAAGAACACTTGCATATGAAGAAGCAGGCTGGGACAGAATAGCCTTTTTATCTTGTTTTTGGCAAATTAAATATCTCTAACTGCTTGGGAAATTGTGAGGGAAAGGCACCCAGGTAATTATTTCCCAATCACTGATGTAAACAATGCAATAATGAAAATATAGCTGACATAATGGAGTTGTAATCTGAAACTTTATTGCACTTAACTTCAGTTCTAAATCCTTTTATGTCTGAAAGTACACCAGAGAAGTAACTCAGTGATTTTAAAAGACAGAGGTAAATATGTTCCTCAGAACCTCATTTGTGTGGAAAAAGGTAATCTTGTGGAAAGGAAATGAAAATACAGAAAAATTGGTCAGAGTAACCTGTACTCTCCTCTGGACACCGCCCCATTAATATTTGTTTAATTTTGATTTGAAATATTTTGCTATAGTATTATATAAAATCTTAACTATCATGTTCAAAAATAACTCTCTTTATATTTATATTGAATAACATGATATGAAGCTACTAAATTATAATTACTTCAGAACCCTAAAATGCCTAAGAGGAAAGTGCAACTTTCTAAGCCAACATTATATCACACAGAGTCTGGTACCCAACAGACACACAACAGACAACTCTAAATTCCTTTACTAGGAATGAGTGGTAGACCTCTGACTGTTCTCAGGCCTAATATTATTAGCACTAATTGAAAAAATTCTCAAATTATTTTCCTTTTTGCTTCCTAGTAGATGTAAAAAACCCACACAGGTATCAAAATTAGAAAATCATTACACGAACTATGAAACTGTCCTCAATCCAGTCTGTTTTCAGTACAGATGTAAGAAGAAATTTCTTGTACTAGTAGTCTTGATTGATTGCTTATCCAATGGTAGTTAAATAGCACAAGCAAAGAAGAAGAAATGAGTCTGGTTTCTTCATTGAACATGACAATTTACCAAAAAGTTGGAGGATAAGAGTTGTCCACTGTTGTTTTCTGGCAGGCAGTGTTCTGCTGAATGGGAGTTATAGCTGCACTGGTTTTACTTCAAGAAGCAGCAAGACAGTTTCTGACTCTTATTTAAGAGTGAAGGTAGTGAAGCTGTGAAGGTAGTCTCATCATGTTATCTGCACTGTACCGCTTTTGCAGCTTGAGCTGGCAAGCTCAAGAGCTTGCTCCTGCAAAGCAACCTGCACAGTGCTGAGCCTCATTGTGTTGTTCAACCAGGCAACTGAAATAGCTCAGGAGTTCATACTAAGTTATACACTGTTTCACACTTTCGAAAGCCAGAGATTATTTTTAAAATGGGACCAATGAACTTCAACTGAATTTTTGAAAAGGGGTTTCATGAAAAGTTCAGCAACACCTATAGTTAGGCACTTGGTGAAACAACTGAGTTCTCACTAAGTGAAAGTTGGTTAGGGGTTCAGGAAAGTACATAGAAAATGACATACAATCTTCTTCCTGTGCTATCAACTTCCCTCACTGGCAATGCTTTTACTGCACTTCCTCAGAACAGGTAAGCTCCTGTGGTTAGAAATGCATACTAGGTCTGACCAAGGTGAAGTCAACTTCCTTTGTAGGTGCCATAATTTGTATTTGTGGCTAAAATTCTTGATAAGACACCAGTGTTGTGGTTGCTGCTGAGCAGTGCTGGAACAGCATCCAGGCTTTCTCTTTTTCCCTCTCTGTCCTCCCAGCAATAGGCCAAGGTTGGGCAAGAAGTTAGGATGAGGTGGAATCTGGACAGCTGACACAAACTAATCACAGATTAGCATAGCTGCTGGCTGGGGTCAACCCACCCCAGAATGCATTTATTTAAAGGAACAAGTTAACTGTTTCAAGTAGAAGAGACATATAAAAGGAGGTCCTGGTTTGGGTCAGTGATGAAAGCACAGCTGCATCTGCTTCATAGAAAAATGTATGTATTATTTAATCTAGCAGATAGTAGCAACATACTTTAGAGAACAATGACTAATCAAAACCCATATTGTGCTACTTTGCCTTGAATCAGCACATTTTATATGTATTCTGTGATTTTCTCTAAACTTTCCAGAGAATGCTTACTATTCCAAGGGATCTTTACTTCAATATTAATAGCAAATCTAATTTATGAATGAGAGCTTCCATTGCTCTTTGACTTTGTCAGTTCATCTAACTGTTGTTGCTACTGATACTCCAGATTTCTCTAGCTTTTTCTCTATTTTCAATCAAAGATCTCAGAAATGTTCTCAGAAGTGTTATTTTCTTCTCCATATACATTTTCTGTCGGCATGAGCACAAAGCC
The DNA here is from genome assembly GCA_013399695.1 of Formicarius rufipectus. Taxonomy (NCBI): domain Eukaryota; kingdom Metazoa; phylum Chordata; class Aves; order Passeriformes; family Formicariidae; genus Formicarius; species Formicarius rufipectus. Next base: position 267,827 of record VXAU01004756.1, on the reverse strand, counting down.
AGCTCATCTGACGTGTGTTCTTCAAAGCAGTTGCATTAGATATCAGAAAAAGAAAGATCTGTAGTTTTTATAGATTATTAAAATATCCACCAAAACTTCAAAATAATTATTAACAAGTATTTTGAAGTTTCTTCCATACGTTTAATGTTCTATAAATTTTTCCCTGGGTTAACAGATATGACACATTATTTTAAAACAAAAATGGTGTCAGATTTTAATACTAGAAAAATGACACTTAGCATATTATTTCAAAGAGATTCTGTAACTTCAAAAATATCAAACCATTTTTTAGCAGGAAGACTAAGTGAGCTGCTTTAGACTTAAAGTGGCAGGAGAAATGAATCCAACTCAGAATGCGACTGCAAGTCAGAATAACAATTTAATAAAAGATCACAAAATACACTGATACAGAAGGAAAATTTGTTTGTGCCACCAGAACACCAGATGTACAGCCCAACATAGTGGGGCACAAGCAGAATGGAGCTCACCAAACCCTGTGCTGAACACCACATGCCCCGCCCTGAGTTCAAAGTAAAAAGAAAACAAGAAACCTGCTGGTGAAAATGATGGTTGCAGTACAGTGGCAGTCTCAGTCTGGTCGAGGCTCTGGTCCTCCTCTGGATCTGAAGAGAGATCCCAGTCCCAAAACCCCAAGCTTATATCTGCTTGGGCTCAGATGGGAACACCCAGTCCCTCCCCATGGGCGGAGACTTCCACAGTGGGTGATTGACTCTGTGAGGTGAACAGTGGCATATTTTTGGTGTTCCTGATGGCCCATTAGCAGACATGACCCCTCAGGTGGATGTGGAGGCAGAAGAACTTCCTTATCTCACTGAAGTTCCTAAACACTCAGTTTGTAGCCTGAGGGGTTGGGTGTGCCCTGGGCAGCTGCTGCAAATGTGCCATTGTGAGCAGTTCATGAGAAAAATTACATAGAGGGTTTAGAATCCACACAGTGACAAACTGATCCTGGTTACTAAAACCAGGACACAAAGACAGATAACTCTTTGATAATATGGTAATTTAGAAGAAGAAAACCAATACTCACAGCTCAATTATTAATGACTGTTACAAAACTTGGGGGGAAAAAAGTCATAGAATTGCATTGTCTTTGGTCCTCCAGTTGGGTGTTTGCAAAGGCAGAGATGCAGAAGGAGGCTGCTATGGGAGGAGAACTTGATTACTCTGACTGCTTACTAAAATCTTAAGGTTTTGACTTCTCAGAGTAAAAAGGCACTACCAATACTAAGGGTAGTATCTTGAGAAAGAAAAGCTGATATTTATTTGTACCCCTCTTTGCTTTCTCTGAGAACAGGCCGACATTCATGGTACAGGAATATGCTCTCCTTTCTTCATATATCTTATGCCTGTATAACATGTATAAAGCCTATGAGAAGGTTTTTTTTAAGTATCCTTGTAATGGCACCATCATGAAAAAAGATGAGGTAGTTGTCTCATTTACTAAGATTCAGCTTTTATGACCATTCATTTCTACAAAATTAAGAGTAAATTCAGTAAAAGGTTCTATTGCTTGCTGCCATGTCTACTTAAATGACATAGGAAATTGCCTTACTTTACTTAAATGGATGTCAGATGTTGCTAAAAGACAAGAAAATTCAGTCATGAGAAAAATCTCCTTACTACAGCAGTGTATTCAGAAGACTTGTCATAACTGCTGGCTAAACAGGTAGCAAAGCATCCAGCCCATGAACAGAAAAAAATTTCAACTTCCAGCTTTCCTAAAAACCCTTTCTGGAGGAATGTCTTACATCTGTCAATGACTTCTGTCTTTTCTGCGTAGTGAAGGTCAATGTTAACGCTCTAATGACCTGATTTAGTATTCCTTAGCAGTAAGGATAAAAGTATCAATAAAAAATCAACATTTAACAATTTGTCTATATACACATTATACTTCTGTTATCTTAGTCAATAAAAAATTTTTATTGCAAAGAAGTCTATAAAACATTTTATAACTTGATTAATTGTTGAAATTATTAATTACTAACATGAAAGTAATTTCTCTAGGGAAAAGTTGGTAATATGTCTATGCCAGAAATGTCTGATTTTCAGTAGAAAAGAGCATTAATTTCTCTTAGAGAACGTATATTTAGCTCTATTTAGACTTCAGTTATGACAATTAATTGAAGCAGAACCAGGAGGGGACCTAAAAATGGGCACAGGTGAACTAAATTTAAATGGGTAGGAGTTCTAATGAAGTGAACATTCTGGTTCAACTTCTAGGGGAAGCAGTGTGTGAGGGGCCATACTGAGCATCCTGTTCACCATACTACAAACTGAAATCTATGTTTTAAAAACCTAGAAAGCTTGACCAAAGCTAGATCTCTCTTACTTTTAACACTTAGAATCATTCCATAGGTCTCTTCTGTTCTCATTTGGCCTTTAAACAGACTCACGTCTGTTCATCTCAGCAGGTTGGTTTTTTTCTATGTACTTCTATTATTTTATTTTTTTTGTTTAGATTTTTTGGGTTTGTTTTGGTTTTTTTTGTTTGGTTGGGTTTGGTTGGTTGGTTAGTTGGTTGGGGTTTTTTGGTTTTGTTTTGTTGTTGTTGGGGTAATGGCCACATATTGAAGTTTCACCTACATGATTTTGGTCCTGACACTGGCAAGAATTTATGCTTAATTTTCAGCAGAAGTATCCTCCATGAGCAACCTAGTGATCTTTGAGACCACTTTTGCAGTTCAATCTACATGTAAGGACTTGTAGAATACAGGGTCCTTGAAAATTAGCAAGTAAAAACAGTTGTTTGCAGTTAGAACTGTCCAGCTCAACAAACACAAGTTTATACTTAAGGAGACTTTGTCCATAATACATTAATCCAGTATTTATCTCTGAATAAGAAAAGCATTGTTTCTAAAGTACAAAAGCTGGTAAATTTAATTCATCCAGATTCAAGAAGACATTTATTATGATACTATATCAGAAATTAAATTATATATGGTTAACATAAAAATTAGAAGATATGGAAAGCAGTAACTAAATAGGAGAACAGAATGAGTTATGCTGAAAATGCAAATTTTTGGCTAAAATAAAACCATTCAGTGGAAAGGAGTTCTTTCTGGAAATTCTACAGATAAAACCAATGTTTTGGTTTAGTCTATTATAAGATGTACAGGTATACCTGTATAGGTGTACAGCTAGAATAGTTTACAGTTATCCTAGGGAGAGAGGTGGAGTACCAAACATCTAGAAAAGAACCTGAATGTGACACAGAATCATGCAAGTTTGAGGATGGGAGTCATGGGATGTGCTCAACAGTACAAACATGTAAAGTCATACATTTATCCTCTGTTAATAAAATTTTTCTCCCTTCCAAAATATCACTTTTTGGAGGAACAGCAGTAAGATTTGAAATACACTCATCCTGAGTTTATAAATACAATTGATGTACCATACTCATTGCAGTTACTCTCTCTCATGCTTCCTATTAGCCAGTGCCAAAAAAAGAATGGTATAAAAGAAGGGAAATAAGCAGAGAGGACAAGACAGAAGGAGTATTTTCAAATAAATGTTTCATGAGCATTTTCACATTAGTGTGAGCTCAGGAATAAACTAAACATAGCGTGTCAGAACCTAGCAGACTCTTGTGTGGGATATTCACTACTATCAATGGTATTCCACATAATTTCAGATGTGACTGTGTCTCAGCTGTGGCCAGAGGAGACTCAATAGTCTTTCATACACAGACAGAAGAAGCACACAGTTATACTCCCTGGTTGGTATTCTTACTTTGTCTCTGATGCTAAACAAAAGGTCTCTGTATGAGGTCACTGTATAATGGGATGCAGTTCAGTTTTAAGTACATTTCCAATGTTTCCATCCCAGTGCAGAACAAAGAGGACTGCCCCAATTCAGGTCAACACTTTTAAGCATCATCATTCAAGGAGAAAAACAATTTTTGTCATCAGGTGTTTCAGCATCACTGTTTCATGGGAAGCAGTCTTCCAGATACATTTGATACCGGCATTTGATGTCAAATGTCTGTCATTGTCCTCTTTAATCTTAATTGGTGACCTCTTCTTTGAGCTTTGTTGCATTGCTACACACTTAATAGTATGTCAATTAATCCTATGTTGATTGTCCTTCAAAATTACATTGTTTCGGGTTTCAAATATTTGCTTTTCTGGAGTGCTTGCACATATGTAAAATCTGAGGTATAAAACAACAAAAGACATGCTGTGCTAGGAATGCTAATTTGTGCTTCCATAAGAAGGTAATTTTTGAAACTGGACTACATATTTCAATCTCTGCTCAGAATGCCAGGTCAACTTTCAGGTCTGCAAACTCATAATATAGTGTGTTTTCACTTATACTTTCTAAGCAAACTTTATATTTTGAGTTTGAAACTATCTCAAAATACTGTATTTCTTCTAGTTTCTCAATTTAAGTTTAGAATTTTAACAGCTGCATGCTACATTCTAGGTATGTTAATATACTATTTTCAGACAGCATGATTAAACATGAGGGTAGAGAAAGCTTAAGGATTCCAAAATTAGAGTTGCTTTAACAAACACCACAAAAATCAGAAAAGCATTCTTTCCCTCAAGATTATAAATTTCCTATAGATCATCTAATCAATGCTGTGAACTAGAAAAAACAAATTTTCATTTTCAGATGGATATGTTTACATCTATCTCACTGCAACTTACAGGCAAAGCAAAATGAAAAGTTATTTTAAAATTATTCAGGTTAATTCATCATAATGGCACTTAAAGAGATCTGTTGCATCAGAAAACTTTAACTCAAAATCTTTGGCAGTTTTTCTTCCTCGGACAATCCTAGCTCTCTGGCACATCTCAGTTCTGCATTTGCACTCCTGTGTTTTGTCTCTATATATACCTTGCTCCACAAGTTTGATGGTAGATGTACAGAAACAAGTGATTAAATGTTACAGTAAGTGTTCTACATACATTAGTAGTACTTGGATATTTTCTCCCAAACGAGCTTACTGAATGTTTTATGTGATGCTGGTCTAGGCTTAGAGTAGAAGAAAAAAGTATTTTCAGATGCCACATTCCAGTATAATTCTTTGCAACTACATTTCTAAAATAAAGCAATTGGAAAATATACCCAATTGGGTTCCTAAGTAATGAAACATACAGACAGATTTTCTTGGCAAATTCTAACACTAACATACCAGCACATTAACAAGGTACTTTATAGCAATATACAGACAGCCAGGTTACTGTGCAAAATACTTGGTTTTAGAAACACTGGTAACTTCCATTACAACCCCCATGCTCCCTCTGTTCCGAATGTTTTGCATGCCTTTACTTATTCTCCTCCTAGACTTCCAGAACTTGTCTGCATCTTCCCATGGTTTTAATGACCTTAACCCTCTGTTCTACCTCTGGTGGGAAATTTCTAGTATATAATGACTACAGTTTCTTTGGAATTAGCTAGACTTTTCATCCTTTAAACACAGACTTGCATTTGTAGTACACTGTTTAGACCCAGTCATAATGGTGGGGCTTCAAAGCTCTCACAAAACACTACCTCAAAAATATGCCACCAAACAAGGCAGAACATGAAATGTTCCTTGAGCAAACAACTCGCTAACCTTCAGCCCTGCTCACTCCTTACAAATCAATCCACTTTAGGTCTTTCTCATCTCTGTTTTTTCTGAACTGGTAGTTTCTGATCCACCAGTGCTTTTTCTTATTATGCAATAGGTCATCAACTGGCACCACATCAAAGAACAAAAAGTTGCCTGGAAGAGGCTGCAATCAGGCTCTTCTGTAGCTGAGCTTGTATTAGAAAATGGAGGTGGGGAGCTTTGGAGAATGGATGTCTTTTTCTCCTTTCCCTCCTCTGGCTGGTCAAAGCAGGGAGGATTCTGACTTCTGTTTTCAATTGAGATTTTATTTTCTTTGACTATTGTTAAAAACAAAAAGACTCTGTGCAGGGAAAACATCTTTTAGAAGAACATGTGTGTAGCTTTTGCTCATCGAGCTGGTGACACAGCCTACATAATTGTACTTTGAAAATGCTTTTCCTGGGGGGGAGTCAGGAGTCTGGATGTCTCCTGCAGTATTAAAGATTCTCTCTCCATAATCACAGCATCAGGGACAAGGTAAAATTTAAGGATTTCAGAGTTTTATATAATGTACTGTGGAGTCTAATAAGCTTGTTAGATGTATGGCTGATTTCTCTGATCACACACTACTGCAAAGAAAACTCCAGTAAGCTTCTCTTTTTCATTTATGAATCTACACCCCTTCATTATTCCTGCCAAGGAAAGCACAAGAGTTTTAACTAAAGCAAAACTGAAAAAAGTTCAAGAAAATCTTCAGTCAAAAAGTCTATTTACAAGGGTCTCAGGAATGTCAGTCTTTTCATTTGGTGAATTAAAAATATCTTTATGGAACAAGGTGTAGAATTAAACCTCTCTCTTCAGGACACAGTAACACCACAGCTGTAGAAGCCCCATACCTTTTCTGTTTCTTCTGAGTGTTGCTTGTTTCCTAATAGAGGACTTTAGAATCTTTAAACACCATTGGAATAGAGAAAACAGAGTAACTGGAGCAAAAAAGCCCTGAACTTCCGTGTTTCTGTATTTCTTTCAAGCATGACATGGAACTGAAAATAGATCAGATTAATGTCTGTCTGATAGCTGGTTTTCACAGACAGTTATAGTTATTATTAAATTTCATCCAAAGCCTGTTTTCAAGAGATTTCTTGTTTTACAAATCCAACTAAACATGTAAGAAATATAGATTGGGCAAAACACAGTATTTGAAGCACAATTGAAAAATTAAGCGAGTGCCAAAGCAAACAAACAAATACAATACCAAAAGCTTTGTTTTTGTTCTGCTAAATTATAACCTTATTTTGAAAGTTGGTAACTGTTTTGTAATTTTTTTGTTTTCTTGTTATGACAATGAACAGCATTCACAGGAGATTTAATTCACTTTAACGTGCCCTTTTGGGATTTATTTTTTTAAGCTGATAGAAAATAGCCTCTGCTTCTTAAAACAATGTAAACTTTTCTTTTAATTCTAAGCATTTTTATAGTATTTATTAGGCTTTGATTTGAAGGAAAGGGACAATACAAAAACATCCATGGCTTCTAACACAAATACCACTATTTTTTTTTTTTTTCCTTGAAAAATACATTAAGCCAAATCCCAATTTCATATCTAAGATATAGTATCCAAAACCTCCAGTGAAGCCAATGAACTTTCTCTGGTTTTACAGGTGTAATAGACTAGGCTCTACCCTTATGTGTATAAGATTTGTAACAAGTAGCATATGTTTGCAATCTTCATGTGTATAAACTCTATGAACAACAAATTTATCTAGATACAATTAGTGAATTTTAATTTATGGCTAGCAAAGAATTACAAATAGAAGTATCTTTCTTTTCAAAGAATTTTTTTGCTTTCCTGACTTTTATACTGATTTATATCTGAACTTTTGTTTTATAATCCTTGTGTTGAAATTATAATTGTGACTAAACTACTAAAAAAGAAGTCTTTCATGTTATTTGCAAAGTCATCTTAATTCTGCAAGATATTGATTTTTGTTCCTCATGAAAAATCTCACTCCTAAAAATCATCATATATCAAATACTACTCCAATTTTTGTATTACCAATTGATTTCTGCCTAATATTGTGTAAAATTAGTAGTAAGGTATTAATTTCTCTGAGGCTTTAACACATACAGTTGTTCAGTATATTATGCTATACTTCGGTTTAGAAGCATAAAATCACAGAATGGTTTGGGTTGAACATGACTTTCAAAGATCATGTAATTCCAATCCCCCCTGCCATGTGCAGGGAAACCTGTCATCCATGTGCCTTGATAAAATTTCCAGGAGGATCTGCTTGATTACCTGCGCCTCTGGGTCCTCCTTTTTAAAACACAAGTATAATGTTTCCAACATTTTTTCTCCATTTTTCCAGTCCCTGAGGACTTTGCCTGACTGCCATGACTTTTGACCTTGTACAGGCTATAAATACGGTCTGGCTGATAAAACAGTCTTCTAAAGTTATTTCGCTACCTACACCCTACACAGAATTCTAAGAAAATCCTGTGGTTCTCTTCTATTTATTAAAAAAAACATAACCCAAAAGTTTTCAATGTCAGACAAGAATAACATTTATACTTTATCTCCATTTAGAGTATAAATGTTTTTATTTAGGCTTAAAATTTTGCATTTAAGCTTTTTTTTTGCATTTAAGATTTTTGTCTTTGATCTTGACCAATAAATATTATTTTTGCAACAGTTCATGTTGGAGCTTTAGCATTTGTAGTTATCTTCCCTATTCTCTTTCCCTATGTGTTTTATTTATTTAATCATTTATTTCTTTATTTAAGGATAAAATACAGTAGGCAGGACTATACTTTCCTTATAAGTGAGACTCCCATTGCTACAGAAGCCAAACTATAGTTTATAAACAGGAAGTCAGTGTGCAAGACAGATCTGCAACAGGGTGAAAAGTTACAGAAAACTCAGTATTATAAAGTTTTCATGGTGTTAGAGGCACACCTACAAATGCTAACTACTTGTGCCAGAAATTTATCATGATTAGTGTTGAAGACAGATCAATAGCTCACACCAAAGGTGATGAGATCTTGAAAATATTTTTTTAAAAATAACTCCTTTTACTATCACAAAATCTTTGAGTGAAAAGTACAAACTCCCAGACTTGAAATGAGTAAAACCTGCTCCACTGGTTTTAATCTGGTAATACAGAAGAAACTAGTTCATAATAATTGAAGATAATTTAGCAGATATAGCAATGTGAACAGGAAGGCTGACGACAAAAAGATATTCTATATTCTGAAACATAGATAGAGAGCTGTGAATCCCTGAAGTGATAAGATAATTACGCAAGAATGGAATGAGATATTTATTTTTAAGGGGATTTCTCATGATTGAGGCTGATGGTGGGGTGACTTTGAATAAAAATTATTACTAAAATTATTACATTTGTCACAGAAGAGTGAGAAAGAGTTCATATCACTGGCGACAGAAACTTTGGCAGTTAAGACAGACATAGGATACAAAGAACAGTAAGATAAAAACAGGGGCTCAATTCTCCACACTCCATTGATAGAAGACTGGCAGGCACAGGATGCAGCTTAGTTTTGTTAGAGGGTCATCTCTACTCCTTGTGTCCCTAATTCACTACATAACACAGTATGGTCCAAAAGCTGCAACCATACAAGAGTACGTTTAAGAATAAAAAAACAAATGTAAAGGTTTAGCTAGATTTCATGACTAAGATTTCATGTCTGGTAAAATATAAAATTCGAATTCAAACAGTATGAACAGTTCTCCTGTTAATTGCAATCTAATGGCAAATGTATAAAATTGCAAAACAAAAGCTGTGAAAATGGCTTTGGGGCTAGTTCAACATAGGTAGATTGATTGTTAAAAGAAAATTATATAAGGTATTTTTATCTCTTCTGTGATAATATACTTCAGATCCTCACTCCCACTATATTCAACCCCATATTCTACCTTTTCCTGCAAAGTCAGTGTACTATAAATTGTTACAAGTCTTAAACCAACTTGTCATATTTGGCATTAGTTTAATTAGCTTTGGCAGATGATTTTTAGTGACTCATGAGAGAGTATATTTGGTCTCTTTACTAACAGATGTACCATTTCCTGTGCTAAAAGCAATGACAACAATGTCACATGGCTATAAAGTTGTAGGAATTTGCTACTCACAGTCCAATAAAAACAACTTGCTTTAACAAAAACAAACAAACAAACAAACAAACAAAACAAAACAAAACAAAACAAAACAGCACAGATAAGATGGAAAATATACATCAGCAGAGATGTTTGGTCATATTAGATTAAATCCTTTGTCATTTATCTAAACTTTGTGTGTGGAACTTGAATTCCATATTGTATAAAGCACTAATTCAGTGGCAACTACTACTTTTTGTGACAAAGAACCCCACTGCACTGCACAAAGCTGCCTTTTCATGTTACATATATGGAATAAAATGGACACATATAAACAACTATCACTTTATTTATCAGCTCTGGTACAATTTATAGACGTTCTCTTGTTTATCCTAGCATATTAAAATGTTCTCCTAGTTAAAGAATTCTGATGAAGAAGACGACCTCTGTGGTGTTGTCTAGAAGACCAGAAGACACCCTGCAATATTTTCTAAATAATGATCTACTTGCATGTCCTTACTCTTCTTCTCTACTTAGTTTCTGCAGTACAGAATCCTCCCAAAAATATAATAATAAGTTCAAATCTAGCAGCTAAGATACGGCAGCTTCTTTTAATGATCCTCAGTAGAGAGAAAATGGAAGCAGTATCCTGACTGCATGCCATAAGCATTCATATTCCAGAGAGGGCCCTGGAGGCCACCAGATCTTTTCTAGACTCTCCTGAAGCTTTCAGGGGAATGCAACTCAAACTACCAGTGCTTGTAGAGAGGGTTTTTCTGCTACGTATCTCACGTAGCATAGGTTCAAGTCAAGTAAAGTCCCACAAACATGGGTATATGTTGTTAAGGAAACTATCCAGTCTGACCATTCATGAGATGCCTTGGCAGCCATGCTCCCAATGCCAGAGATTGTCACTGCTGAGACTGAAGCCCCTTCACAGTGGGCAGCTCCAGTGAGTCCATGGTGTCCTGCTTGACTCTTTGAACACTCCCCCTCACACAGTGAGACCAGGTTTCCTTACTGGTTCAACCCTGGGTTTCCTATGGTGTAGTCTCAGATGTCTTGTTGTATAAAACTGCTCCATAAAGCCATTTATTCACCAGGTTGGCAGCACCCATTTTCAGGCCCTTTGTTTTCTCAAAGGTTGGCCATTCATGGTCTTCTGGCCTCTAGGCTCAGGTTCCCACTTAAGAGCTCAGTCTGCATTTCAATCTGCAGTTTGGGAGCCCAGCTACCTGCACCAGATGTATTCCTCAACAATATTCACTAGTTATTTCAATTTGATCTGAGATTTTTACTATTTTTTTCCTTTTTTTTTTTTTTCTTTCTTTAAGAACAGGAAAATCCTGTGAATCTTCAAGAGAGATTTTCATGTGAATGTCTGACTGTCCTGAAATGCTTGTCCTATCAAGAACAGACAAAACCACGTGGCTTTTGGCCAGCTGTATTACACAAATAACATTTCAAGGTGTGGTACAAATACATGGATGCAGGTAGAAGGCAAAGACCCTCCTGCTGTTACTAAGCTCTGATTTTTAGACCTAGCTGAAACATTTGCTAGATAAAACAAGTGAAAAACAGTTAAATAAATACTTTTTTGATTCCTGGAAGTGTTCAAGGCTAGGCTGGATGGGATACTGAGCAACCTGATCCAATAAAAGGTGCCCCTGCCCATGGCAGGGAGTTGGAACTAGATGGTCTTTTAAGGTGCTTTCCAAACCAAATCGTTCTATGATTCTATGAATCTATGATCTTCACTGACTTAATTTCCATGTGCAATTAATCTATTACTTTTATCAGAGTTGAATTCAGAAAAACAAAACAAAAATGAATGGAATATATTCACCACATCATTATAATTAAAGGTTCCGACTTAGACAAGCTGCCACAGGGAGATACAATTTGCATCTCCTAACATCAGCCAATCCTCCTATGCCAGAGGGGTCAATGTGTCACTGTGGAGGGGTTGTGGTTGTTTTTTGAGAGTTCTGCTGGAAGTAGGCTCCAAGTCAACACTTTAGTTAGATATCCCAGTTACGTCCCCTTTCTGGACAACCCTAGCCACTCCTTCAGCTGTTCCTTCAGCAGCCTAACATACCTAGGACCTAATGGTGATATTATTTATATTGAACCAGCAGTCTACAGCTTTCCCACACATCAAAAAGCTGGAGGATAAAATTCCTCAGCATTAGAAGCAAGATTTCATATCACAAATGTAAGATATCACGTGCACTAATTCTTTTATACATACATACCTACATATATTGAGGACAAGAAAGAAGAGTTCTTAATGAAAACTTGGACATAAAGAGAAGACTGAAATTAAACCTGGAACAGGAATGGACTCAAAACAATTGCTGGAATCATGTTCTTCTATGTTTTCATGGTGTTTATCACAGATTCCTTCTTTCCCCTTCCATCTTTTATCATACAAAAATTAAGTGATGTAAAAAATATCTGCTATAAGTAAGACCATATCCTTTATCCAGGTCTCAGTTAACCAAAGTTTCATATTTCTCACATAACATTTGAATATATTAATGACATGTTTAATACTTGATAGAATAGGTCACGTAACTTTGGAATATGGCAAATCTCAGAATCACAAAAGTTAGATGTTTAGTGTTAGAGATTTTCAAACATGTTTAAGTTTCTTTTGCATGAAATTAATGTTAACCTTGACTTTTTATTTTTGGAGGCACTGGACAATGTTTAATACAATAGAAGACATTTTGCTAGTAAAGTAAGCCTACTGTGGCCTTTAAGTGCTCTGTGATACAAAAACCTCTATCCATAGCAGAAAGTAATGTCAGATTTAATTTAAATCCTTGCAATATGAACACTCATCAGCTATGAGCTCTCCCTCATCAGCAACAGGGGAATACAAGTCCCGTAGTTTAGAAAGGTGTGAAAACCTTTCATGTTAATGAAAGCAAGTTGAGTATTGATTTCCAGGTTAAAATTTTTGGTTGTATAAACTGAAAATTACTAAGCATGATTTTAATAGAGTAATAATACCTCATGTCAAAAGAATTAAGACCACAAAAAATTTCAACTGGCAATAATTTCACAATGCTAGTGCAGATCATCATTATTGCTTCCCTTTGGAAGCAGATAAATTAAATGAAGTAAAGATGCTATTTTCTGAGAGACACTCTCAGATAATTTTCTTGTAGGCATACAGTTTGGAACTAAGAACCCCTTTGTTGATTTCCAAAGGAATTCTGAGTGCCTCATTTAGTGTTAACAGATATTTAGATCAGTATCTAGTGGAATGACTTGAATCTTGGACACTAATTTAGTCTCCATTCATGTTATTCCTGTTACCCTCTCAGGAAATCATAGCCAAGGCTGAGAAGATCATTATTTACAAAACTTCTGACAATACTTCATAGTACATGTTGTCTCCAATACAATACATGTTGTCTTATATAAACATCCATTTCACTAGTCTTATCACTACTTAGCAAAGAAACAAAGTACAAGCAGTTTATACTCCCTCTGTCAAAAATCTTGATCATAATTCTTACAATTAAAGGCTCAACTTTTAAAATGCACATACTTCATGTATGCATGGATATTAAAACATCTCTTTCTCTGGTTTTTCATATCCACTCAGTAAAATGAAGCAAACAAAGTAAAGACTAGTCACAGAAAAAGGATACATAACTTTAGTTTAAAAATATGACTTGTCTTTTCATTAATGTTTAAAAACCACATTAGATTTTATATAAAATACTTAATAGGCTTTGCTTCTTATCAATTTTTAATATTTTTCTAGTACGTCTCTTTTAAATTTTTCCTTGGGAATGGTTTATGTTCCTGACAATACTGAAACTTGTTCAAGGTGGACAACTAATTTTTGCATAAATAATAAAAATAATCATATGACATCATGCTGGGAGTCTGACTTACCACCCAATGTGTACCTTATTTTCAGATGTCATTACTCATGCATTTACATTTTTTAGATAAGTTTTTGGCTTTACTTCTGACTTTAACTACATAACTAAGATAGAATTCCCTTCCATTTTTGTCTGCTAACTGAATCAAATTGCAGTCCTCGGCTGTCACAGCATAGAATGATATAATGGTTTGAATTGGAAGGGACCCTTAAGGAAAGATCACCTTGTTCTAACCTCCCTGTCACAGACAGGGGAGTTGGAACATTCACCTTCTACTAGACCAGTTTGCTCAGAGGTCCATCCAACCTGGCCTTAAACATAAGGCCATATAAACATACCTTGTAGGTATGGGACATTCACAGCATTTTAGACAACTGTTCCAGTGCCTTATCTTAACATTTTTGAAACTACAGCCTTGTTTCAAATGTCCTTTGCTCCCAAAACCTTAGTTCTACTGTAGAGAGGTAAAGGGGTTTTAAGGAATACAAGCTTCTTGGAGCATTGAGAACTTAGAGCCAGTCGACCATTTCCCCACCTCGTCAAAAAGGCACCACTGCTAATAAAACTTTCCGAAAGACTTTTGGATTTTTATGTGACACCCTAATTTGAGAAACACAGAACAAGGGTAATGGTGGTAAATTCAATCCAGCAGCATTACTCAACGATGTATGTGAGAACAGAATTCACATCAGTTTCCTACTAAGAGTGACAGAAGATCAGACAGATGAGGATTGAATAAGCAATCTACTGCAGCATTAGGCACTAGAAATACATTATGCTTAGTAATAGTGATTACGTACTTTAAAAAATTAAATTTGAAAGCTCAGAACAAGACATCATTCTTGGTCAATCTAAAGAATAAATGTTTCCATTGTATACTCAGTTAACAATGGAGAATTTTACTTCTGTGAAATTTCTGAAGACTATCTTTTTATTTTTCAGTGTCCTTAATGGACAGGAAAGATTTTAGTGTTAATAGTCCCAGAACAGCATTGTTCTCATTTTATTGGACCATCAAATAATTACATGATCTATTGTTTTGAAAGAATGATTAATTGGGGAATGTGCATTTAAGCATATGGATGCATATTCAGCATATACTAAACAGACAAATTTGTCATGGCATCTTTCAGTACCCAAGGGTCTAGATGTTTTTCATGTTTACTAGATCCATGTAGTGAAAAGAAAAATGAAATCATCATCCTGATGATCATTCTCATTAAATGTCACCCACCCGCATCTGGGATAGGTATGCACAGCACTCCAAAATGACACTGGAAATTACAAATGTGTTTTCTGTACTCTCACTCTTGGCAGGTCACTGCAAGAACTTCTTTTTATTTCTGGACATTTCAGCTTTTACATCTGGCCTCCACTTCTCTTACAGGCTCTGTCCCTTCTTGGATACCCTGAGTACAAAACAAGCATAAACCCTTGAACCCTCTCACGACTTTTCGATGTAGATTTCTATTAGAGTCCTCACTGCTGATAGACTCTACAAATGCCTCTATCCTGCCCAGGTTCAGGCAAGCTGAAGTTGGATTTTGGCAGCCAAATAAGTTATTATCTCCTGTCAAGATTTACCTTAGGTTCTGGCAATCAGCCAGTGATTCTACTACCATGGTAACAGATTAAAAAAACCCACTTTTATCCTCACAGGCACAAAGGAAAAAAACACAACAACAACAACAACAACAACAAAACCAAACAAAACAACAACAAAACAAAAAAAAAAGAAAAAAGAAAAAAGAAAGCAAATAAAAATTCCCCAGTGCTAGGCTTCTCCCTTTGAATGCCTAAAGAAACTCATTATCAGTTGAAGCTGCTTCAATGCTAATTAAGACTTTTTGGGGCTCATTGTAATATCTCTTATGTAAGGCTGACAAATTCCACTAGAGCTGTCTGAACTTTGGAATGCCTAAATCAAGAAAAATAGAGATGGAATAAGTTTTTCTTTTCTACAAGAGAAAGACGTTTCTACTAGAGGTGAAAAAGAAGACCACATAATCATGTATGGTATGCTCCACAGATTTTGAGGCAAATTATTTCTAGAAGTGCCTTGAAGTGTCTTGATTGCATCTATATGCAAATATACCAGAGGAATGAGAATGGAGGCTTTACACATATTTCATTGCATCAAGGAAATTGCAAAGATAGACATGTGGCAGTAACTAGACCAAATAGCTATCATCCTGGTGTTAGCTGAAATACTGACAGGAATGCTTTAACAGCTAAGAGTATGGGCTCACAGAATAGGTACAAAGGAAATAATCTGGTAAGATTTTTCTTATACTGTGATTGTTGGATGCTCTTCCAATCCTACCATAAATTACAACAAGCACATAAAAGTGAACTGGAAACCTCTATCTATATGCCAGAAGACCCCACAATAACCAAAATCCAAAACTTTGCATACATCAGTTCTACAGCACAGCAAGATCCATTTGTTGGCATTCGTTGACACCCACTGTTGCTGATTTGCCCTAGCAGTTTAACTTCTAAGATCAATGTTTAGCATGCAGAGCAGTGCTTCAGTTTGTCCCTGTTCCATATTCAACTTAATACACATTAGAAGGGGGGGAGACTAAAGGGAAGAAAGTCCCACTCCATTGTGTAGATCTTTGTTTATTTTGCTGCTTATTGAAAGACTTACTATATATTGGCTATGGCAACTTCATTGCAGATCACAGAATTATGTCACTGTTGATTTTTAAATGCAGATAAACATCTCATATACTTGTTCGTATTGGTGGACAACTCTGTAATGACAGATACAGTAGCAGGAACTATTGAAGTTGTAAGAGCAAGTTCTGAGAAGTCAGGAACATTACTATTAGATGTTTTTGCCAAGTTGTCCTTCTTCCACACAACACAAATCTTTCAAATAACATAGAACATGGCCAGAGGTTTAAGTAATGGTCCTCTAGTGTTGGTTGGCTGCTTCATATATGTGATGTAATTGTGAATTGTAATATACCACAAAGTTACTCAGATTTGATTACAGAACAGCTTCTTTTCAAGCATTCTGTCAATCTATATGGGGGAAAAAAAAACCCAAACAAAGATTTAAAATTAGTGATGTGTTTGGGGTATTCTTAGTCAAAGAATAATTCTGTACAGTACTTGGACCATCCTGTCCCATTATAGTTCATTTTTACAACACTCTTTGCCTATACCGCAAATGTTTTGCCAATGAAGACACCACTTTCAAATGAGACTGGAAGAATACACAAAGACCAGTTAAAACAATTAAAGGATCTATGATTTTTGTTTTAGTTTTCGTTGTTATTTTGGCAAGGCTTGTCATGTCTGCTATGGTTTTCTGACCAAGATCCAGTCAAGAGGACCAAATTATCTGATACTTTCTGAATATTTAATTCAATTTAGTTGGTTGGATGCAACATGAACTTCCTAATCTATACACTTAGTTAAAGCAAGGAAGTTATCAGCACAGTCATGAAATGACAAACATATGAAATCTTTGCTTTCTGTGATATGGTGTTCATACACTGTACTGAAGGGTTCTCTCACAAGTTTGTATCTTCTATCCTGTGTTTCAAAGAGAGGTTTTGGAAACTGATACAGCAAAATAACCCATATTTATGTTTTCTTTTCCTCACTTATACATCCCTCCTGGAAGCAGATCTTGCTTTCAGGGTCTTACGCTTTCTCTGGCTAACAATGTCATCTTTGCAGCGCATATGCAATAGGATTATATCACAAATGGCTAGAATGTAACTGATGAATCAAACTCTTTACTTCATCAGAATTAATGGGGATGTGTGGATAAGAAATTACATTTTTAAACTACTGGAACTGTAGTTAAATGCAAATGCAGTTTAAGCTGTAGTTTTTGGTGCCCACAGCAGTGCTTTTGACAATGTTATGTCATATCTAAGAGCCTCATTCATAAGTATGTACTAATGTGTAGGTATGTTTATATGTATGTTTAACCTGCTTTACATAAAATCAATATAAATTTTGTTTCTAGACACTAAATGTTTTCACAAAAATTTTACTTATAAATAATTCAGTAATTTGATACAGTAGTTTTAAAGTTTTGTGCCATTTTTCAGAGTGAAAACACCCAAATCTTTTTCAAAGAGAATACATATCAGAGACAGAGAGCATGTTCATTTATTACAAAAGAACAGTGAAGTTTGTGGTGAAATCAGTAAATATTTTAAAGGTGCAAGATTCCACTGAAAAAGGAGACAGGAACAGGAACAACCAGAAGAATATGCTGACATGAACATTATGGCCATGCCAAAGGCAGGGGTTTTATCTAGAGAAACTAAAAAAAGGAAAACAGACTTGAGTTACAAAATTATTAACTTTTTTTTTTTCCTGCATGGTTGCTGGTTTAAAATATGCATACTATAAAAACATCTTCCTTTCACCTCGACATCAGACTAAACGTAAAGCAAGATTGAAGGAAAATTCAAAACTCTACATCTTTTGTTGCATGCACCTTCTGTTCCAGATAAAGCTTTTGCTTTTAGCTCCCGCTTTTCCTTTCTGCTCATTTTCATGTTTTGTTTATCATCTAGTATCTTTTACAAGACTAACGTGGGATGGATCCATTGACAGATTGCTTTCAAACTTTTTTTTTTCTTATCTTTCTGTACTTGGATGCTCTCCATGTTAACTCACTGAGGATAGGAAGCCTTTCTTCTTGAATCTAGGCTTGAGCTTCAGCATTCTACCTTACAAGTGGGAGTTGTTTATTAAGGAAAAGGAGCTGACATTTCAAACCAAAACTGAGAACTTGCCTGACAAGAAGCAGGAAAGAGACAAAAAAAAACTTGGTGCACTCTAGCTAAATGGGGTGTTGCCATTTCCTCTCACTCGACACCTAGGTTGCCCTCCCAGATGTTAGTGTTAAATATCAAGTGAGTGTAGAGTGATTTCTTTTGGCTGTTGAATTGGATTCTTCTGGAGGCTGTGTGGCACAGAATATGAAAGATGGGTTATTTGACTCAGAAATAATCTATATGGCTGAATTTTAAATCTCAAAACTAAATCTTTATTTGTAACCTTTGAATGTACATCTTCATAAACTTATTCAGCCAAGGCAGTAACTGTGTATAAATTTTAGCCTACAGCCTGATAAGGAAACAAGTCCAACTGAGATCAATAAGACATGGCCTTAGGACTTACAGTAAACTTTAGATAAGAATCACCCTCAGTTACTGAGGAAGCAATGAAGAACTGGAATGATGTTAATAACAAATGTTATCAATTACCAAATCTTCTCAGGCTGCTTTTAATTTTGTATTTTAATACCACAGAGTAGTTTCAAGCCCTCTGTACTAGGATCTGTATGCACAGAGATAAGGTATTGGACCAAAATAATTTAGAGAACAAAACACAAAGTGAGACACAAAAGATTGTAGTGGTTAGAACTGAATAAAGTAAAAGTCAGACTGTGATAAATTGGATAAATTAATATAGAATTCATATTAGTTCTGTCTAGCTAAAGAGTGAACACATTCTTCCATAAATTGCAAGCACCAAGGATGTGCTAAGTTTTAGAGAGGCCAGCAAGGGGGGAAATACTTAATTCTTGAGACTGACTCTGGCACAGCATATCCTTCTCCTTCATCTAAGAGCTACTTTACTATTGTGGCAGCATGCTTTTTCACAGCACACAACCTTCTGTCTAGTTTATACACAGTGTAAACTTCACAAGTAGTATCCATAAGAGACTCACATAGCAGTGTCTGGATCATGATGAAGATTGTAGACCTTTTCCCCAACCAAAGCAAGAAAATGGCACAAAATACACAGAAGCTTCATGCAACCTGCCTCATGTTTCAATTCTATTACCCAATTTTGTATCTTGCTTTTGCATGGCATACCTCTACTGTTGTAGGAGCTTACAGTCATTTATGTATTTCTGACAGGTATTCAGATATAAACTGTGTGATGTTACTATGAACTTGAAAGCTGCTTCTCTGAAATGATGAATAACAATACCTCAGGGAGCCAGGAGAAGGAAAAGCAGAGTATTTCCTTTATCATATTCAGGTATTTCTGCACCACAAACCAAAAAGTATTCCCTAATTGAAATGCATTGAATTTTAAAGCCAATATCTCAGTTGTATCATAAACCTTTGCTTCCAGACAGTTTTCAGTTTAATTGGGAGACTAATTTATTTTTTTTTTTGAGAATGTCCTCAGAATGTCACTGAAGGATAAAATTTTAGTATCATTTACATAGAAAAAACCCCATTATCATCATAATTTTTCTTTCAAGATGAAACATGCAGATTTTTTTTACCATCAAAGGGTCTTTCCTTCATAATCTTGATAATATCTGTCAGAAAAGGCTCACTGGTGCTGGCTACAAGGGTACAGTCAAAAGAAAAACTGGCTTAAGTCCTGATGCATGGAATGGAAGGTATGAAACAAGTTTTTTCTTCTCAGAACTTGAAGTTTCCCAAAGTCATCATTTTACAAAGTTATAATTATCAGCTGAATTTCTCAATGACCACTTGGGACCAGATCATTTATGACTCACTTCTTGAAGAGTTTGTCTTGAAAAGTTAATAATTTTCATGTTCCATAATATTTCCAAGTGTTATTCTATTGAGCATCATGAGCACAATACTAATACGCTCATACACCCAGTTGGTTCATAAATAATTCACTGAGAATCGTTTTTGTTACTTTTAGTCACCGAGGGCACTTTGGATGCCTACCTCACCAGACAAGGAGCATTTCCATCCTTTGAAGGGTGCCAGGCAAATAGACACTGGCCACAAATAGATCATCTTCTGCAGTTGTTGTTGTTGTTGTTGGCTGGACTTCGCGAATGAAGATTTTGGGATAAGCCTGCGCAATGAATTTTTTAGGTGAGGCACAGTGTGCGCGGAACTGGCCCCACCCCCTTTACTCCTGAGGTTCATCTTGCCATGGCTGAGCACACTCAGTCGGTGACAGTGAGTTCCTTGGGATTCAAACCAGCGTCCTCAGAGGAGGAGCCGGATCCACAGGCAACAACTTACACCATTCGGCCAACACCCGCCGCCCATTTCAGACCAACATCAAAGGAAAAAAACAGAAAACAGAAAAGCAAAAAACAGAAAAGCAATAATGTCAGGTTGTTGAGCAATCCTGGGAGCCCATGTGGGTCAGAGCATCAGAGGAAGACCTCATCTTTTCCTCTCTGCACCGAATGACACAAACGTGGCACTGCAGCCATGCTTGCAACACGAGCTGGGGCAGGTCTTCTGCAGTAAGAGAAGCATGTACCATAAAGCATAATTCAGGGATTTCAGCCTAACATTACCACTACTACAGATCATAAATTCAGCTAGAAATTTTTCTCCCTGCTATTCTGGAGGCCCCTTGCCTAGATTCTCAAACCATAAGAATCTCCTCTCCATTCCTCTATCTGTCCTAACCCCTTATACTTTAGGTAAAATTAGCATTCTCTCAAAATGGATTTCTAGGGCCTCTAGCAGAGGATTTTCTTCCTATATTTTGCACATGATGAATAAACCAGGCTACTGGTTAACAGAAGATAACACTAAGCAAAAGGAGCCTTACCTTCTCAGTCAAAAAGCTTTGACATGCGGCACTGTGTTAGGATGCAATACCTTGTTTCAGCGACAAGGAGCACAGCATCTCTCCCTAGTCTTGAAAACCACATGCAGGTATGGCTGATGTAGGACTGCATGTGATTAAGACGTCACAGTATATCAGCAAGGAACCTGCAGCTATAAATGTGTGACAAATTGCTGAACATGAAATGGATGATAACACTAATTTTAGCCCTCTCATTCTCTTTTTTTTCCACATCAATCAGAATGGCTAATTAAAATGCAGTGATGAAAACTTCAGAAGCTATGTTTGAAGTATAATGTATTTTGGGGACAGAAAACATCTTCCAGCTCAAATCTATTTCTCATGAGGAAAACAGAAATGGAAGTCCCCACAAGTCAAGGGGATTGTGTTTGGATTGTATTCTCCCAGGACTAGAGCTTTATGCATTAGATGTTGCAATAGAGAACATGAAGGGAGGCAAAAATGTATTCTGGAGGGTAGAGACCCACTACCAAGGAGAAGCTTGTCAGTGCCATGCTTCAAGATTAGACATCATGGTCTTTGCTATTATTCTCAGACTACGAATACTAGAATACAATTGTCAAATCTTTCAGACTCCATTGTCAATTCCAAATTCCTTCAAACTACAGATATTTCATAGAAAAGGGATTGTTGGTTTTGTCCAGCTTTGAGTGGAGAATTATCCACACTCAAAATCTACCCATGCAGCTAATTCTGTTAAGCTAATTAAATAATTTAAATCTTTTAGTTACACACATGACAAAGACTTGTCAGGAATATAGTGCCCTCAACTCCAGTCACTTCATAGGGAGCTTCTGTCCATGGTGCCTGACCAGGCACTTTCTTATTTACTGTCTGCTAGATAAGTGGCACAATACAAGATCAGAAAGCTTGAGCATTTAATGAAAAAGTATCTGAGAGATCATTAGGACACAATTTAAGATGGTTCTTTAACTCTCTGGAGGACCCCATGGAAAATCAAATTGCAGCTATTTGTCCTTTTTCTAAAACAAAGGCTTAAGACTGTTACCCACTTAGCCCCACATATGGAGAAAGTGGTTTCGATCCTCAAACTCTACAACATGGCAGATAACAGAAAAGGCAAAATAATGAAAAGTGTGCAACAGGAGTAGAATGCTACAGCAATGTCACTGAGCCCATGTCTTTGTTTTCCTCAAATATGTTCATTATTTACTCCTTCTGTATTAACTGCTATGTTAAAGAAAAGATTGAAAGAAGGAATAAGCTAAATGCATTAAAGGGTTGGAAAATGAACCTCAATAATCTAAAAATTTGGATTTTTTTTTTTTTGCATAATACTCACCCTAGCAGAAGGTGTACCTTTCAAACTAGCCTTTTATAAAAAATACTTACTCCAGAAAAAGGCAAGTAAATTGGAGGCATCTAAACAAGAAACAGTTGTGAAGATGCCATTCCTTTATTGGCTGCAAAAGAAAGCAAGCACTTACAAACTGCATTATAGCTCCATCTGTAGGAAGTTTGGATATAAATAATTTTGTAAGTCAGCAAATACACATATGTATGTCTTTCAGCTTTGGAATTTCTTGTACTTGTTTCTGAAGGCCTGTAGTCTACAAATCATGTTTCTAATTCTTGCTGCCCCCAAGTCCTAAGAATCCTTCCTGAGATTAGAAGCAAAAAGGTGAATGGGAAGGTGAGGTAAAAAAATCAAACCCAAAAGCAAAACCATAACCTCTGTCTTCATCCCATTTCACTGAACAGCTTTATATTACTCAAAAGTTAGAAAAACCCCTACTGTAAGATACAGGTTTGCACCGTAATCGGAGTACTTTTCAATGTCTAGTTCCTTTACCTTAAACTTTTGAACTTTCTCGGAACTTAGCTCATCTACAAGAAGGGTCGGAAGAAGGTTTTGGGGAACTACAGGCCTGTCAGCCTGACCTTGGTGCTGTTGGGAAGGTCATGAAGCAGATTTTCTGGAATGCCATCATACGGCATGTGTAGGACAGCAAGGTCATCAGGCTTAGCCAACATGGGTTTAGGAAAGGCAGGTCCTATTTGACTAACTTGATCTCCTTCTAAGACAAGATGACATGTAGTGAGTGAGTGAAGGCTTTGGGTATTTTCCACCTGGTAAGGCCTGGAACACAGTTTCCCACACCCTTCTCCTGGCGAAACTGGTTGCTTATAGCTTGGATGAGGGCACGGTTTGCTGTGTTAAAAGCTGTCTGGATGGCTGCACCCAGGGAGGTGGTGAATGGAGTTACACCCAGCTGGTGGTCAGTCACCAGTGGCATTCTCCTAGGTTCAGTTTTGGGACCAGCTCTATTTAATATATTTATCAGTGTTCTGGATAAGGAGATTGAATGCACCTTCAGGCAGTTTGCAGGTGACATCAAGTTGTGTGGGAGAGTTGATTGGCTGAAAGGTCAGAAAACTCTAAAGAGGGGTTTGGACAGGCTGGATTCATTGGTCAATGTTCAAAAAAGCCAAGTTCTGGGTTCTGCTCTTCAGCCACAACAACTCAATGAAGCAGGCCTGGGCAGAGTGTCTGGAAAGTTCCCAGGTGGAAAAGGACCTGGGTTGCTGGTTGACAACCAGATGAACATGAGCCAGCAGTGTGGCCAGGTGGCCAAGAAGGCTGGTGGCATCTTGACTTATATCAGACATAGTGTGGCCAGCAGGACCAGGGCAGTGATTGTCGCTCTGTACAAAGCACTGGTGAGGCTGCACCTCAAACCCTGTGTTCAGTTCTGGACCCCTCATCTCAAGAAAGACATTGAGGTGCTGTAGAGTTTCCAGAGAAGAGCAACAGAGCCAGTGAAGGGTCTGGAGCACAAATCCTATGAAGAATGGCTGAGAGAGCTGGGGGTTTCTATCCAGGAGAAGAAGAGGCTCAAGGAAGACCTAAAGTCTCCTTAAATTACCTGAAGGGGGTTGTAGTGATCAGTCTCTTCTTCCAGGTAACAAGTGACAGGACAAGAGGAAACGGCCTTAAGTTGCACCAGAGGAGTTTTAGATTGGATATTAGATATAAAATTATTTGTAAACTAAGTAAAACAGTACTCAATTTTCTTATCCTTGAGACACATTACTCCCAACAGAGTGTGAAGTCAAGCATGGAGCAATATAGTATTTTCTGGTTACCTAATGGAAATGGCCACACACACATTAGTTGTTGTACAAGATTGATTTCTGATTTATGCAAGATTATTTTCTTGACATGAACAATGCTGTTTCACTGCAGATACAATTATACATTTGGTGTTTCTGCAGCTAAGCTTGCAGCTTAGTGTCCTTTGCTTTCTATATGAAACCGAATTTTTAGTAGAAAACAACATATGACCAGTAAAAGTTGACCTTCGAATTTTAATTTAGCAGTGCAAATCTAGGGTTTAGAAATCAGAAATTAAAAATCAAAGGACACTGTATTCCTTACTACTGTAAAAATTCTTTTCTCCTTGTGGCAAGTCTTTCTCTCAACCTTCTAATATTTGATTGCTTAGATGTAAAATGCTTTGCTGTCCTCGGTATATGCTGCAATGTGTTACTAGTTAGGTAGCAGAGATGCTGTGACAGAATGTATTGCTACTTTTTATATTAAGCAAAATATTTGAAGAAAATGAATTAGCAACAACTTCACACAGTTTATGTATATTTGTATTTCAGATATAGATTTATCCTGTCACCTATTTTGCACTACTATGTTCCAAAATTAATAATACAACAAAGAAAAGAATTGGATAATCACACAATTGCTTCTAGAACATACCACAGTTTGTTTTGCATTTGCAAGTTACAATGTCTGATGAGAATTTGAAAATTCCTCTAGCATTTTCCTCAGTGGTTAGGTTTCTTTCCAATAAGCAGCTCAAAGGCACAAGATCTGTTTGCTTTCTCATTGCAACCTGAACAGCACATTATCACCAATCTCAATCCCTGAGAATATTGTAATCTAGATTTATCCTGCAGGGAACTCCATGCAGTGAATAAGATGAAAACACTTCATTTCTCAAATGTAATAACTCCTCATAATATATGAAGCAGGATTGGAGTGTCAAACACGATGTATGAAACAAACTGTACATCAGGGATTTTGACACATTTCTACAAATCATAACTATAATTAAGATACGATGGAAAGCAGCATTTTAATTTTTCAACTATTTTTTCACTTCATGAACAGCCTTTTCACGTTAGAGATTTAAAATGCATATACATACAACTCAAACAGATTAAGAAATCTTATTTGCTGACATCTTTCAAATACATGCAAGACACTTAGATGCATATTAAGTAGAAATCAGTCTATTTGGAATACTGAATTCTGATGGGTACATCTGTTAGGTGCTGTCTAATCCTGCAGTTCTTTCAGTCTATAATTTTACTTCATGCAACAGAGCTCCTTTTGAAATACAGAAGAGTAAGAGAGTATCAGGCACTAGAGAATGGGTATCAGTAGTGTCTCAAATGAGGCCCTAACACTCTTAATTCTGTAGATTCATACAAATGGGGTTTCGTAATATGCAGTTAGATGTAGTCAGACTTCTAAACCTATTTAACCCTTGATTTATGAGAAAATGTCATGGTAGACCAATAGCAAAAAATAGCCATTTGCACTGTTTATGATTTTCATCAGAAATAAAAACAATATAAATACAATATATTCTTAAAATATCTTAGTGGTTTTAGACTTCTGGACCCCTGAATGTCCCAATACAGTAAGAAAATACATGTTTTATTGAGTGTGTGGCTCACCAGTTGTCAGACAATAGAAGAAAAAAGTCTTTTTTATGCAGTTGTACTTGAACATTTTATTGGAATTGATCAGACACATCAATAAAACCCCCTTTATTTTATATAATTTAGTACATTACATCAGAAACAATGACAAAGTTGAAGACCTTTACAGAGCAAAAAACTTACACAAATTTGTTTTTCAGACTGATTTCATTGTTGCTTAAATTGGTAACTAGCCTCCAATATTAAAGAAAAATAGCTTAAAGGGATAAAAATAAATCTCAGTTTAGAGGCCAAGGTTTACATTTAAAGCACGCCAAGAAATTGGTTACACATAAGCATGGCAACTGTGGTTTCTGCATATCAGCACTGCATCCAACAGTACTTAGTTATCTAGCAATATATATTCTTCAAAGGGAGGGTGACATCAAAACCACTAAGCATTTCAGAGATCTAATAATACAGACTGATTTCCTCTTTTTTCAGATGTGGAGGTTTGTTTAACTGACAAATTGAATTTTATTTCCTAGTCAACTATATCTTTCAATGACTGATCATGATTCAGCTCTGAAATAAATGTTACCTTATTAAAGCAGTAAAGGTTAAAACATTTAAAACACATGCTGTAGATCTCAGAAATCAAGTCAAGATGTGTAAGGGTATGAATTATTAGAGGATTTATGAAATCTGCCGCGAACAAATTAATTCATCAGTTTAGCCAAAGGCTTGTCAATGAATTCAAGAGCTGTCCAAAAAATGAAACATCTGTTGCATATTTAAAGGTTCTGTTTATATGTAAATTTAGTAGATTATTTTTTCCAAGGTGGGATACACAGTTTACATAAATGTATTTGGAAGTTAATTTGCAACTGCTCTCATGTTCTTGAGGATCAGGAGCATGAAGAAGGATTACAGCAATCCATGGAGTTATTAGGGCAAATTAGATCTTGAGTGAAGCTGAAAGATACATTCATAAATCTGGGTAATGACATCAATGTCAAAACAACCTATTACCTCACAAGAGTTAGAAGTATTCTTTTTAGAATCGTGATTATGTTGCTTTTCAGAAACAAGATGAAATTCTTTCTGGATTCTGCTTTCTGAGATGACATAATAACCTAGGATCTCATTTGTTCTACAAATAAGAACTGACTAATCTCATTCTATTTTAGAAAATCATTTGAGCTAAGACTTAAGTTCACTCAGCTAAAAGAATCTATCTGTGAAACAATAGCAATGATAAAAAAATTTGCACTAAGCAAAAGTTTTGCACCTTTTGTTTTCTTCTATAAATCTATACAAGCACCTGTGCTCTAAATGTCTAAAGGAACACACCAGATTCTGTAGAAAATATACTTGATTGTGAAGAAATCTGTGTGCAATAAATTAAAATATTAAGGTTGGAAACCAATCTCAGAGTAAGGCTGAATATTTGAGTTTTTTTCAGTTTCAAAAGTTTTTTATAAAGAAACCTACTATCTGTCTTTGAGATAAATTAAGGCTAGAAAAACCAAGGACGTCTTTAACAATGATTCCTTTTCTAAGATACATTCTTTCTTTCTGTGATTTATAAGTAACTTAGTCCAAATGCTGACCAAATCTTCGTTTGCGAAGCCTAGCCATGATGGTTCTAAATGCTAAATAATGAAAAAAATGTGGTCTCAGAATTTATTGGATAAAGTGAGTCAGAAGACAACTGCACTACAAAGTAATTGAGAACTTGCTTACAGATGAGGAAGTTACAGATGTTTGATTAGGACATTAAGACATAGCCATTACGATATATAGGTAAAGTTTGCTATTTTGTGGTTTAATTATGTTTTAATTACTAACATTTGCATTTGGACAGCCTTAACTACAAGCTAGGAATGATTTTCAGTCTGGTTTTGGGCCAGTGACACAGCATATGAATGAACATATTTGTGCACAAATCGACAGATTGCTTTGAATAAATCTGAGATATTACCTATTACATTGATCAGATATCTAGCAACAATTTTAAGTCACATTAATACAACAGAAGCTATTATGGCAACTTCCTTTTTAATATAGAATGTATTTCTGATGATTCATTTATATTAAAGTAACTTTTAAGAAAACTGGCTTGACAAATCCTTTCATGCATTAGAAATCATATCATGGTGTTTCTCCTATTTTAATCTCCCAATTTACTTATAAGCAAATACTTGAAATAGTTTACCACTATTTTTGCTGGTATTACAATCTGTTGCCAGTGTCATAAAATGTTTGGGTTTTATTTATTTTTTTTTAACATCACAGTGAACATAGGACAGGGGCTCAGAATTTGTCTAAATCAAAGATACATTTTGCAATGCATTTACCACTGTGCTATGGAATGTCTCTGCAATTGGCTTACTGGTTTAATACATTTATTATATTGAGAATTGATTCAGCAGAAATAATCTCTGACATACTGGTTCCAGACATTCGTGGTTTCTGGCACCAAGAGTAGTTTGATTCCCCCAGTAAATGAGGTTAAATGACTTCAGAGTTAGGGGAAAATACCCCAGGGATACAGCAAAAATGTCCTTGCCCTCCACACAAACATGCAGCATTCTTTCATGCTTTAAGGGAGCTGACCGGGGAATTGTTTGACAAACCCCTAGTTTAGCCTGTCTCCAGTTTACATCTCTAACATACTTGTACACAGCAATAATATTCTCCTAAAAATTGCCACTTCATCAAGCTATCCTACTTTGCTAGACATGTTGTATAGACAGCACAAAGAAGAAACACAAGAAACAGCTTTTATAAAGCACCACATTCTACTTACAGTATCGGAGTAGGATTTTTTTAAATTTAAACAGGAGTCCTATATTTAATGGAGCTTCAGAGTTGCTACCCAGTATGATTTTTTTGTGCGTATGTCTCTGCATGTTTCTTCAAAAGTATAACACATCAGGTTATGGTTCACACAATTAATAAGGCAAGTTGTTTAAAACAGGTCAGAAAGGAAAACAAATTTTATCTTTAAGAGAATAACTACAAAGATTTTCTTTATTTTTGGATCATCATAGCAGCCTAGCAATTCACAATTGGCATCATATTTCCAAGATGACATTATGTTTGCATCTGGTTAGAGAGTTTTGGCTAGATTTGACCTTATGATTAAGTCAGCTGTTTAAAAGGGTTGCATATTCCTGGTTTTGTGATTTTAATTATGAACACTGCATGTCCAAGTCTCCCCCACCAGATCACATTTTCATCTCATCTGCTTAGTAACTTTAAATGATGCCTTTCCTATCTCTGGAATACAGCTTACCATGTTACTCCCTCCAGAAAAGAAAATAATCTGCCCAGTTTTAGTCCTTTTTGCATTCTTTCTGTGTGCACTGCTTTAAAGTCTTTTCCTTTCATTCCCTGCTGTCAATCAAAACTCAAAAAAAAAAAAAAAAAAAAAGTGAAAGCAAATTTGTGGAAGCAAATACTTTTTATTTTTTCCTCAAGGAAAAAAGGGATTACGGGAACCAAACTCAACTGTAATCTCCATAAACCATTTCTATGACTACTACTCCTAATGGAAAGCTCTGTTCCATTTCTGAAATAATTTTTATTTGTAAAGTGAAATGTGTAACACATAATAAAAGATACTCTGAAGAACAATTAGGCTGATTTGGTTTAACCAGACCCAGAGCATAACTGAGACTGGTCCACAACCCTTTCAAATGCTCATAGGTTTTTCTGAAAAATTCAAAGCCTCTCAGCACAAATACCTGCTACAAATCCAGTGGAGCTGACAAGCCTCATTATCCAGTTCCCACTCCAGGCAATCAAGAAATCTGAGTGTTGCTGACATGATCCATTTATATACAATATTTATTTAAGAACAAAACTTTACATTTTCCTCAGGTCACCTTTTAGCCAGACACTCAAAGGAAATGAATCAATACTTCGTAACACTTGTGGAATCAGTCTCTCTGGTTTATTCAAGCTGAGTAACACATCATCTGGCAGACAAATTTTAAAGGACAACTTTGCAGTAGGTTATAAGAATTATACTGCCCTGGCTTCTAAGAGTTAGTAAGGTTTAGGACTAGCCAGAATATTTTGGAGAGAGAATAAATTAACAATAAAAGGAATATCTGACTCACTGAGTTAAACTCTCAAGGTGTTATCCATTGTTTTATGTGTTGTGCACACATTTAAATGTTGTGCAGCATTTCCAGACGTCCTTAGCATTTTCAGACTTTTATTTTTAAACTGAGGATACAAAGAGAATAATTACTTGAATATCTATAAGTCATTAAGAATAACCAGATGAGATGAGAAATATGCATACAGCTAAGGTAAGATTTGGTGTCATGTCTTTTGGCACCGCACGTCAGGACAAACTGGTTCTGGTTAAGCAATCTACCTGGTATCTACAACTCTTAATTTTAAAATAATAGCATCAGTAGTTAGCCAGAACTCAGTTTGACTGACAAAATTCTTCAATAAATCACATAATGACTGAAGTTGGAAAGGTCTAGAGAACATTCAGTCCACTCTTCCCCAAACATAGTGGGGTTATCTCAAACAGGTTACTCAAGTCTGTGTCCAGGTGAGCTTTGACTCTCTCCAAGGATGTGGATTCTACAAACTCTCTCAGCAAACTGGCAGTGTTTGACTACCTCCACAGATGAAGAGCTTTTCCTCATCCTTAAATGGAATTTCCTGTTTCAATTTGCACCCATTGTCTCATGCCTTGGGCACCTCTGAGAAAAGTATGGCTCTATCCTCTTTATACCCTCCCATCCGGCGTTCATGCACAGACAAGGTTTCTCCTGAGACTTATCTTTATGAGGCTATGCAATCCCAACTCCAATCTCTTTAACTTCACGGCCCTGGATTTTCTTCAGTAGGTCTATGCCTTTCTTGTCGTGGGGAGCCAAGAACTGGACACAGCACTTCAGATGTGGCATCATCTGGGCTGAATGGAGGGTGAATGGAGGCCACCTCCCTTGGTCTGCTGGACAATGCTCTTCCTAGCATAGCCTAAGACACTGTTGGCCTTCTGTGCTGCAGGCGTGCACTGCTGGCTCTCAGCCAACTGACTGTCCACCAGGACCCTGAAGTCCTTTTCTGCAAAGTTGCTTTCCAACCAGTTGACCTGCAGTCTGTACTGCTGCACAGGGTTATCTGACCCCTGATGCAGGATTTTGCTAACTCCATGAGATTACTACCTGCCTATTTTTCTAGCCTGTCACAGCTCCTCCTGGATGGCAGCTTAAGTATCTGGTCTGTAAACCATCCCTCCCAACTGTGTATCATCTGTAAACTTGCTGAGAATTCACTCTGTCCCACCATTCAAGTCATTGATGGCCAGTACCAGCCTCAGCATCAGATTCCAGAATGCTCCACTAGTAATGGGTCTGCAGCTGAACTTTGTGCTACTGGAAACAATCATTTAAACCCAGAAGTTCAGCCAGTTTTCAATCCACCTCACTGTCCACTTATCTATTCCATACTTCATCAGCCTGTGCATCAGTGATGTTATGGGAGAAAGTAGTGAAATCACTGCTGAAATCAAGATAATGTATACTGGTTTCCCCTAATACACCAAGCCAGTGAACTCCTAAAGTGCAGGGTCACGATCCTGCTATTTGATTTGTCTTGTTCTCTTCTCCCAAGGTCATGGACTACACCATCTCATGGTCACTACAGACCAGGCAGAACTTCACATATTCCTGCTGCTGTCTGACATAAAAGGCCAGACTCCCCACTCTTCTGGCCTGTCCTTCCTAAATCCTGCCCATATCTCCCCACTGCAGCATTCAGCTCTGTGAGCTATCCTTTGACATCTCTGTGATGTGATCTCAAGGAGGCTGTAGCCCTGCAGCTGCACACCAGGGCTCTAATGACTTTCCTTTGTTCCCTGTGGATGTGCAACAGTTTACAAGCACTTCAGAGAAACGAGTCAAACTCGTTTCCATTAAGCAATCTGAGAGCTTCTCGAACACTGTTAATGGGTAATTCGTAAAACACTGTGGTAAATGAAACGCTGGAGAGACAAAGATCTTCCAAAATGTTAATTTGGTGAATATCACATTACAGAGCTCCTCTTCGTAGCACTTTTGATGCTGCCATATTTAATTAATACCAATTAATACCAATTAATTGAACCACCTCTTTCTTCTAATATAGCAATAAACAACTGACATTCTAAAAAATTCTAAGTGTACTTTCTGTGGGTTTCAGTTAGACTTTCAGATGCTGAATACATCTGAGAATCACCGGCTTGCCTTGTTTTCAGACATACTGACATAGAGGACCCTGTAAATATAACTAAGCTGGACTTTTTAGATGCACATCAGTTAATTTATCTCCTCTCTCTGTCAAAGCAGAGTGAACAGGAAGGCCACAATGTTACATGTGAAATGCTTTCAGGGATATAGCACATATTTAAAAAGTGCTTATCCCCATTACGGTATCAGTTTTAGTTGTTATTTGAGCCTAACACCTCTATTAAGAAATCTAAACTAGGTCAAATATGAGGCCAGTTCAAATTTTAATATGGAGTTTGGATATATTCAAATTTTCAGTAATAGCAGCAGCTTTTCAAAACTAAATCCTTTTACAAACCTTTCCCTGAAGAAATACAGTGCAAGACATTTTCGACATCCCTGCAAATAACTTCTGCTAGAACGATTCCTGAAAGGATTTTCATACTACTATCCACATTTTAAAGATACATAACAGAGCTAAAGGATTCTCTGGTCTTGGGAAACATTTTCATTATGGGTCTTGTCCTGCAAGAGTATTGCATTAAGAAGTCCTAATCTCAAAAGCATAGCTTGTTTTCTGGTTTTTTTTTTAAAGGTGGAGTAGTGTGGGGGGAGGCACCTGTAAGGGAGACACCTGTAGGGGAAGCACCTGTCGGGGACTGCTGAAAAACTGTGTGCTGCTAACTGGAGTCTGCCATAACCACCAGCTATCCATCCCCATAGAGCCGCCATTTTTAAGGTTTTTATACTGTTCAGTTGTTACAGTTAGGATAGAAAATGTATTAGATAGATAATAATTACTATTCGATCACTTTTGTATGTTCAATTGTTCTGATTGGTTCTGGGAACCCTGGTTACAGCCCCCTGATTGGTCCTTGTACCCCTAAAACCCCATCAGCTGGCTGGTGGTGCAGTGCAGCACCCCCATACAAGGTTAGTCACCCCTATATTTCCCTTATAAGTTATAAACCCTCTTTCCCTTTTCCTTTTGTGTCGCAATCTGCCCCTAACTCCACCCAAGTTCTAGAATCCTCTGACCCAACCCTATAAAAGTCCCATGCGCCCCTTTAATAAAGTGTTCACACCTGTTCACCCCTTCCCTGTGTGGACCATGCCTTCTTTCCCTCGGTGGACCACATCATATGGTGCTCCTCAATGTGGGGCCCTAGTTCAGACTGATATTCAGTCTCCTCCTAGATGCCTTTAGGGGCTTCGCCTGACAGCTGCTGGCCGCAGCTGCAGGGCTGGCAGTTCTCCCCGTGATGCCCGTGTTTCGACGCGCAACTCCCACGCAGATGGACCGGCATTCGCCCTTCGGACAGCGCTTGGCTGGATCAGAGGTGAGTGCAGGGAAGCAGATCCCCTCCCTCAAAACCCCATAACCGCCCTGAAAAGCGACGTTTCTGCCCCAGTTTTGTTATAAAACAGCGGCTCTATGGGGATGGATAGCTGGTGGTTATGGCAGACTCCAGTTAGCAGCACACAATTTCTCGGCAGTCCCCGACAGGTGCTTCCCCTACAGGTGCCTCCCTTACAGGTGCCTGCCCCCACAGAGTAGATACAACAACTGCATGCAATTTGCAAGAGAAATTGTAATGGCAAAAAGAAAACTACTTGCTGACATACAGCCAAACAACTGTTCCTGTTAAGGGTGCTTCCTTCCTTTTGTTCTTGCTCCTGAAGGGAAGAACTTCAACAGTGCACCTAACTGCGATGGAGACTCATCTGTTCACTGGGATTTTCAGGTGCAATTGTTTCCAGATAAACCAGTGAGACTTTATCACTAGCACAAAAGCCCAATGGGATCCTTGTAGCACTAGCAGACCTTTAACACTTCTTTACTAGAGAAATTGAAGTGTTTAAGAAAGAGTTTAGCCTGTTTATTATTTTCTTCTCTTGTGAAGTCACAATACTGAATTTGAGATTCTAAAATAGTAAATGTATTCTGCATCAGAGTTCTTATTAAGCACAATTGATAACAATGAAATGCAGCATAGTATTAATTAAACTCCTTGTAGTATTAACACACATTTACCTTCAAACACGATTCCTTTTAAAAACATCCTCAGAACCAGAACATATATCCTTGCTACTTTTTCTAAGATTCTGAGGGTCAAGGTATATTAGGTACTTGTTGTCATGGTACAATTACACTGTATTTATTTTGACAGAATTTTAAAATCTGACATACCACCCATTTAAGTTTTGGGGGTTTTTTTGGTTGTTATTGTTGTTGGTATAGTTCCTGTCATGTCCGTTTGGACTAAATGCAGCTGACTAGATGTATATTTTAAAAATAACATATTTAATTGCTACTGTATTATGTTCTATTGTTGAACAACCTCCCCCACCATATGTGGTGCTCCGTATTCATGTAGTTTATTGTTGCAGCAACTCTATTAGTGCTTTCATGCTTGCTATTTTGCCACTAGTCTAAAGTAATTGGCTGAGCAAACAACATGCTGCTCCAGGTTGCGCAAGTCTTCATTACTTTTAGAGCAGACAGGTCACTGAGACAGCATGGAGTCTCACATATTGGAAAATCTGTTGCCTTGTCTTGCTTCTCAAAACACTGTAGGATGGAGAATTTTAATTACCTAGTCTGACTATCCATGTTCATTATACACCATTTCATGGCATATGCCAAAAGAATTCTGCTTTATTTACCATCAATATTTAATGACTTCTTAAAATTTACCAAAATCATTGAAGTTAAAACAATGGAAATATCATCTGAAATTTGTTGTCTTCAGAATTAAACATCAAAGTCACTTCAAAAATAGGTCTCACGTGCTACTTACATATACGACTAACCCTTCAGAAGTGAAACTACTTAATATTGCACTGTTAAACACACATGTGAAGGTATTTTGTAAAAGTCATAGCAAGGATTTGGGAAGCCATGCCCTTCATTGCCTTGCTACAGAGATACATTTCTCCAGGGACACCCCCTTGTCGTGGGGGAGAAGCTTGTGTGCCCTTATGAGGTTGTGAGCTANACCTCAGGAGTAAAGGGCGGGGCCTCATCTAAAAAATCCACTACGCAGGCTTGAGGGGTCAGCCATCAGCGAGCTTGCAGCAAGCGTGGGTAAAACCCTCCCAAATCTTCGTTCGCAAAGTCTAGCCATGAGGACCGAGATACAAGTCAATCTGGATAGAATTCTTGATGGGGCTTACATTTTTTCAATAAAG
Source organism: Formicarius rufipectus (assembly GCA_013399695.1). Lineage (NCBI taxonomy): Eukaryota > Metazoa > Chordata > Aves > Passeriformes > Formicariidae > Formicarius > Formicarius rufipectus. The sequence continues at coordinate 232,544 of VXAU01004756.1, read as the reverse complement.
AAGTGCATGGTTGATTCTGCATTTTTAATCTGCAAAATTTTACTGTGCCCAGTTAAGCTCTCCTGGAAAGTTGCACCTTTCATTGCACCAAATCTTCTCCCCACGCCTACTTGGTCAATTTTTCCAGAAAATAATTTTAGATCTCCTTTCACGCAGGATCACAGGATGGGGCAGGTTGGAAGGGACCACAGTGAGTCATCTGGTCCAACCTCCTTGCTCAAGCTGGGCCACTCCAGAGCACATGGCACACAATTGCGTCTGGATGGTTCTTGAATATCCCCAGTGAAGAAGACTCCACAGCCTCTCTGGGCAATCTGTCCATTGCACATTCACCTGCACAGTAAAGAAATTCTTCCTTATGCTCATGAGGAACTTCCTGTGCATCAGTTTCTGCCTATTTTGTTCTCACCACCGAACAGAGCCTGGCTCTGCCCTCTTGGCACTCCCGTTAAGGTATTTATACACATTGATGAGGTCCCCTCTCAGTCGTCTCCTCTCAAGGCTCAGAAGACCCAGCTCCCTCAGCCTTTCCTCATGACAAAGGCGCTGGGCCCACTGCAGGAGCTCCACGCCTCTCCTGCACAGAGCAGCCCACGACAAGACCGTGCCCGGCTCTCCCCACCGCGCTCCCTCACACGCCCCCTCTGCCCCGGCCGCGGGTAGCTCCGCCCCACCAAACATCGCGATACTTCCCGCCTCTTTTCTGCGGAGTTCCCCGTGGCACCGCAGGTCTCGCGATACGCGCGCGGGGGCCCGGCTGTTCCGCGCGGGGCGGGGGCGGCCCTGACCGCAGGCCGGGAGCGGGGCCGGGCCGGGCGCGGCGGGTCTCTTTCCCTGAGGCGCCTCCCGTACTTCCTCGGCTCCCGGCGGTGGGGCGGCGGTGAGTCCCAGAGCGGCGGTGCCCCCCAGCTCGCTCCCGCCGCCTCCGCCCCCGCCCCCGGTGCCTCCGCCCACAGGCCCCGTTGGGCTTTCTAAGAATACAAGTTAAAATGTGTGATGATGATGCCCCAGGTAAGCGTCTTCTGTGTGTCTTGCTTTACGCTGTCCTTGGATTTTGCTTTTACGGTTGTTTGTTGGAGTGTAAAAATCTCCCTGGCGCCCTGCGTTAAGTGGTCAACCCTCAATAGTTGGAAGCATTCTTTTTTTTTTTTTTTTTTTTTTTTTTTAATAGAGGAGTAGTGGTTGAAAGGTGTGGTTGAAGTGTGTGACAGAAGGCTGTTATCACCATGATTTAGCACAGTTAAAATAGGCAATGACACTTTTTTTGCAACTGTACTAAAAGAGGTAAGTATAGGCTAGCATCTTAAATATCAGCTTTCTTCGTTGGTGGCAAGTATACTGTACCCATGCAGGGAAGCCATACCAAATAATTTTCTTTAAAGACAGTAAATTATGTAAAGACAGTAAATCTAAACACATAAATTATGGTTCTCGTTCAAAATCCAAGAATTCAGTGAGTCAGGCTAGTTTGAGTAGCAATTCTTTCTTTGATCGGTGGACCATTATTTTGTAGGCTTTTGTAGCAATGTTCTTAATACCATTGTATTTTTTTCCCTTATTTTGTTTCTTTTTTCTCAGTAGCTTTGCAACTTGGTAGCACTAGTACTGTTTCCCACTGTGGTTTTTTGCAGTTTGCACCTGGAACTCAGTCATACGCAACTCATTAACCTCAAGTAAATGCTTCGTTAAAAACAAAGATGCTGTCATCTTAAATCATGATTTTTAACTTGAGAGTCTCTAAATTAATGTAGTGTGTCACTTAAGATAATACTGTAAAGAAAATAGTTACAGAAATGTTCTCCTAGTTTTGACTTTGGTTTGCATATTTAACAGTTCCGTATGTAGCTACTTTCAAGTTTTCAGTTTTCCTTCCTGTTTTTATGAAGTTGTTGAAAGACTTAGATGCTACAACATCAGTTTGAGCATGTGTGAGAGACTGTACAAGTATCATGAACTCCAAGAATTACTTATGTGTGATTTGTTGAATGTACTGCTTGTACTTCACCCATTGCCTCAAAAAGATATGTTTGAGCTTCAGCTCTTTGAGAAGATCTGAGGGTGTGGCTGAATATATGGAGCAGCTTATGTACAGATCACAAGGTGTGGGGCTGAACTCCCTATGTAAGGATGATGGGAGCATTATTAAAGAGATCTGCAGAGCGGTGAGTTGAACAGATAGGCTGTTGTTTATGACCTTGTTAGTGTAAGGACTAGTAGGCCATCAACTTAAGTCTTGGGATCAAAGTTCACATCAAGCAAAGCATGACAGGTATCAACAACAGGCCTACAATATTTATAGTCAGAAGACACTGAATGCAAGAAATCCGTGTATGTTGAAAGAACAGTCTTCTGGAGTTTGCTGAACAGATGAATCATATATGGTCCATGAAGTCTCTGTAGCTAAAGAAATACTTTAAGGCCAAAGAGTATTAGAAGAGAGGTATTCTTTATGCTTGTGCTGTTGTTATTATTACCTGGATGTCAACTTATGGCCAGTGCTTGTTGCAGAATTGTGGGCTACATGGATGATTTTGTTGTCCTTTAGTGTATATAATTCAATCAATTTTAAAAAATGAATTATCACCAATATAACTAATACCTAGTGGAGAATAGTCCTATGAGTGTACTCTTCCAGGCGTTCAGGACCTGGTGAGGAAAGCCTATCTTCTCCGTGGACTTTCTACACAGAGATATAAAAATGGGTGGAGTTTCTTGCCTTCAGGACTTCCTCTTTTCCTTACCTCTGAGTAGTGTCTGGGTGGATGTGCCCAGAAATGTATACTACCACTAGTCATAAGTGTGAACTGTGAATACTTGCTCTTGTGCAGGATTCTCTCTGGCTTGCTCTTTCCTGGAAAAACCTTAAGTGCTTCTCACTGCTATTGATAATGAGTTTCTTAGCAAAGAAGCGAAACTTATTACAGCAAATAGGTAAGAAATGATAAAAGTTCTGAAATTAATCATGTATCCCTCTGTTTTGGCTGATCAGGGAAAGGTTGGAAGTTTTTTCAACAAACACGAAAGGGCACCCCTTTCTCAGTTCAGCTTTGAAAAACTTTCCATGCAAGCATTATTTACAAGGTCTTTTTCTTTTTACTGTGATGAGTGAAGGCCTTCTTTTTCTCTGATGGAGGTATTTCTTTCTATTTTTCATTGTCAGTATGATGCGTATTCTTCTGACTCTGATATACACTGCTGTGTTTGCCTGTGTGAAGTGTAACAATGCATCAGAATCTGATTTTGACTTTTTTTTTCCATATGCACGTTCTTATATTTATAAAATAGCAGTGTTAAAGCAAACCATAATTTTGTATCTAGCTCAGAGTAATTGGTTCCTTTACTCTAGTGCTACCTTCAGTGAGCTATTGTATTTTAAGTTGTATGCATTTTGTCAACTAAATTTACTTCCAACCTTGTAATAGTGTGAAGAAATTAATTACTTTGTATGTCAGGCCAGTTTATCACTGTATGTTTGGTTTTTTTTATAGATTGTTGGTCTGTTGGGAAGAAATGCCTTGCCCTTTCTCTTGAAAATGGAAAACTTCAGGAAGGATTAATAACCTCACTGGAAAAGGACAAGAATAGAAAATCATGTCCTGTTGTATTTTTCCCAGAACCTGAAGAAAGGGAAGTACTAGTAACTGAACCTGGCAGAGTCAAAGACACCAGAAGACCCTGGAAAAGCTTAATATTTGATGATGGTGATCTGGAAAAGCCATATTTCCCTGACCAAAATCTTCCATCTTCTGCAGTTGCTTTTAAATTATCTGACAGTGGTGATTTTATCCCATATACAATTAACAGATACCTGCGTGATTATCAAAGAGAAGGAGCCCAGTTTCTGTATAGACACTATGCTAATAAAGAGGGGTGTATTCTTGGAGATGATATGGGCCTCGGAAAAACAATACAGGTATTCTTTTTGACTACTACAGTGGGAGAATAGCATGTCTTCTGAGAACTGTAAATCTTTTTTAAAAATAATGTATTTACGAAGCTTAACCTCACTTTGCTATTGTGGAGTTGGATGAGGCGGGACATGACCATCCAGGACAACACTCAGAGCCAGAAGCCGTTGATAATTTAAGATTCACTTCTGACGGGCCATAAAACTGGGATATGGCCCCTTTTAGTGTAAGCATGAGTAATTACAGTAGTTAAGATACTATGTTGATTTTACTTTGAGGATTGCTGCCTGTCCATCATAAAAGGAATTTGCACTGCAGTAAACCAAAAGAACTTGGGGCAGTTATCTGACTCTAGCTTTTAAAGTGTCATTTTCTTTTTTTTCCTGAAAACAAATAGTTTTGCTGTTCTGGGAATGAGGAGCAGGCACATTTACTCCCATCTCTGGTAAAGGTGCTTATGTGTTCCGTGCTACTTCTGTCACTCTTTTGGAAATGCAGCTTGGATTGATGAGAGAACAAAGTATAGCTGGATTTTTTGTTATGCTTTGAGTCTGTGTGGCTCAAATAATGTATTTATTTTGCCATAAGTAGAGTGGTTTTATGTGTGGAAGTCCTCTGTAATCTGTCTGGTTTGAAGTTAGCATCTTGAGTTTGGAGGTATCTAGTCCTTGTCCTCCTGTTTTTTTCTTTCTCCATGTGTTAGGTGCAAGCTCATTCCTTCACTGGCAAGTGTTTGCTGTGGTATCTGTTGCCCTTCCATTTAGGAAAATGTTGACAGATACCTTTCAGTGCAAAAAAAACTCTGCCTAGACCATTTAGAGGTATATCATGGGTTTGTATATATAGCTGGTGATGATCTGTTAACAGATGCTTATTAAACTTCATCCATTTTAAGTATGGCCATATTTCTTGTCCATCGGAGTTTAAGAACTGAGTAGTTATGGAAGACTGCTTCTACTCAATACTGCAAATAGTCTGATTTCATGTGGTAAGAAATGTATACAGAAGATAATAAACTGGGGGGAGGAAGGGGGAAACTGAGTTGTTTTGCTTGCACCTCTTTGATTATCTAGAATCTCAAGAGCTGATTTTCTAGTCTCATTTATCACACAGTGACAGTGTGTTCCTATGTGGAATTTACATCTTATGGTTATTTCTTTTAATCTGTGTCAAATTTACAGAAGAAAGGTAGAGGTTTCAAAGAATATCTTACGTGGAGAATATCTTACATGAAGAATAAGAAGAAGGAATTCTAGGAGTACTCAGGGCAGAAAGGAAAGGCCAAGGAGAGTGATCTGAGCAGGCAGCATGACTTTAGTAAGGGCAAATTGTGCCTGACCAATTGAGTGGCCTTCTGTGATGGAATGACAGCAATGGTTGATACGGAAAGACCGACAGATGCCATCTACCTAGACTTCTGTAAGGCTTTTGTTGTGGCCCCACATGGATATACTTATCTCCAAACTGTAGAGACATGGATTTAATGGGTGAAAGATTGGATGGATGGATGGATGGATGGATGGATGGATGGATGGAGCCAAAGAGTTGTGGTCAGTGGCTCTACATTCAGGTGGAAACTGGTGATGAGTGAAATCTCAGGGCTCTGTCTCAGTACTGTTGTTCAATGTCTTCATCAGTGACACAGTGAGATTGAGTGCAGCCCCAGCAAGTTTGCAGATGACACAAAGCTGAGCAGTGCAGTTGACACAACTGAACAATGGGATGCCATCCAGAGGGACCTTGACAAACTTGAGGGGTGGGCCCATGAGAACCTCATGAGGTTCAGCAAGGCCAAGTGCAAGGTGGTGCACCTGGGTCAGGGCAATTCCAGACATAAGTACAGACTGGGAGAAGAGGTTATTGAGAGCAGTGCTGTGGAGAAGGACTTGGGGGTTCTTGCAGATGGAGAGCTGGGTATGAGCCAACAGTGTGTGCTTGCAGTCCTGGACTGCATCAAAAACAGTATGACCAGTAGATCAAGGGAAGTCATTCTGTCCCTCTGCCCTTTTGATACCTGACCTGGTGCATCCAGCTCTGAGGTTATCAGCATCAGAAAGATGGAGGGCCACAAAGGGGATCTGAGGGATGGAGCACCTCTCCTACAAAGACCAGCTGAGAGAGTTGGGGCAATTCAGTCTGGGGAAGGGAAGGCTCTGGGAACACCTCATTGCAGCTCTCCAGTGGCCTCTGTGTTCAAGGCCAGGTAGTATGGGGGCCTGATCTAACGAATGGCACCCTAGCCCATTGCAGTGATTGGAACTAGGTGATGTTTAAGATCCCTTCCAGCCCTAACGATTTTATGATTCTGTGATCTTGTGGATTTTTAATAAAACGCAATGTTTATTGTTCAAGTTGAGTATGGAAAAGGCAGTTCAGTGGATACGAAGTAAAAGAGAAGAATCCCCTTTTGTAGAAAAGGTTAGTACATATGAAAAAAGTACTAGTTAAACTCCACTGAGTAACTGATGTAGTCTTATAGAAAACTTGTCTTACGCTTGTTAGTTGGCTGAACCTTATTGTTTCTGAATTACAGGATGGTTTACAAGATAAAGACTTTTCTAGAAACCCTTTACATTTTATTGTTCTTTGTACTTCTGAACTGATTTTTGCTTAAATTGGCTTGACTGTAGGGCTCTTCCAATTCAATTTGAAGTTGAGGCAGAGGCAAGTAAAAAAGTATTGGGTTTTAGTGTGGTTACAGTAAATTAGTTCTCTATAAATGCCTTTAGGTTGCTTCTTGCTTTATCTGGAAGAGATGAAGGTTTCTCAGAATGAGTTGCTTTTTTACAGGCTTTGCTATTAGAAATTTCTTTGAAAAATGAAGGATCTGGTAGAGACATGGATATTTACTGTTCAGTAGAATTTAATTCTTGTTCTCTAAATTATTTAAAAAATAATTAAGGGTTATAAGTTAAGCAGTATGTGCAAACTTGCAGTTACTCTTTACCTCAGTTTATCTGAAAGATATATAAAAATGCTTGGTTACTTTTATTCTTCGTATCTCTCTTCCACCCTGCGAGTGGATTTCCTCTCTCTTTTGTCCATCTCACTTCACTCTTCTCAGGCAGGTATTTTTTTGGCACTTTTGCCCTCCTTACTGGCTTGCTCTCCCCATCATTAGAGGGAGAAAGCTGGTTTTTTTGAAATCAACAATTGATAGGTTTACCTCTGCCCTACTCTGAGCACCTGTGTAGCAGCTGCAGAAGAAAGAGTCTGGAGCTGGCTTCTCTGAGGAAAAGGGGCCTGTTGAGTTTTGAAAAGAAGGACACCTCTCTGATGATGCGTCTGGTCTTTGCTGCTGCTTAGCCCCATGGATACCATTTATCCCAAATGGATTTTACAGATTTACATGTTCTGGCCAGATATCTCTCGGCCTTATTCGGTTTTGGATTACAATGAGAGCAGTTTGGAATAGCCTTTGCTGGGATGTTTGTCCTTTTGGCAGTGTATTGTAATAAGTGTCTTCTCATAATCACCTTCACTGGTTTGAGGCAGCTAAGAGAATATGGCACAACAGAAAGAAATGATTTTCATGTTAGCAACAGGAATTTGAAGGAATGGAACATATAGAAAAGACATATTAGTGAAAAACAAACCTCTAGGTTAAGCATCTTCTTACTTTTAAAAAAGTTGCATTGGGAGTATAGTTAACAAGTATGTGTTCCTTCTGAATTCTCATGTGAGATTCAAGTACCCTCAAAATGAGGAGAGTTGCAAGGTATCCTTCATCTCTGTTTTTAACTCACTCATTTGTACTCTGTCACTTCCGTATTTTTGGGACTTTTCCTCTTAATGGAAGAGGAAGGTGGAGCAATTCATTGCTCTTACCATGAATTCAAGGAGTCCATGGGAATCCAAGGGAAGGTGATCCCATTTTGAAAACTGTCATTGATTTAAAACCAACAAACAAAAATCCCAAACAAAAAAAAGGCAACCCCTCACCCTGCCCTGCCCCACCCCCAACAACCTAACTAAGTCCCATCCAGGATTTTGTCCTAAATGTTTATTTTCAGTGGAACTCATTTAATTTCTTATTGTGCATAATCACTGAGAATTGTTTTCTATCTCAAGGTCATTTCATTTTTGGCTGCAGTGTTGCACAAAAAGGGAACCCATGAGGATATTGAAAACAATATGCCAGCATTTCTACTGAGGACAATGAAAAAGGGCTCAAATTGTAACCCCAAGAAGGTACAACTTTTCATGAAACAAGCTTAAGGATTTTGGTAAAATGCGATACTTGGATTTTTTTGTGTATTTATTTGCTGTAGGAGTTTATGTACATCAATTTTTAAAATTCAGGTACTGAAGTAGATTAGGGGTTTGTGCCTTTCCTAGTAGTGTTACAGAAGCTTTCATTTTTTCAAACTGTCACAGTGCACTAGCTGTTATTGTATAGGCTGTTACTACTGCTAATGTACACTGAAACAAAACATTTTGAAATACGTGGATTAGACTTGTGGCTAGAATATTTTGAAAAGCCTATGCCAGTGTGTAGAAATTTAGTGTTGTGTGATTTTATTTTTAAAGTTAAAAAAGTGTGTATATCCACGATAATAGGATATTTAATTAAGACAGTAATATGATAGTTAATTAAGACAAATGTGGATAGCTGGAAAAGCTAATAGTCTTGTGATCTTCTGTATTTTCTTGATTGGAAGTCTGATTGATGATCTAAGCAATCCAATACAGCAACAGCAAATAAAAGATACATGTAAAAGTTATATGTGAATAAGATAAATCTCAAGATCATTGTCATTTTACCCATCACAGAAACTATGTGATTTCTGTTTTATTCTTGTTTTGTTGGAATAGTTATTGAATTTAACTGGCATAATGGGTCATATAACTGTAGCTCTGTGAAAATGGATACATGTTCCTCAGGAAATACTGCTAGAGAGAAAGAGTTAAAGGGTTAACACTTCATATGCAAAGAAACAGCAGTATTTCTGACTGGCAGTAAAAGAATGTCACTTTGAGGATATTTAATATTGAAACAGTTCACAGGATGGATCCCACCCATCCTTGTTTTGAAGACCTGAGTTGTGAAGGCCCTGGTTTGAATTCAGTGTTGCCCCTACTTTTACTATAAAGCTGGATTAAAATCTTTACTTCTACCTCACTGATTTTATTTTTCTATGATACTAATTCAATTGTATGAAGCGTCTTAAGTTTTTAAACCCTTTTCAGATCTTTCTGTTTTGAAGTCATATGATGGCTAGACTTGAGGATTGGAGAAAACTGCTTACCTTCTTCATTCTTTTGTTTTCTCCATCTGTAAAACACTTTATGGTATACAGATGCTGTAACAAAGCAAAATGATAGTGTTTCACATCTTACTGCAGTTGTTAGAATATAATTTGAATAAGTAGCACTATTTAATATTGAATTTTAGTACTAAAGTATTTTTCTTCCATACTATTTATGTATTCAGAATAAACTGATTACTTTTGAATTTGTATTAACTATTCAAATATTTTCTATACCATACTTTGAAGTTACAGAATTAAACAGTTCAAACTGTTCAAACCAGTAAAATAAATCTCAAGATTTTGACTTTCTTTATTGAGAAAGTGCTATGTTGTTTCTCAAGTAATACTGTAATATATATTTATTTTCAGGCTTTCCTCATAGTGGCCCCTCTTTCAGTGCTATACAACTGGAAAGATGAGTTAGACACGTGGGGATACTTTAAGGTCGCTGTCTTACATGGCAGTAAAAAAGACGATGACATGAGTCGCATCAAGCAAGGGAAGTATGAAATTGCTCTTACAACATATGAGATACTTCGCTTGTATTTGGATGAATTTAACAGGTAATGGTTTTAATGTGCTTTTTTACATACGGAATTTTAACTATCTACTTGTTCATTGTTCTTTGCAAGTACTTTTTCTGTGTAATATATTTACTCTTAAATTCCAGTGAGTCACTGTGCTGAAGAGAAGAATCTCATTTGTTTGTCAAGTTTAGTCCATACTATCTTTGTAGTGGGATACTTGGTTGCAGTAGGCATTTGATTAGTTTCCGTAAAGCTAGTCTTTTCTGTTAGCCCGTATATGGCACCTTCTTTGAAAGTTGCAGGAATTGCCTGTCTGAAAACTGCTAACTGGGAGATACTTCTTTCTTTCAGTGCAGTGTAAGGAGACCAAAGGCCTGAAATTTTTAGCAAATGTTCAAAAAGGTATCTTCCTTGTTATTTGCACTTTCACTAACTTGATGAAATTCTTGAGTCCTAAATACTTCACGATTTAAAACCACACATTTTTCATCCAAACATAAAGATTCTTTTATTATCTTGGAAATAAAGTACAAATTGTGTCAATGGCTAGTAGTAGCAGCCTGCCCTAAGCAGCTGAATCTGGGGAATCTTATCTTTTCAGGTGTTGGGAAAGGTTCAAGCCCCAGAGAATGCCCTAGTCATCTGGACAGCCATCACCTAAAACAATCAGATCTTCATTTCTGTGCTCAGGTCTGCGAAATGCAGGTAGAAGAGTAAAGTAGTTTTGTCAGCAGTACCCTGACTCTGTGTTTTCTTTCTGAGGGACTCTTCAGGCTTGATCATAGAGTAGACAGTGGTTAGGAAATAGGTGCATATGCAGAGGTGATCTGATGTGTGACTGCTTGCAAGTACTTCACTTCAGCATGAAGATTTACCAAACATGTTCTGCAGAACGTGTGATTGAATGGGCTTATAATCTTCAGACTTCTCCACGGACACCCCCTTGTCGTGGGGGAGAAGCTTGTGTACCTTTATGAGGTTGTGAGCTATACTGGCAGTGGTTTATGCCTCTGGTAGGGTCTCCCATGCTGGTCAGGTCTCAACTGAAGGCTCAGACAAAGTGTGTCTTCGGGCAGGATGGGCTCATCAGCTGCCCGGCAACCATCCTAGGAGAAGGACAACTCTAACTCCAAACCCGAGCAGATAGAGCTCGTTTAGCCCTGTAAGGCCATCCATCTAAGAGAAGGATACTCTAACCAAACCTACATCCTGAGGACCTTGCTGTCACCATCCAAGCTTGCTAGGCCCTGGCAGATGAACCTCAGGAGTAAAGGGTGGGGCCAGTTCTGTGCACGCTGTGCCTCATCTAAAAAATCCACTGCATAGGCTTGAGGGATTCACCCACTTATCGAAGGGGTGAATCACCCACTCCCAAATCTTCGTTTGCGAAGTCTAGCCATGATGATGATGAATCTTCAGACAAGAAGTTATGTGTCTTGCTTAGCTGCACGATTGGCCGCTAAAAGGGCTCTTAAAAAATTAGCTCTCACTAATAAGAATATATATACTCAGTTATGCATGTAAATCGACATAATGAGAGATTATGTAGAAGGAGCTACCATATGGACATCTGTTAGGCTCCTTACAGAAACTTCAATTTTTAGCATATTTTAGGAATGTATGGAACTCTGATATGAATGAATGTATTCTGTGGGTATCAAAAATTTCACAACATCAGCCTTCAGATTAGTGAATACAGCCTTCTCAGGGTAGAGGCTTTCTACTAAACATGTCTGCTTCAACTTTTTATAGCTTGAAGTATCATAAAACTGGATATTGTGCTCTGAAATAGTCATTCACATATATAAAGTGAACTCATAATCCATTTCGAGAGACTTGACTTAAGTTAGTATGACTGTATATATGTCATTCTACCCTTAAGTTTTGTGCGTGAACTGGCTGCAAAATATTTGTTAGTCACTGCTTCCAGATATACTCCTTCTAGTCACAATCACAGGATATTAAAATCTCTCTGCCATATTGGTATTATATAGAATGAATATCATTCTTCTTGAATGACACTTTCTTGTTGAAAATCATGCAGACTGGAATGTTTTCAGCTCACTGCTAGTTGCACTAGATAGTTTTTGCTGGGAAGATGAAGCATACCTATATTAAGCATGTTTCAATAGTTTAGAGACTTTTTTTAGTTTTTGTAAATCATAATTATGAATGGAGTTAGTGTTGGTGAGATGTGCTGGATTCATTGCTCCAGGGACTGAAAGCTGCTTTCTTCACAAAAAGCATTTGACATGGTTATCAGTAGTTTATTTATATGGCTGTGTAGTTCAGCTGTTATATTCTGCCATGTTCAGCTACGGCAATGAGATTTACTGAATGAACAGAATATAAAGAAACTGAGTATATATACAATGTAAAACAGGAAAGTCAAAAAGTAAGTGTGTTATAACAATCACAGCCACTTGTGTAGCTGACTTCACTTTTCTTATGTATGTGGGACGATAGGATAAGTAATGCCAGTTATTAAAATGTTTTTTTGATCTACAGTGTAGAATGGTCTGCTGTTATCGTGGATGAAGCACATAGAATCAAGAATCCAAAGGCTCAAATAACTCAAACCATGAAGTCATTAAAATGCAATGTTCGCATAGGTCTTACTGGAACCATTCTTCAAAACAATATGAAGGAACTTTGGTGTGTTATGGACTGGTAAGTAAATTATATTTTTTATGGTTAAATACCTCTGTATGTTAACCATGCACTGGGACTGGGGTAGAACTGAATGATGTGAGCCCATCTGTGTCATAAAAGCAAAAAAAGCAAGCTCCATCTCAAAACCCCTGTTGTTTTGTGAGAATGTAACTATGTTTTTTTAATGCATTTGTGAAGGTGAGCTTCTGGTATAAATTTGGCAGTTTTTTAATACATTTGTAGCTCCTTACAGCTGCCTTCTTGAGGAAATTTGGGAAGCAGTTAAAATGATTCTTCCCCCACTGTCCCATATTTACCTTTTTTTTTTTTTTCTATGGACATTTTTTATTTCTTCTGTCCTTTGCTAAGCAAACAGGGAATCATTACACAACCTTGACCACCATTATGCCTTTGCTCTCCAATGTTTGTGGGTCATTCTGACTTAACTGGAGAATGAAAGCAATATTTTGCAGTTTTTCAAAATGCACAACTGCTCATATTTTCAAAGCAGCAGTCTTGTCCAGAAAACCTTTTAATGGAGAAGAAGTGCAACCAAGTGTAAATAAAAATCTGAACATAAAAGACTTACTGGAAATGCTTTGTGGAGGAGGAACAAAGCAAACATACTTCAAATATAAGGATACAGAACAGAACAGAAATAGGAGGAAAAACACTTCAAGCTTAGATGTGCTACTGGTCCACTGAAACTATGTTGATGTTTTTAGTAGATTGTTCCAATACGTTATACTGCCAATGATTATTAAAATTTTTTATTATTGGGTTTCTCAGGATTTTATTTTATGAATTGTAGTACCTGCATAATCTGATTTAATAAAAACAGTAAAATTTGAAAACATGACTGATTAGCTTCCAGATTAGCCTCCTGATGGTAGCAGCCTTGTAGTTTAGAGTTTGAGTGCTTGTGTCTTTTGTTGGTTGTGACTTCTGGAGAGTGCAAAACTTTTTCTGAGGGAGTATCTCTTAGCATTTGAGAGTCACAGAAAGCAAATGAAAACTTACATGTCTGAAAGTACTATGTTTCTACTTGTACATACAATTTTTAGTGATTTCTCCAGTAATTGTTAATTTAAGATCTCTTGCAGTTAGCCAGAAAACAAAATTACAGTATGCTTTGAATCACTGAATCAATCCCCCACCTCCTTTTGTTTTTTAATAGGGCTGTACCAGGGCTTTTAGGTAACAGAGTAGATTTCAAGAAGAAATTTTCTGATCCAGTGGAGCATGGGCAGAGGCACACTGCAACTAAAAGAGAGCTAGCAACAGGTCGTAAGGCCATGGTGAAGCTAGCAAGAAAAATGTCTGGCTGGTTTCTGAGACGTACCAAAGCGCTTATCAGTGATCAATTGCCTAAAAAGGAAGACCGAGTAAGAGTGCCTTAACATTTCAAGTATAATACCAATGAATGTATCTCTTCTCTTTTATTTTCTTGTTGTATTTACTCTCTTTCATTATGTCTGTACTAGTTTATGGTTTTCTCTTCATCTTATGAACTTAAGAAGAATCCATAGCCTTGGAAAAAATGCACTTGGCATGTTCTGCTTTGTTCGCATAATTACTATGATTGCATTTTGATATGGAGTTAATCAAGCCTGAAAATGCTAAGCTAGTCTTCTGACTAGTGATCTTTACATCTGTTTTATGTGTGTTTTCGTACTTCCCTCTGCAAACCCTAATCAATGTATGTAATTTTTAAATTTTACGTAGAACTTCTGCATTTGCAGCTTGACACTTTGTGTATGGAACAGGATGCTTTTAAATCCCTCAGTTTTGGTCCCTAAATAAAAGCCTCAGAAATAAAGCTGATTCTATGATAAGTCTGTAATCCTGTTCATCTGGTGCAATTGTAAATCCTATATGAAGTGATAATGCCTCATTAATATAACTGAGTTCTCATAAATAATTTCTTCTAAACAGACAAATGCATAAATTTACAGCTGGTTTTGTTTTCAAAATTTGGTATTTATTCTTCATTCTTAGTTTATAATAATGTCATCTAAGCTGTCGTCTGAAGGAAAGATTAATACAAACATTGATCAGTCACTTTTCTGAATCTAGCAGGTTTTATTCTTTTTATTATCTTGTTGATGTGAGTATATGTTCAAATTACTGCTGTGTTTTTACAGCTCAGCATGATGCTGCTGCTGTGTGGGTAGAACAGGGTAAGGAATGATCTTGGGATTTCTGTCTCCTGCTGCTTTAGACTAAAGATGTCATGGAGGTGCTGCCCATGGTCTCTAAGAAGAGAGATCAGAGTTGTGGCCATATCACTGTGTAGATACTTGCTTTCTTGTTTCTTATTCTGCTTTGTCCTGCTTGTGTAGTGTCCTCTGATAGCTAAGTGCCTTAAAACGGGGAAAGAAAGGGCTAATTATGCACCTTGAATAATGGAGGGGAATCTTTATTTAAAATTATATCTTTATTTCTCTCGCTTTTCCTTCATCCTCCTATTGCTCTGTGAAAGCCATACTGAAAGGCTTTGCAAAACCGAACAGTAGGTTCTTGTAACTTGACATTTGATACTATTTGTAGAATTTTGTGATGAGATTAAATAAGTATACATACTTTTTGGCTTCAATTCCATGTTCTTTTGGTATCTAGAGCTACATGTTTTTCATTTGGTGGTAGAATAATTTCCTGTAACTGTTTGAGCAAGTACAATGTTTATTTCTACTTTATTTTCAGTGATCTATAATTTGTGGTTTTTGATGCAGTACTTTTTCGCTTTTCATTGTATGTTGCACTTAATATGTGTTTCTTTGGTTTTCTCTTTGGTAGATCGTGTATTGTTCCCTGACGGAGTTCCAGAGAGCCGTGTACCAGGCTGTGCTAGAGACAGATGATGTAACCTTAGTGTTACGAGCTGGAGAGCCCTGTAGCTGCAACAGTGGCCGGAAAAGGCAGAACTGTTGTTACAAAGTAAGAACTTGCAATCCCTGGATTTTAGGTCACGGTCTTCAGGCATTCTTAAGGGACTCTTCTCATGAAGAGCTGATTGAAATGTCTGCGTGGTTGTAGGCCATCTATATGGGAAATCACAAGTGGAAATATGGGTGGCTGCATCACAAGTATGATGAAGTTAGGCACCTTGGGATTACTGCAAAACTTCATTGCTTGCCTTGAGCAGGTGGTTGTTATTTATGCAGTAAATTCTGGATCTGTTATTTTAATAAGTGCACCTGTGATACAGTTGATATTGGCCGGGCTACTGCACTGGGATCTTCCATATGTGTCGGGCGTGCTTCTCCCATATGTCTCAGGCAGTCTGCAGAAGCTGCAACAGGAGAGCATCCTGAACTCAGCAGGTTGTCTGGACTTTGCTTGTGTTCTAACTGCAGTTAGATTATGTCTTTCTGTGCCATTAAACATCAACTTTGTTTTGCTTCAGCAAAAGGAGAATCATAACAGCAGCCACAGAGCACAAGCTGAACTTTCTTCTCACATAGCAGCTTTGCAGATTCCTTCAGTCTTCTCTGGACTTCATTAACTCAGTCTAGCTTTGTATTTGCTTTACGCACATGACTCAGTAGGATCAGATTAAGCACATCTTGTAAACATTTAGAAGCTATTTCTCATACTTGCATCTCTGTTTTCTTTTTAGCCTGTTTTGTTTCTTTGTAGTGTTTTGGGTTTTTTTTCCAAATGATGTTTTATTCAGTCTTCTGCGTCTTTCTTTATGAACAGTCTCCCTATAAGTCTGTTTAATATTCTATGGGTACAAGTGGTCTTTGCAGGCTTTTGTTTCTTGCGATGTTTTGTAGAAAAAAGAAAATGCTGTTGAACCTGATTCATAAAGGGCATTACGCCTGTGGGTAGTTAAGTGGTCTTATGGACTGTTTTATTCCAAAGTTAACCATGAAATTTAGTAACTTGAGAAGGAAAAGAAAACAAATATTGATTAAAATCAGCCAATCATAAATGGAAAAGCAGCTGATGTGGTAGCTGCTTCTGCATTGTAAATGAATATTTGAAACTTGAATTATGCTACTTGAGGAGTTTAAAACTTTTTACATTTTTGCTGTAGAGAAAACTGAAGTTAGCAGTTGTAGGATAAGAAGTCGTTCCGACAGTGCTGGTTTGATTTACATTTAAATCAGTTGTAAAGTTATTGTCTTTGTTTACTGAGCAGTTCTTGGTGTGATATATACAGAAATTGCTATCTGAAATGTTTAGCAATCTATGAACATAACCGTAGGGTATTTTTTGTTTGAGTAGATGTTTCTATTAATGGAATCACAAAGCTGAGGGAAAAAATGAGCTTGCTTCATTTTTATTAGAAATATAGTACACATCTCTTTAGGATCAATTATAGTAGTACTACTATATAGTAGAACTGTAATACTACTTAGAACTGTTAATGCATTAAACCTGATAAGAATAGCATTTATTTTAGATTATTGCTTATTTTAAGGAGTATTTGTTTGCATAAACTGTATTTTTTTTGTAGGAAAATGCACATGGTGAAACAATTAAGTCTTTGCGCTTCAGTTACTTAACAATCCTACGGAAGGTTGCAAATCATGCTGCACTGCTGCAGACAGACAACTCTAGCATGCAGCAGGTTCGTTTCAGAGGTATTTAAAAAAATGGACTTGTGGAAAATGGGATGAAAACTCTTGAAAGAAAGAGGCTTAAGTCTTAACTAACTGCAGTTAAGATATTTTGCAAAATTCCTTTTCCATTCAGTAGTTCAGAATGCAGACCATATAAAGATGTTATATAAAATAGCATGTTCATTTAGTTGATGCATAACTGAAAATAAGCGGTATAGAAACATTGGAGAGATTTAGGAGAGAGAGTAATTCTTAGTGATTTCTAATAGTGCTATTTCCTGTTACAGTTATGAGGAATGCTTATAAGAGGAATGTCTTTGCATAAGTAAGTAAATAATTAGAACATGTTGTTTTCTCTAGTACTTTATATTAAGAGCTGATTTTGTTTATATTACAAGAAACATAATTTAGAAGAAAATGCTCAGTGAAAGATTACCATCAATTTATCTTGTTTATGTGGCAAATCACCTACAAGACACACAAGCAGAGTTTTTAGAAATGCTTATATATGATCCTTAAAATCCAGGAAGGAGCAAGGGAATTTAGGAGATTACCACTTCCTCTCAGAAACTACCGAGGAAGGGAAATTAGAGAATCCCAGCTAATTTTGCAAGGTAGTTCCATTAAATCAGTTTTGCTTTTTGGGAAGTACTGCTTTTATTATCCAGGGGCTTATATGGAGTATATACCCAAATGTTTTCAGTGGGCTTTTTTCTGTATGTCATATGTACAGGGTTTTTTGTAATACCATTTGAGGTTTAAATAACCTCTGAAATAATATGAATATTTTCGACTTACTGTCTTTGACACCTTGCATAATTAACTTTGCCAGAATCCACTGAAGAAACGGATATGTTGTAGTGTTTCTTACTTTTAGTGTTAAATTTCTTAAGATGTGTTAGGAGAGATGTGATCTTTTTATTCTCTCTGGCAGAGTGGGCTTAAAATGTGAGTTAATGTTCAAGTTCAGACCTAAATTCTAGCAGTGAAACTTTGTGTGGTGCTTGAACCGTTTAAGTACCCTTCCCATACAGTTTTTTGTTGTATCAGTGGAGCAATTCATAATTCCCATATTGGCTTGTTATGCCAGTGGGTCAAGAGAAATTCTAGTACAAAACTGCTGGGTATTGCAAACTTCCAGGCAACAGAATTTTTTGAGACTGACAATTTTGGCTTGTCCTGTTGCAGCTTTTGACCAGGAGAAGATATTTTGAGCATCTCTTACTCTAGCAGCTACCATCTATGATTTCATATTAAGAATGTCTTTTGTTTTTAAATGAAGCAAAGCAAAACACACAGGGGGTGTTTTATCCAGCAGTTTTGTAGTGAACTGAATAGAAAACCACTTAACTGCTTGAGATGCTTTGGCAATCACATTTCAACCCGTTTAATTCCCTGTATGCCTTGCTAGTATCCCGATATAGCTCTAATTTTTAACACCTTTTCAATCTTTCTGTTTTTCTTCCAGGAAGCACATATCAAACGAATTTGCAGCCAGGTATTTTCCAGTTTCCCAGATTTTGTTCAGTTAAGCAAAGACGCAGCCTTTGAAACAATTTCAGATCCAAAATACAGTGGAAAAATGAAGGTAAACCTGTTCTATAGAAGAAAAATAAATACTATTAATAATAATAGATCTGCTGTTATAGTATATGGATAAAAGAAAATGTGCCCCTAATAGTTGTGGGATTTTTAATCATTGTGTTTATATTTGGTCATACCACAGCAGGTATCACCTGTCATGAATCAGGGTGCATCTGGGCAAAGACTGGATAAGAGTGATCTGTGATGCTGAGATGCTCTGGGATGTTAGCTTCATGTTTAATGGTAGGCATTGAAATGATGCTTACAGTCAGCAGAATTGTTGTTTCATGAAACCATGGACTCCAGTGGCAGTCAGAAATATTTGGGAAAGAAAAGAGAGCAAAACAAAGTCATTACAGGCTTAATGATTTGTGCACACCTTGAATATTGTGTATACTTCCAGTCTTTCCTCTCAAAAAGCATGTGTTGGACCTTGAAAAGCTTCACAGCAAGATTCAAGAAGAGCTGTAAAGATGATTAGTAATAGTGGGTCAGTGGCAGCCAGTAAGCTGAGACTCTTCAGCCTTGAAAGAATGTCTTAGGATGAGTGTAAGAGGGACCTACAAAATCATAAGTAGCATGGAGCTGGTGAAGATGTACCAAATGCTTACTGATTTTTTGGACCCTTTGGACATAAAATGAAAATAACAGAAGTTATGCTTAAGATAACAAAAATAAATGTGTCAAGTATGAATCTGTAAAACTCCTTACCTTGGATACTGTCGTTCTCTGATTTCAGAGAGGAACAAAAAATATTTAGTGATATCTATTGCAGCTGAAAAAGAGGTCTAAGATAGCTAGTTAAAAGGAAAAACATGCTAGTTTTAGGAGTGTTCCTGAGTTGAGAGTAACTGAGGGGTTAGAAGTGATGCAGGATTTTTGCTTTCTATAAGCCTGGATATTTACAGTTCCTAGTTAGGGCTGGTGGCAGTGGGAGGATCACATTGTTGTAACAGTAATGGTACTTCATTGATTTCCTGTTATGGGAGCAACATTTTTCTCTACTGTTGTTACATATGTGTGAGATACCTTGATATTAACTATGTTATAAACACTTAATTATCTCATGAAAGAGAATTTAGTTGTTAAATTAGCTACCAGCAAATATTTAATACAAAGTCCATCATCTTCAGTAGTGCTTATGAAGCAATTTTGTTACTGGTTATTTTCCCATGCTATATTTATGTTATTATTTTGTATTTATATGATTATTTTATTTTCTTATGGCTTTCCTCTGGAAAAGCTGGCCTGGACAGGTGCACTGTTGGTTGGGTTAAAAACTGACTGGATGGCCAGGCCCAGAGAGTGGTGGTGAATGGAGCTACATCCAGTTAGTGTCTGGCCACTCGTGGTGTTCCCCACGAATCAGTGTTGGATCCAGTCTTGTTTAATATCTTTATTGATCTGGATGAGGGGATTGAAGTCTCCCTCAGGAAGTTTTCAGACTTTAGTTGGGAGGGAATGTTGATGTGCTGGAGAGTAGGAGGATGTGCAGGAGAGGGACTTGGGACAGGCTGGATCCGTGGGCCTAGACCAAGGGTACAAGGTTCAACAAGACCAAGTGCTAGATTCTACACTTTGGCCACAACAACCTTATGGAGCAGTACAGGCTTGGGGAAGAGAAGCTGGAAAGGTGCTGGTCATAAGAGGATTTGGGAGTGCTCATCAACAGCAGCTGAACATGAGCAAGCAGTGTGCCCAGGTGGCCAAGAAGGCCAATGGCATCCTGGCTTGTATCAGAAACAGTATGCCCAGCCGGACCTGGAAGGCGATTCTTCTCCTGTGGATGGCACTGATGAGGCCACACTGTGAATCCTGTGTTCAGTTCTGTGCCCATCATGACAAGAAAGACACTGAGATGCTGGAGTGTGTCCAGAGGGACCTGGAGAAGCTTGAGAAGTGGGCCAGTGGAAATCTCATGGCATTTAACAAGGCCTAGTGCAAGGTGCTGCACCTGGGTTGGGGCAAACCCTGGTGTTGGTGAAAGCTGGAGGATGAACAGATCAAGAGCAGCCCTGCCAAGAAGGACATCGGGGTGTTGGTGGATGAGAGGCTGGACATGAACCAGCAATGTGCACTAGCCACAGCACAGAAAGACTAACATGGCTGCATCAAAGGAGGTGTGGCAAATAAGTCAGGAAAGGTGATTCTCTCCTTCTCCACTCTCTGTCTACTATGTTCATCTTTACATCACAAAAAGTGCATGAACCTGTTGGAGCAAATCCAGAGGAGAGCCATGAAGATAATTAGAGGATGGAGCAGCTGTCCTGTGAGGAAAGGCTGAGTGAGTTGAGAGTGCTCAGCCTGGAGAAGCAAAGGCTCAGGGATGACCTTATTGCCACATTTCTGTACCTAAGGTAGCTGGAGGGAGACTTTCTACAGTGATAGGGAAAGGGATAATGGCTTCAAACTGGGAGAGAGTAGTTTAGATTAGGTAATAGAAATTTTTTACTCCAGGAGTGGTGAGGTACTGAAACAGGTTTCCCAGACAAACTGTGAATATCCCATCCCTGGAGGTATTCAAGGCCAGGCTGGATGGGACCCTGAGTCTAGCAGGTGGCATCCTTGCCTATGACTGTGGTGTTCAAAACTAGGTGATCTTTAAGGTCCCTTCCAACTCAAACCATTCTATGATTCTATGATCTCTGTACCTGGAAGGAAAAGTTTTATGTAGTGGGCTGTGTAGCCATCACTAAAAAATAAACTGAGTTTTAGTCCATTAACTTTGACTTCAAAATAATTATGATGCCAAAAACTTCATACACTCCTGGTATGGTGAGTTCCATTTTAAAATGGAAACTGTTTGTCATGGTTTGGGGTTTTATACTGTGGAAACAAAGTCATTCAAGAAGTGTTTAATTTATGAAGTCCTCTTACCATAAGAAAGTAGTCACAAGAGGGTCAACACGTGAGAACTTGAAAACTACTTGATCAATTTTTAACATGTTTATTTGGAAATAATGGAGACAAATGATAGTAAAATGCTTTTAAATAACCTTGTCACACTGTAGTACTTTACATTTTCTACTTCATAAATTAATTCTGGAAACTGAAATTATTTTGTAACTTTCATCTGGTAATGTAGACTGAATAGGTATTAGTCTTTTAAAGTAAAGTTTATTACAGACAACACAGAAATTGTGGTAAAAGTGATTATTCTTTTTTAAATGATCATAGTTGCAAAAGAAAAGTTTGTGACATTTTTTAAAGATTTATTCAGAGAAAGGTTGGTATTTTTAAATTAAGTTTATTAGCTAAGTTGCTGTAACTGTTTTGCGGAGTTTGAAAAGGTTAATCTATCTGCTTAAAGTATCTGTTATTCTCCTGCCAAGCCAAGATAGAACATACCGGGAAACTTAGATTTTTCTTTTATGGGATGTAAGTTATTACCACCAGTAAAACTAGAATGGCAAGTGTGAGAGAGTGGCCTGTATGTTTGTCCTACCTTGTGCTGTGGCTGCAGTCACCTCTCTGTGTTCTGAAAACTGTACTATTTTATAACATGCTACCCCAGATTTTCTCTTCTAAATTCATTATTATAACAAGAGCCTGGAAAAACCAGTCCCCACATTCCAAATGTACAATGTGTATAAACAGTGATGGTATACCTAATATGATAAAATGAGGATTCTAATGTGTCTTTGTTACAGTGGGAGGTGGGTAATACACAGTGATATATCTGAGTGAGCTTCTACTTTTTTGGGGGAAATTAGCCCCTCATTTTCAGTCATACTGCAGAACATAGAGTTTTTAGACTTTACTTATACTTTGTATTTCAAGAGCATTTTCATGCTTAGATTTTAGAATAAAAATAGTTTAGTATCTGAGAACGGAATGAAAGGAGTGTCCTGCATTGTTTGGAAACCATTTTTCTATCGTGATGTAAGACAGTGGGAACCTGCAAGGTGTATGGACAAGTGGTTTATTGTTTTAGAAACACAAAGGTTGCAGATTGCCCACACAAATATTTGGAGCTGCTTGCAAAAGAAGATGAATGAGCCTAGCTTTACAAGCCTGTGGTATTTCTCCTTACTATCTGTCTGATTTTTTTCTACAGTTGTGTTAAAATTCTAGCTCAGAGATCTAAGTGCAAAGGGCTATTAAATGTCTCAGCATGTGAAATAGCTTTTTTAATTTTTATTAAACAGAACATATTATATTTCCACAGACATCACTTGTGAAGTTTTGGACTACTGTTCATAATACAAATCTCTGAGGAATAACTGTTGGGTTGATTTAATTATTTTAGCTTGGCATATTGTCACTATCTCAGTAGGAAAATAGAAGTCTTTTAGAGCACTTTGAAAATAATGCTAACTTACTCCATTAAATGTAATCCTCACTCAGGCAAGCATGGCTTTGAAGGCTTAAAAATACTGTGGGCTAACTTGAACATCTGTGTATGAGAAAGATATTCTTAAAAATAAGAGGTAAAGTTTCATCACATGCAGACAACTCACAATGTGTAGCAATGGGGAGATGGGTTTAAATTAGTGTGGACTCTTACAAAGACCTCTTACTTTTTCTTGAATATGGCCAAATATTTCTAGTTTGGACTAGCAACATGTAGGATAATACTCTTGTACACAAATGTAGAATTTCATTCTCTTCGATGCTAAAATATTCATTTGTTCTCCCTGTTAGAATTATTCTTTACTCCAGAATACCTAAATATCGAGTGGTGATGAAGTTGATCCATTTTATTTAAGCAAAACTGTGTGATTTGTTTATATCTTCTCCTATAGGAAATTCGTTATTTGACCTATACTTTAATAATAACAATAACCCAGGAGCCAATTCCTTCTGTTTTAAAAGAATGTTACTGTTTTTGTTCTGTTTTTTTCTTAATGTGGCTAAATAAAATGCAAATTTATGTAGTGTAGCTCTTGTTAAATTGTTGTGGATTTTTTTCCTCCGATAAAATAAGTCCTAATTTATATGTTCATGTACAGTAAAATGAGGGGGAAAATCTCTCAATTGTACCTTGTTTTTGCTTGTAACAGACTAACACATGTACTAAGTGATGTTGAGTTACTGGTGTTTGTTCTAGATATTATTCAGAATTGTAAAGTTAATGCAAACATTCATCATTTGGTTGTCACAAATTTGTTAGGCTTTTAGTGAAATCAGTGTTGATTAGCAGTTTATATATTTATCCATGAATAAATACAATTTTTTAAATATTTATTGCCCATTGGGAGAAAAGTACGGTCAATTCTTCTTTTCCCCAATGTGTATGGCTTCTGCACAGTACTCTGGAGCTGTCATTGCCAGATGTGGACATGCTTCTTTTGAAAATAACAGTATCACTATTATATACAAGGCCCTGGATTATTTGCTTCCCCACCAGAAGAACATTGTGTGTGGGCGGATTATTGGCATTTCAAGGTCTGTGCAGAGTCTGGGAAGCTGGATCCTACTGTAAACAGAGCAACAGATGAGAGTGGGAGTGGGGAGGGGCATACATCTCAGTGATTATTTTAAGAAGACAAGTTCCAAGAAGTACTGAACTCAGATGTAGGACAGAAAATTTAAACAGACCTTTGAGTTTTCAGGGTAAATGTGTGCATTTTTTAAATACAAAAACTCACAGTCTGAGCTAGAGTGTGACATAAGTAACTTTTTGTTGCAGTCTATGCACTGACACAGATAGCTTCTGAATTTATCTCTTAGTGGTCTCATGACCTTTTTACAGCAGGATTTCGGTATAGATCACTTAAAAATGCCAAGATCCAGCATCACCATTACCTTTGGCAAGTTTATTGTGTTAGTAGCAATTTTTGTTGTGCTTCTGTTTGGCTTTTTGACTTGTAGATAAAAATCTCTTCATTTGTGTTCTGTGGGTTGTTTACAGGTCCTTCAGCAGCTTTTAAATCACTTCCGAAAAAATAAGGATAAAGTTCTTCTATTCTCCTTTTCAACAAAGGTGAGCTCCATGAGATTTTTATCAATTAACTGCAACAGTAAGTTCTGAAGCATGAAGCACTGAAGTGACACCTGTCAACCACATTTCCTTTCTGCCTATATTGCAGAAAGTGGTTATAAGGACAGTGTGCTGTACTCCAGAAGAATATTGAAACCTTTTGTTATCTCATGATAAAAATGGTGATATGAAAACAAGTATAACACCCTTCTGTCCTCGTCAGAGCTTTTTAAAATTGTCTTGTTACTCTTGGTGTAGGAAGCTGAGTTCAGCTTGTATGTCTTGAGTTAGAGCAGTGTCATAGTACAGTATGACTGCAATATCATAAAACCTTTGTGTTAGCACTGAAAGTTGTTAAACTTCCTGTATTCTGCTGATTTTGACCACCAGCAGCAAGGAAACTTCAATCCTGGGACTTATTACACCAGTTGAACTTAAAACTGTGCTTAATTGGAGCAAGAAATATTAGTACATTCACTTTTAAGGGACTTGGTCCTTGATTTTTCTTGTTAGGGAATTGTTCCTGAAATGGTGCACTCTATAGTATAATTTTCTTTATTTAAATATTTGTAATGATGCATTAAAAAGTATTTAAAAATAATAGTTTGAACAACAATTCTTAAATATTTAGTATTTTTTTTGCTTTAAGAAAGAATGCAAGTTTCATATTTATATGCAGTAGTAAGGTATTCATGTCTTTTAGACTGTGCTTTATTGTGTTCTGTACCAGTCTGAATCCTGGTTGCAGCAGTCTCTTTCACTCCATGGCCCTGTACTCTGTGCTGGCTCCAGTGCTCGTTTACTATGTTTCAAGTAATTGCAACTTGCTAAGATGGGAGGAAGCTGTTTGCTGCCTGCCTGCTTACTGGGTTGAATGAACTGAGTGACAGAGGTGAAACAGGCAGCCAGGGCTGGGGATGGAGTGAGACCACAGCAGACCAGTATTAATCGCCTTGACTGCTATAGAATCACATGTAGAGAAAGTTGTGAATGCTGATATCAAAACGGTGAAGATTTAGTCTCATTGGCAATGTATGGTCGGTTGAAAATGTATTTGATAAATGTGACCTCTGTGATCATGTTTCATTAAAAAAATAGTATTAAGTAATTAATCCCCCCCTTCATTTCTCCACTTAGTTGCTAGATGTGCTGGAACAGTACTGCATGGCATCTGGGCTAGATTACCGAAGACTTGATGGAAATACAAAATCAGAAGATAGGATCAGAATTGTAAGAGAATTCAACAGTGTTCAAGAAATTAACATATGTCTTGTATCTACAATGTAAGAAAATTTAACTTGTAGTTTGTTTTAATCTTTCTTTGGATTACTTTGCATTTTTCTTGATGACATTGTAAGAGATTACTTTTTTGAGTGAGTCAGTTCTTCTCTTGTCTGTTAGTGAGTATAGACTTATTGCTGTCGTCTAAAGCATCTTAGAATATATGGAGACTTCTCCCTTATCCCTCTCCTCTGCTTTATGAGGATTTCTAAGATCTGAAAGAAGTGAGTCTTCTGAATCTCAGTTTCAAATTTGCTATTGCTGTAGGATGGAAGAAACAGTTTTAAACACTTATAACATTATTGTTATATATATATAATTATACATATATTATATATATATTATATATATTATATATATATGTTATATATATCATTATTGACAAAATATTTTCTATTTTAATGTAGAGACACCCATTTCATGTATTGTACTTGGTAGAACTAGCAACTGAATGTGAAATACTATTTTGAACTGAAAAATTATCTCTTTTTGTTAATTTATTAACCACAGTAATTAGCATGTCTTTTTAAAATACTTCAACAAATCCTTGGTTGTCTTTTAAAAATTTATTTACCTATCAGATTTTCTTGTCAGTTTATGATGGATAGTAAATTCTTTTGAAATAGATTAACGTGTTCAACTGAAGTTCTTCATATGACAATGACTATTTCGTTGTTTTATTCTGATTACTTTCATACGTTATCTTGGGTTAAGTTTTTTACTGGGCAAGGAGAGAAAGGGAACATGATAAGTTTTCCTTGTCCTGCCCAAAGGTGAAAGCTTAGAGAAACTTAATGAAACGTTCTGTACTATACAGTCACTTCAGCTGTTCTTTACTGAAAGTGTGTATGTTGGTGTTAGGTAGAAGGATCCATACTATCTCTGTTTAAATGGAAGTCAGACATAATTTTAAAGACGATTGCAAGTGTGTGTCAGAGCAGAGTCATGTACTCTGATGCATATGCATAGAGTTGGGAAGAGATTTCTGGTGTTTGTTATGCACACTGATTTATAATCTCTGTCAACTGTGGAATCTGGATGTCATCCTCTCATAAGACCTTCATGAGTCCCTGCCCCTCATCCCTGAAGGCAGAAGGGAATTACTGCATCTGTAGCATTAGGAAAGGCTAATTTTTGCTTCTATCAGTCTTGCTTAGTTCTATAATCATAGTCTTTTCAGTTCTCTTCTATTAACTCGCATAGAAATAAAAATGAAGGCCAAATAAACAGAGAGAGACTTTTTCCTCTCTGATATGAGAGCTTGTGAATATAGACGTTTCTGAGCCTTCCCAGCCTGCTGATGGTGTGTGAGACAGGAGTCTTGATTCTGTTGGTTTTGGGGTTATTCATCATATGAAGCAAATGAAAGGAAGAAACCTGTGATTGAATTGCATCAAAACAGGAAGTGCAATTGTCTAGTTTACCACAGGTAACAGGAAGGGATCTTTTCGCTTGTTTTATACACAGTTATGGAAGAAGCTTTACATTTATGATCCTTTGGAAGTAAGAAAGTGATTTATTCTAGTTCTACACTACAAAAGATTGATATTTCCTTTGACTCAGATTTCAGGTAATAATACGCTTTACATTCTGTGTTTTTCGATATGTAGTATATTGACAGAATTGGGTCATACTCTTCTTCTGTAATCTCTTACAAAGTCTTTGGCTGACTGTTCTTTGTAGTCAATTTGTGTGTTTTCTGAAAGTCCCATTGCTCAGAGAGCCAAATGCTGATTTTTTTACTGAAAGTACTTGCACAGTCTTTTGCATGTAGAATTGAATTCTACAAAGGGTGAATTTCCTGCATAGTAATTTAGAGTCTGCCATTATGTTCACTGGCACAATAAGCATGCAACGTTTAAAACAGAAAGAATCAATCTGTAAATCAGTTTGACTTCAAGTCTCACAGTTAATATAGGTACCAAGTATAATCATATGGCTATCTGTAATATTTTTAGTGACAGCTGTGACTAATATAGCTGTATGGATAAATACATTTTATAGGTGTTCAGGGAATATATAATTTATTTCTTCAGAGCTCTTAAATTCTATCAAACCATTAGACATAGATCATGAATTTCAGATTTGAGTGCTAGAGAAAAGTATGTATACATCTGTTGAAACTTCTAAGTGTCATGAAGTATACTTCAGTCCTTTCCTGGTGTTGCTGGGGAAAATGTGTGATTATTTGGAAGAAGAAAAGGGGATTTTTGGGTATGCTTAAAAACATTAAAATAGTTGCTGGAGTTACTGTAGCTTGATAGGAAGTTGTCAGAATTTGCCACTCTAATTATGCTGCTAAGCCTGGAGAAGGGAAACTGCATGTGTACAATACCAAAGTCAACACAGTTCTGTTCCATATTTGTGGAAGAAATAAGAGCAACGTATTCCTGCCTTTAAATCACTGTTTCTGGATTTTCCATGCCCATATTTCGCTAGATTAATTGCTTCAGAATAATTGCTAATGAAAATCTATTTTTGCTTCTCAGTTATCTTTGTTATGTAAAGAGAAGTGCTTAGAGAAATCTGTAGGTAGTTTTTATTGTGAAAGATTATGTATGCACTTTCCTTCAACTGCAGCAGTGTTCTCAATTACTGTCCATTACTGGGCAAGGATATAGGAGCCATTCTTTTTCTGCTTTGGAGTATGTGAATTTTTGTGTCATGTCTAAAAATATTGAATGGCAAAAGTAATATAAAGTTAAGTATCCCGTTTAATTTTTATAGACTGTTTTACATGTTGAGTTATGTTTAAGTCCAACTGTAGGGTTGGTTTGGGAAGTCAAGAGGCTGAATTCTGTCTTCACAAAAAGGAAGCTCACTAAATTTCAAAAAAACCACCATATATCCTGAAAATAAAAAAAAAATTCAGCGTTTCAAACTCTGAGAATGTGCATCTTCTGGAAACATCTGTTAATATTGGCAGGTTCCCATATCCTCTCCCTTTCCAGATTTAACTAGCCTAACACCAGATCACACCTGGAAGGGTAAGGCCACAACTGCACTTACACTGACCTGGTTTCCATGAAAATCAAAAGTGGTGGGCCTCCATAAGTTTTTAGTTTCTGTTTAATTCAGTCTTATTCCTGGAAACTTTACCTTTCCCATCTCCTTTAAGCAAGCAGAATCTAAAGTAATCTGTTAAACCAGTTGCTTGGTAAATTAAATGGGATTGCCTTTTTTCAGTTTCACAGTACCTTCAGGAAAATAATATACTTGAAATTAGTGATGCCTATGTCAATGTGAATAATTGTTTTAAGAGTTTAGTAATAGCATTTAGCATGTATTTGTATAGGAACTTCTCTCTTGTATGTGATGGTTGTTTGAGGGAGTGGAAAAGAATATTTGGTATTTGCTTGTTTTTCAGCTGCATGAGAAGTGGTCTTTTCCTCCCCTTTGTTCCTAGCAAATCATTCAGCTGTGCACATGCCAAACTCTAAGTAACTGAGCAGTTTTGTTGGATTCAGCAGTTAGCTGCCTCTGGTTAGGCATATGCTCAAATTGTTTGTTGTGCAAGTTTTACCTGAGAACACACTCCAGCTGTTGAGCATTTTAGTATCATGTAACTGGTATGCCTGGGACTCCTAACCCCCAGAGCAATTTTCTGACAGAGCCTTTTTTTCCTTGTAATGATTGGTATGAATATTGCTCATATGAAGCTGTGTGGCCAACTGTGCTTTTTATAGCTGGGTGACTTATTGTACAGGTACACTTGTGACTGTTGCTAATTCTTGCAGGTGTAACTTGCCCTAGATTGTGACCATTTTAGTGGAAGTTGTGTAGCATTATTGTTGAAATTATATGCTGGCATTAGAGGAACTAAAATTTCTCCTACAGTTTTCCTGCCTCTATAAAGTTAACTTGCATAAAAGTGGTTATGAATTTCAGTATAATCACTGGGGGAGGTGGCCTATGCGGGATGTAATGAGAATGAGGCAGCAGCCAGAACTTCTGCTAAGTAAGTTGATAGCAGTTGGTCATGACTCAGCTTGTAGCAATCATGATACTTAGTTGAGAAGACTACATTTTATAGAAGTGGTTATTTTAGTACTTGGTGGTTGTGAATACAACAATAACACAAAGCTGTGCTGCACTGGTTTTAGTTTCTCTATTGTGTTTGGGGGTTTTTTTATGTTGGAGAAGGGTATGCCAATGTGGACCTAATACAGAAAATTTTTTTTAGTGTTGTTTTTATTGTAATGTAGTTCTGGTTTGTTTGTTTGTTTCATTTGTTTGTTTCATTTTTATGTTTTTAGGGCTGGTGGACTGGGTCTTAATTTTGTTGGTGCTAATGTTGTTATACTGTTTGATCCTACATGGAATCCAGCAAATGATCTTCAAGCAATTGACAGGTACACTCTCAAAATCAGAACCTGATCCACACTGGGCTCTTCTTTTGCTTTCATTCCATCATCTGATTGTCCAGCTTAAACTTTCCTGAAGGAGGAAATTTTTAGTATAACTTTCTGTGATCTTCAAAGAGTGTGTCTTAAGTGTAGCTGACATTTTTCTTGTGGTTTGCATGATGAAGTACATTGTAGTTGACCCTAGTTCAAGTGATATTTTGAATTCCAGAACCTCTAAAGACAACCTTTATATTCTTTTCTGCTTCACTCATATGGATATTAGTGGCTTTTCAGCTCTCAGTTCTAGCACTGGTATTACATTGCAAAGTATTTCAGTAATACAGATTTTTCTTTCAAGGCTTTTTGTCTGTGGGATGTTTCCCTAGGAATTCAAGACAGACCTTTGGCTGTCTGAAGGAAAAAATATTGAAAGCTTTCAAAAATCAGTAGATTTATTTATTTTTAGGAGTAGAAATAAAATTATCTTATACATTTATGTCATTCCATTTCAAGGGTCTTTCTGTTTTCTAAGATGCATTTGTGTCCCTGTTCTAGAGAAGTATGTGTGTCAGAAACATGTATTGGGGTCTATCTTTAAAGATCGTGTTTTTATGAATTAGTTCAACCCCTCATGAATTTTGTGAATATAGTCTATTAGAAGTCTCAGAATTTGCCATTTGGATTATTAATAAACTGCCAGTTTATTAGCTTTTTTTGTTGTGTTGTAACTTGTAAAGTGCTTTGGAAAGTAAAGAATGAGTCGACTGTTCCATGAGCTATTTTCTATATATAATGTAAATAGAATACCTAGAACAAAATGAAGTGGAGAAAGAGCTCACTGAAAAAAAAGGGGGTGAAAAGAAGGAATATGAAATAAACAGAATGAAAGATGTTTTTTTTCAGGAGAGATAGAAAACTGGTTTTGTTATACAAAATGAGGAAAAAACATTTTTAACTGGATAGGCCTGAGGAGAAACATGTAATACAAGGGTAAAGAAAAAGGAAATTAATTACTGAGGAAAATTTGGAAAGTAAGAAAAACAACCCAGCCAACCATGATGTGGAGTAGTCCTGTTTTATTAGAATGCTTTTATTTATTTATCGTTTTGTGTATTTATTTATTATCCCTAAGAGCTCTCTTAAAATGTTTTTTGATGTGCCACTGTCCTTGCAGAGCTTATAGAATTGGCCAGTACAGAGCTGTTAAAGTGTTTAGACTGATATCCTTGGGAACTGTGGAAGAGATGATGTATTTGCGACAAGTTTATAAACAGGTAAAGTTCACCAACTGTTTAAGTTAGGAGTTCTTTTTAGCATTTTTGGTGACTGAAAGTTAATCCAGCCTATAGCAAAATTGTAGTTTGACTTCGGTTTATGATATGCGCTATTAATTGAACCTACAAAACAAAGATACATCATTTAGCAGTTGTCAGAAAAATGGAACAGAATTATATTTGCGTTCAGGTTTTTCTGTAACTATTGACAGTTTTATTATGCAATTTATATATTATTCAGATCATAGAGAGAATGGGTTTTATTTGAAGACTTGTAAAATACATCAGTGATAGTTGTCGTTAGTACCTGCACCAGTCTGATTCGGTTGGCTTTTTCTTGTGAAAGTCTGGAGAAAATAACGCAAAAATCTGGCTGGTACTATAGAAGAAAAATAAGAGGCATCACACTTTCCTGACTGAAAACTTACTTATAAAAGGAGATGGAAATGGCTTGTAGTTGCTGCTGTTACGAAGATAAAAAGTCATATTGTGTGTCAGAATACTCAACTTGACATCACCTGCACTCCCTAAATTTTTTGACTTGCATTCATAAGCTTTGTCCTGATTCTAGCCAGGACAGGGTTAATTTTTGCAGTGTCCAAGAGGAAGCATGGCTAAGACCCAAAGGTTCTTCTGTAGCACCTCACATCATTTTCTTGGGTCAGGTGAAGGGTTCCTTTCTAGGTCACTTAGCATGATGGAGGGAGTACTGTGGTGAATAATCATATGTGAATTGTTCCCTTTCCTGTACACCTCAGCCGCCACAGGGAGGCAAGGAGGGGACAGGGCAAGTGAGCGAGCAGCATGTGGTTTGCAGTGTTTCATTGGGAAGACTAAATTGGGGAATACCATTACCAAACCACCATAGGCTTAAACACCTGAGATTCAGAGAAGAAAAATGCATGGTTTGGGGAACATGTAACGTAGCAACTTTTTCCTGATGAGATCAGTATTGAAGGGAAATTAAAGGAAAAATTAGCAAACTCAAACATGATCAACAAAGAGCAGGATTTAGAATAATAAGAAATTAGAAGAAATATGAACATGTTTTTCTCAACAGAAGTTGCAAGTTAAGAACAAGATGGTTAAATTTAAGGTTCTGACTTTATAGGGACATAAACTGGGAGAAAGGAAAAAAAGCCAGTGGAATTCAGTTGTCCTGAAGAATGCATTGCATAGAAAAAGTGGAACTAGGTCACCTCAGTGTGAGAGTCATACTATGTATTGAAGAAAACTTCATTAGATTTGAGGAATTAACCTAATGATTTGAATTTTTGGCCATAAAGAATAAAAAGTTGGTAAGGAGTCTTCAGTCACAACCACTTGTAGCTAGGTCATTTACAAGGAGGAAGTTGGAGGCTGAATGAGTGGAAACTAGAGTAGTAAACAGATAGTCATTATTCTCCTCGGATTCAAGTAAGTGACAAATAAGAATGAGGTTCTGAGATACCTGATTTTACCAAGCACGTAGTCAGAAGATCCACTGTTGGAAGGTCAAATCTTCCAGGAATGGAAAGCAGGAATTTTAAAGCTTGCTTTAAAATGCTACTTTCATAAGCGTAACAGTGACTTTTATCTCACTGAAATTCAGTGTTTTATAGAAACCAACAAACCATTATATAGTTCTGTTTAATTTTGAGAAAATGTTGTAAATAAAAAATGGGAAACTTGTTAAGAAGTCAAAAGCAGTAGGTGATGAGCTAAAGTGCTAACAGGTAATTGGGCAGTTTGCAGATATTCTGTATCAGAAGTTCAGAATTAAGATGTATTGAAATTTTACGAGTAAGGCAAGTTAAATATTATGCATGATAAGTCCAAAAACTATTTCTGAGAGACAGTGGTCTAAAAACTTAAAAGCTAATTATTTAGGTTTGTTACATATCAGGAGTAGGAATTGTACTGCTCTATGGCCATTATTTTAGCAAGGTTTAAAAGAATTTTAAATTGACAAAAAAAACCCTTACTTGATTTATTCTTTACATGCACATTCTTGAGAAAACTTGGAGAGGATCCTGTTCCAAAGTTTCTCATGTGCAAAGTATTTTTGAGGATTCATTTCAATAGCAAGTATCAGTAGAAGTCTCAGAAAGGTTAACAAAATGAGCAATAGGAGATTACGACCAACTCCATTCATTAAAATCCTGAAGGAGGGGAAGCCTGCTTCACAGAGGCCTTGGGAGGCGGTGATCTTGTAGAAGAAGTAGACCTGGATATTGCCTGCTTGGATTCCCAAAAGCATGTATAAAACATCTTGAAAGACTCTTGACCTTCTTTCCTCCCCCCACCCCACCCCCCCTAAGTTGACTTGTGTTTTCCGATGAGCGGCAATAAACAGAGGAATTACAAATCTGAGAGTCCTTTTTTTTTTTTTGGCTACGCTTGTATTACATTCCCTTACCAAGTAACTGTAAAGCACAAAAGACTGTAAAAAAATTAGTAATAATTTAATATTGAAGAAAGTTGAACAGTCAAGATATAGCGGAGTGTGTCTAGTAGGTGTCTGATATTAGGCAAAAATGCAATTAAAAAATTTAAACATTTAAATTTTTAAAAATCCAGTAAAACCAAGCAGGTGCATATTATATCACAGTCTATTATACCACCATCTGCCAAGTAGATTAAACCAAAATATCCTCTCTCAAGAATTTCTCCCTACTCTAGTTTAAGCTGTGTATATAATGTGGATGCCAGGAAATTCTGACATGTTGTTGCAGCAAACACTTTTGAAATCTCTTGTATTGTTCTGTTTTAGCAACTTCATTGTGCAGTGGTTGGAAGTGAGAATGCCAAGAGGTATTTCGAGGCAGTGCAAGGATCAAAGGAACATCAGGGAGAGCTGTTTGGGATTCATAACCTTTTCAAACTTAGGATTCATGGGTCCTGTCTTACCAAAGACATCCTGGAGGTGTGAAGTGCTATTCTTTTACTTTTGGACATTAGTTTTACGTTTTTCCTTTCCTTATGAGATGTTTTGGTCATTGTTTGAATGGAAACACTGTAAAACAGAATAGTGAAACTTAAACAGTACTTGTCTATCCAGTGACTTAAATGAAATAGTCATGCTAATTCCTCACTCTAATGTAGACCAAATAATTTTTTTTTTAAATCAAAGTATGGAAAAAGCTGGGATTATAATGTTCATAAATGTGCTAATCTATTTTTCATAATAAAAATTACTTATGTTTTGATACTTTCACATATTGTCAGCTTTGTGCACAGATAACTTTTTTTCATCAATAACTCAGGCTGACCTTTTAAGCATGAATTCTGATCATAAAAATATTTTTTGTGATCATAGTAACCTTTTTATAGCACATTTTGAGTTGTCAGAAACTGTTCAATAGAATATATTTTATAATGTTGTATTTTTAAATGTTAGAGGGTGGAAGTAAATAACTGAGGCTTCATATTTTAAAATTAATTTCTTAATTACTCAGAAAAGACTTTTGGCCAAATTCCATAGTGCAAACTGATTTTAAGTATATGCAGTATTACACCTTTTTGTATGCCACATGTTTGCTGCAGTTAGCTTGCATCTTGAAATTAACTGTAGCTTTATTCCAGGTTTCTCTGCATTATTCCATCTGTTTTGTTATTTTACGTGTAGTAGGAATTTAATTTGAACTTTCCTAATTGTGCTCTGATGCTTACACCTCTGTAGAAAGAAAATAAAAAACTAAAAACTTTTTTTTTTCTCCCCTTAGTCTTGAATTTTATATGTAGTAAAAACTGTATCTGTTTATGTTAACGTATTTGATTGTTTTAGAGGGAAGGGAGGGTAGAAGCAGGAGTCATGACAGCAACTACATGGCTAAAGGAAGAGAATGCTCCGTGCAGCTCAGAAAAGGTAAGAGGGATTTGTGGACCGTGGACCAGAACATGGCAGTCCCTTTAGTTCCTGATACTGCAGTGGGAAATGTGAGCAATATGTTGGTAGGCTGATAATACTTTTACCCTGTTGTTTAGAAGATTTTGTTCAGGGAACTGTGGAAAGGAGTACAGTTGGTTTAGACTATTGAAAGTTTCAGTTTTTGTGGATCTCTGGAAGACACAGGCTGTTTAGTTGTTGTAGTCAGACAATGTGACAATTTCCATCAAATCAGTGGCTTGTTCAATACTATGTTTTGATGTATGTAATTGTGTTATGGTTTCCTTCTGGAACAAGAATCTTTTCCTGAAAAGATTGGTTTTAATAAGTATTGCGTTTATAGGGATGTTTATGACTGAACACTGTGTTGAAGTACTTAGGGAAGCAAGCATTTAGGTCTGTAATATGGCCTGGAAGAGTAAAGATATCATTAGATTAAATCACACTGAATGGTATTAAAAATTAGCCACTATC
Organism: Formicarius rufipectus; assembly: GCA_013399695.1. Classification (NCBI taxonomy): domain Eukaryota; kingdom Metazoa; phylum Chordata; class Aves; order Passeriformes; family Formicariidae; genus Formicarius; species Formicarius rufipectus. The sequence continues at coordinate 196,884 of VXAU01004756.1, read as the reverse complement.
TCATATGCCTGTTGGGGATTTCTGTGTGTAAATATCAGTATTAATTTGTGCCCACATGTTGATCATGACTCATATTGATTATACATCATTATATGATCATTATCTCACATTGGATTTGGTGATAAACAGTAACTTTTTGAGCTTAGGTTAAATACTTTTTCATGAGCAGGATGATATCAGCATTAATATATTACTTTTAAAACATCTCTTAATGTATGAAGTGTCAGTAATTACCCTTCTGACTTTGCATGTACATGTTATCATAATCCTTGTCTCAGTGGTATTCAGTATTGTGACTGTGTTCTGGACTTTCATATCTTCTAAATGTTTTGAGATTGACTGGGTGTAGTTTTGTTTGATTACCGTAGGCCTCAGCTAACTTTAGAGTGGACTGTTATGTACTCGTGACTCCTATAATGTTAGCCCCTGTACACTGGGGGGCTACACCCTCTGCAGTGAGTTGTTTGGGGTTTTTTGTGAATGTCATTACAGAATATTATGGTTTTAATCATGAAGTCACCTTTCAAACCACCTTTTAAAGATGAAAAATACCAATGAGATTGGTATAAACTTGAGAAACATGGGTGTGTATTGTAAAGTCACTGGTTATTTTAACAGTGTGCAACATATTTTCACAAATATATAATAATCATTGTTTATTTCCATTGCTGTTCTGCTAAAAATTTTCTGTTGCCAGAGACTTTAATAATTTCTCATTGTGATTTGTTTTATATTTGCTTTCTACTTGCATTTTGTAGTACTATTTTGTATATTTTTTTGCTTGAACAACATAGTGAAAATCCCCTTTTTTTTAAACTGCTTTGAAATTGTGTGTTCCATATACCATTAATGTTAAATACCTTCGCTGTAATATTTTTTTTTCTTTTTTTTAGTATGAGCAACCAGACTGTAAAGAGCATGAAGATCCCCAAAGCTCTCAGACACAATTACACAGAGAAGAAACTGGTTTTTGGGATGACTTCAGTGATGATGATATTCTGGAAACTTCTGTGAAAAAATGTGAAAGAAAGAAGCCTTGCAATGCAAATAATTTCATGACAACAAAGGGACAGCTTTCTTTAATGCAGTGTGGGTTCTCTAAGTTGTTGCAGAGAGAAATTGAAACTACCAGAGAAGGGGATGATATTTGGAACTCTCATCAATTGTATTCTGACGATCAGACTATAAGAAAAAATATAAATAGCAATCACAGGGATTTTCAGAAACGTCAAAGCAGTGTGCCTGTTTTGGAGTGTGGGAAAACTATTTTGTCACCAGATGGAACTGATAAACAGGATATGCCTAGTACAGACTGGCTTGGTTTACCAGGTTCTGTGGAGGAAGGAGATAGAGAAGATGAGGATCAAGGCATTTCAAAGCAACATGATATAGTCATGGACACTGAAATTAGTTCTGAAGAGGGTGACAATGTCGTCTTTCCTACCCAAATTCAAGCACGCCAGCAACCAATGCTTACTAAAAAAGTTGAAATACACAGGCCAACATTTGAAAATTGTCAAGAATTAGCAAAAGAAAAAGATGGGTTTGTATTTAAGGGAGACGGCAGGCAATTTGGATTCCACAGTATTGAGTCAAATTTCAGCAAAGTTATGTCTTCTGAAGACATCAAGGACGACACAGATTTGAAAGGAGCAAGTGACGTAAGTGATGAGTCTGATGATATTGAACTTCCCTGTAATTCTAAATCAAGAAAGCTAGGATCTTTCAGTATTCCAAGACGGAAGGAGAGATACACCCTTAATAATGAACTAGGTAATGTCTCCAGATCTCTTCTACAAGCTAAGAAGCCCAATAGAAAAGAAAAGGAAAGTGATTTGCAGAATACAGATGAATTTTCATCCTCTGAAGATAACTTTCCAGTAGAGAAAATTCAGGCCCGAAAGCAAAGCTATAAGTGTAGAAGACAGAGAATTCAATTTGGGTCTAAAATGCTGCATCCTATTCAAGATAAGTCTAGCAATTATCCTGTGCATAGAACTTCTGCAAATAAAACTGAATTTGAGCATCAAGAGCAAAAAATGGAATCATTGGACAGATATTTAGGTAACTCGTAATTTAATTTCTTTGATTTTATTTCAACTGAAGTAATAACATTTAATTTACCATTGTCAGCAGGTTCTAAGTTCTTGTTACACGTGTTATTGTTACAGGATGCTAGTAAGTGCTCTGCTGAATTAGTATTTTGTACTCTTCTTTTTATCAGTCTTATTTTCCCATCTTCTGGGGTGACAGACAGACTGTAATATTATGTTAAACACTGTCCGTCACTTGAAAGATACTAAGGTTGAAGATCTAAGAGTTAACAAACTAAATATTTGAAATGAAAACCTTAAAAACCTTTACAGGGCTGTTAAATGAAATCTTACGTACATGAAAAAAGTGTGATCTACGAGGTTGAAATAACATGCGAAGACTTGATTCTGTAAAAGACTTACTTTTAAACATTAATATTGCAGCCATTAAACCCAAGATGGTTTGAAACTTTGGTCCGTCTGATAAAAACCCACACTAAAAATGAAGTAGTGTTAAACTGTTTAGATAAATCTAAGTAAGTCTAATGATTGTGGTTAATTTCATAATGCTGAGAAACTTGGTGCAGAATGAAATTATAACAAATTTTACAACTTTAATGTAATTTTTTTTTTAATTACAATTTCCTTTAGTGCAACCGTGTACCTTCAGACTTTTGGAATAACCACAGTTTTTTATTGTATCTTTCTCCTAATGTATCAGATGGTGTTCAGGAGGTGGCATATATTCATTCAAATCAAAGCGTGGTTGGATCCAGCAAGGCTGAAAATCACTTAAGCCGGTGGGCAGTGCAAGACGTATTTGAGTTGAAGCAGTTTTCCCAGCTTCCTGCTAATGTAGCTGTCTGTAGTGCCAAGGTAAAAAGAAATGTGTGGAAATGTTTTTAATTTTTTTTTTTTAATCCTCATTTTTCATCTGACAAAGCTTTAGAAAACTTGTTTTTCTGTTAATGGCCACCATCGATGATCAAAGCCACTGAGGATGAGAGGAGGAGAAGGCTCAATTGGAAGTCTAATAAATTACTTTTGTTTTTTGAGGTGGCCTTTACATTGGCCAGCTTTGAAAGAGTTGGGTATTAAGCAGCACAGCACTCTCTGGGATGTTTCTGTGAGAGTAATGGTAAGATTTAAGGCTGAGTGTCTGAAATCCAATTCTGTTCCATATTTTTCTGATTTGAGCCTTGAAAACTCTTCAGTTTTCCTAGATCCAGTTAACAAAAATTCAGTTGCTGCAATACGTTTTGGAAACTCAGTAGCATAGAAAGTAAGAGTTTGCAGACTCTTTTGGGGAGGTGAACATATGCAGTTGCTATAATGAGTAAATTTTCTATGTTTAATGTCCGGAACATACAACTAGAGTTTACTGGGAGCGCTTATTTGCAGTGATGTATGTTTTATGCTGTTTCGTGGTTACACATTTTCTTTAATTGCATTTGGAATACATACAAATCTGGAATAATTTCAGGTATAGCTTCCAGATTTTTATTCTCATTACATACTTTTAATCTACTCTCATTGTCTGGGTGCATTGTTGTTTCTCTTGTAATAAATATTTGCAGTTTCCTAGACTGATTCCTAAGATAAACCACAAGCATAGAATAAGTAATTGGTGAATGTGCAGTTTGGTCTTTACAGACATGTTAGCAATCATTATGGAAATTGTAGACATACAACTATGTTGTTCTGGGGTGTTGAACATCCACAGTGGCTGGAAGAGTTTCTTGCAGTGTTTTTGTACTGTGTTTAATTAAGCCATTAGCACAGTTGCCAAAGAATTTTTATACTGGGAAGATCAAACCAGGCTGACCAGTAAAAGTGGGGCCTTTTCAATTCTAAAACATTTACATCAGAATGTCCCTCATTGACAGAAAAGTTGGTCAAAAATACTCAAGAGTACTGTAGAAAGTACTTATTAATTGGCACTGGCTAAAAACATTATTAAACCCAAATATGAAAAAAAACTTTGAAGAGAGTATTTTGACTAAATGTCTATTGATCCACCGCTGTTAAAAAGTAGTTTGTGTTGTTCCTGTAAATTAGAGCTTATTGTAATCGTGTGACTGCAAGTACTACAAAATCTCTTGATTAACTTTTGAGTTTTTGTAAAGTATGTGTTTTTCACTCAGAAGCTACAGTAGGTTCACTTCTCTTGGAGATCTAAGTAGGAAGAAAACCATCAAAATGATGGAGAAGTCTGTCTTGTCCTTCACTTCCTGCTATTTCTTCTGCTCAAGAAGCAGTAATCCAGAAGTAGTCTCTAGGTGACAGCTTATTCTTAAATGTGGCACTTTGAATTTTTCTGCTCTGCTTAAGAAAAGAGCTGCTAGAACTTCATATACAACTTTAAAAGATTCTTCAATGCTTTGTTTTGCTTTTGTATTGGGTTCTGCGTGGCTCCCCGCCAAACACAGCTGTGAGCCGGTTAGCTGTTCCACCCCCCTCCCGACAAAGGGAAAAAACTGGCAAAAGAATGAATTAGTAAAGGAATTATATATATTTTATAGATATTTCATACATATACAGCTAAATACTATGTACATATAATACAAGGATTCCAAACAGTCCCAAATGCCCCCCAAAAAGGGAAAAGGGGAAGAGGACCAAAAAGGGTAAAAAACAAAACAATGCCACACAATCAAATCCCAGGAATTAATTCAGTAGAACAATTAACACAGTAAGATCACAGTAAGATCTCACCAACTTCCCTTAGGAGTAGTTAGTGCCTTTCCCTCCTCTGTTGACAAAGAGGAAACAGCTCTCAGCCAGGCCTTAGTTCATATAGATAAGCTGAGGCCTAAACACTGAGAGCCGCCGGCTCCGTGCTGACCCAGCCAGGGAGAGAAGAGGAAAAAGACCAAGAGAGGAAACTTCCTCTTGTCTTTATATTCCTGGTTATGTAAGGGAATGATAGGGAATACTTCCTTAGTTATGCCCCCAGTTGCTAGGGAAGGCCTACAGATAAACTACCACAGCTTTAGAAGGGATTTTGTGAAAAATATGGTTATTATGCTTCTGACCGCCAGTCTTTGCTGGTCATTTTTCACTCATTTGCCATCAATTTAAGTTCACTGTCAGAACAACTACTTGTGTTACCATAAATAAAATTACAAGTTTGAATACTGGAGTGTTAATTGGAAACCGATAGTTACTGAAAGAGAATCAAAGTTTTGTCAGCTGAAATTTTCCACTTACGTCACTTTCTAGCATCATTGGTCTAGAAAGGTTATTTCTTTGGTAGATCTGCTTGGGACCAAAAAGTAAAATGTCCTTTGTGCTGTTCATTTTAGCTATGCCAACTCTGTCTTCCTGCTTTACAATTTCACTGAGCAAAAGTTGTCTGTAATGCATTTCTGGTTTAATAAATTTAAATACATTTCTCGAGTGATCACTCATATCTCTGTGGAAGGGGTTCAAGAATTTGTAAAAATGAGAAGTCCTCTGTTGAAGTGGGTGAGCTGTAAATTGAGAAATACAAATTCTGACAAATCTTAGTTGAAGACTGAAGCATTTTTGTTTCATGCTTACATGTGAATCTAGGTTGACATGAAAATAAATGATGTTATAACAAGCAGAAGTGATCAATAAAGAGAACATTGACATGTTGATTTTTTTGCTATTGGCTAGTCATCTAATTACATTTTTGCTTCACTAAATTCACATAAACTTTCATATCGTCGATTAAGTTCTGTAGTTTCAGTGGCTCATTTATGGAAATTAAGTGAGTGTGTAAAGAAAATTTAAATTGCTGGAAAGCCATAGAAAAGAATGTATTCTTCCTGGTTTTCTACTGTAGTAGCCAAAAGAACTATAAATTTAGTTTATTAGTACTTCATTTATTGAAGCATGGAGACTAATGCAGTTGCTTGAGTTGTAGAAACTGCTTAAAGCTGGAGCAGGCTGCAAAAACTGTGATGACTCATCTTTGGAAGTATATGTTTGCATGGGAAGAAGATCCTTGAGAGTCAGGGTAGAAGGGATGGGGGGCAGCAAGTCTTATTCCTCAAAAGAGAGGTTTGAAGGTGTGTAGAGCATCTTGTTTAAGAACACGAGTAACTAACGCGGGTTAGTTATAAAACCACGTTTATATAGGTTATAAAAAAATGTAAGACTAGAACACTTTTTCTTACCCCAGAGTTCTTCGTGGTGATAGTTTCTTAGTTAAAATTTAGGTCTGAGTTAGATCTACACAGTTACACTAGTGTAACTCACAGTCAAATCTCTGTTAACCTTTTGAACTGTAGGCTTCAATCAAGCTTTTTTTTTTTTTTTTAATTCAGCAGTAAGCGGCCAGTCTGTCCTTAATTTTAGCTGTGCCTAGTTTTCATATACCGCAGCTACCTTTTCTATGAACAAATAGAACGTGTTGTTTTAACCTACTATTGCTCTGTACCTTTAAAGGCTTAGGGGGGCAAAATATTAATTCTTTTATGCTATATTTCTTCTTTCTTGCTTGCTTTGTTCTCCAAGTTCCATAACAGTCCTGGATTCAAGACTGTAGAACCTTTGACTCTTTTTCCCCAGGGATGATAGGGAGTGCAGTCATACTGTCTGTTTTTGTTGATTTTTAAAAGAATTGTGCCAAATTACTAGTTTAGCTAGACTATTCACAGGTATAGTACTGAGTGCTTGTTTAGTGTGTATTTCCATAAGTATTGTATGACTATGGAAAATAAAGTTTGGTAACAGCAACCAGAATATAAAGCCTGACATCAAGAAACAGAAGCAGGACATCATGAGAGCCCTCTCAAGGCTTAGCAGATGTGAAAGGGGAGATAAAATCCAAAAGTAGTAAATGTAACTATATAAAGTATACATTAATTGTACAAGCAGGAGAATAAACCGTATTTTGTTTGAATATTGTTAGTCAAAAATAAATCCTGTCCAGCATCTGAGTTAAAGGTAACTCAAGATAGTTTGTATATGACAATAGTAGAAGCAAGCCAATTGTGAAAAGGGTTTTTTTATCACATATGTAAGAAAGGAAAGTAAATTATGGAATATATTCCTCTTATCACAGAAGTCTATGGGATTGCATAAAAGTAGATGATGTTCTAACTATAGATGAGTTGAAGCAGGATTCTCAATGAAGAAAAACATTGTTATCTCTTTAAAGAACAGGCTTCTCTAAATAGTCACTTACCACAATGGAGATTTGTTTATAATTTGTTTTTCAAGTATGATCAGGGAAGTACTTAAAAACACTAAGATTAATGGTTTTGGTTTGTTTTTTTTTGATGGACATGGCATAATATTGCTTAAATGTAGAATGCTGACAATTATAGTAAAAATACTGTAATACCTATTGTTCCTGATTTGTACATGCTGTCCTTTGAAGATTGTGTGTATTCTGACCACTGCCCACAACCAGTGTTGGATTGCTGTAGATTTTGAGATGAAAATATATAAGAACTGTAGAATATGATCCTTAAAGATCATATTCATGTAGTCCATATCCCCTGCAGTGATTAGGAATATCTTCAACTAGATTAGGTTGCTTAGACCCCTGGCCAGCCTGACCTTGAATGTTTTCAGGAATGGTACATCCGCCACCAATCCGGGCAACCTGCTCCAGTGTTTTATGACCCTCATTGTAAAAATATCTTCTTATGTGTAATCTAAATCAATAACAGGCCCTTTAAATACTGAAATGTCACAGTAAGGGCTCCCAGAAGTCTCCTCTGTGATAAATAGCCCCAGCCTGTCCTGTTAAGAGGTGTTCCATCCCTCTAGTCACTTTTGTGGTCTTCCTCCTCAAAGAGTTGATGTTTCTGATAGTGCTGCTTATGTGGAAGATACTGATGTGTCAATAATTAGAGGTGTTTAGAAATTCAGTAATCAAATCAAAGCCAGGGGTTTTTGTTCCATGCACAATTGTGTCAGATAGCTGTTTCTGAAGAAATATTGCAGGTAGGGGTTACACTGTATTATAAGTTAAGAGTAAATCCTGTCTTCCTTTATAGTTCTAAAAATTCATTGCACATCCCAGAACCTGAGTGTCTTAGAAATCTGTCAGGTATGTGTCTGTGCAATTCAAGATCTCGTGCTACTTGTAATCTTCTGTAAAAAACCATAAGTGTTAAGGCATGAATCTGGGTTAGTTTTGTAATACTGTGTTACAGGGAGAATGATGCCTGGCTTCAGTATTGTGAACACCCTTGAGGGCAGAAAATGCACATCATTTAGTGTGGCAGTAGCCACTCCAGCCTGCCCCAGCTCGTGTTGCAGGTGTGGCCGCAGTGCCACGTTTGTGTCATTCGGTGGCAGAGCGGAAAAGACGAGGTCTTTCCTGGTGCTCTGACCCACGTGGGCTCCCAGGATTGCTCAACAACCTGACATTATTGCTTTTCTGTTTTTTGCTTTTCTATTTGCATTTTTTTTTCCTTTGATGTTGGTCTGAAATGGGCGGCAGGCGTTGGCCGAATGGTGTAAGTCGCTGCCTGTGGAGCCGGCTCCTCCTCTGAGGATGCTGGTTCGAATCCCGAGGAACTCACTGTTACCATCCAGGCGTGCTCGGCCATGGCAAAATGAACCTCAGGAGTAAAGGGAGCGGGGCCAGTTCCACACACACTGTGCCTCACCTAAAAAAATCCATTGTGCAGGCTTATCCCAAAATCTTCATTCGCGAAGTCTAGCCAACAACAACAGCCACTCCAGTAAAAGTTAAGAGCTGTTCCTCATTGCTTTCTTATGCATATGACAACAAAATACACTTGATGTGCTGTTTCTCAAGAGGTTATTCATAAGAAGGGTCTATTTTCTGGTCTGTTAATGTAGAAGTGTGAGGGAAGATGATTATATTGAAAGTTAATCTACTGGAATAAATAAGTTGTTTTTTCCTGCTTTAGTTTGTTGAGTTTGGCCTGATTTGATGATATTGAGAAATCTGTGTTCTGCATTTGAGTTTAAATTCAAATCTTGTATAAGTAAACATCATTAAATTAATGGTGTTTTCTTTAAAATAATTAAATACTACTGTCTCTATTACCGTATCACTATCTGATAAGAACATAGCTGAAAACAAGAAAGATCATGTGTAGCCACAGAAAGAAGCATATGGAAAACAAAAGGTTCTGAAAGCAAACATGTGAGATGAACCTGTAGCCTGGACATGATGGACTTAGAAAGCCAGACTGTAATTTTCCAAGCAGATCTACAGTTATTTCAAACTTTCAGAATAAAAAAAAATCTCAATTCATACGATATTTTACTCAAAATTATTCTGACTGTTAATTTGAGGGGAAAAAATGAAAGCGTTAACTTCTCTAAGATCTCAGTCATCTCTTAAGTATTTTTAGAGGTTTTAATGTTTTTGATTTTTTTTTTTTTTCTGCTAAGCTCTGCGATCCAAAGCAGCCTGGTTTATTTTCAGTGCAGAAGTTTTTTACTTAAGTTTTTTGATAGCTTGCACTGTTATTTGTGCAACTTTTTGCTAGCTACCATAAGAAAGAGAAACCTCCTAGAGGCAAGATTAAATATATTCTCTGTATGTTTCTAATCTATTCTGAATTAAATGATTGCATTCCATAGTGACTTTCCTAATTAATTTCTGTGTTCTTGCAGCAGCCTATAACAACTGTTTGACACCAGGATGGAAGTACGGGATAGGCTTTCTCTTGTTCCTATAAAGCTGAATTTGTGTAGTATTTCTTTAGTAAAAATCCAGAGTGGTGATGGGGTTGTGTGAGCATGGGGGAATTCTTTGGAAAAGGCTTGGAGTTTTCACAAAAACAGACAGAAAATGGGA